>JAWPGT010000026.1:0-359063 GCA_034638255.1 Coprinus comatus
AGGGTGATGATCTACTTGCTATAGCACACGAGTATGACATTGATCTCGAAGGTGCGTACGATAAATCTAATCCTTGAGCCAATTTACTAAATGGTATCTCTCTGCATTCCATCCTCTCTGGACGTCTACCTCACACATACACCTACCCAATTCACTACCAACAATATACAATTCCAATCATACAGGAGCATGCGAAGGCTCTGTAGCATGCTCAACGTGTCATGTTATTCTGACTCCCGAATACTATGACCAATTACCCGAACCCGACGATGACGAAAACGACATGCTTGATATGGCTTTTGGTCTTACAGATACCAGTCGGTTGGGCTGCCAAGTCAAGCTCACAAAAGATTTAGATGGGATTACTGCGACACTGCCATCCGCAACGCGTAATATGTTTGTTGACGGTATGTTGTCGAGAAACTCTAGGAACAAACATGAAGTCCTAAACTGTTTATTACTAGGCAAAAAACCCACAAAACATTAATACCTGAGTCTCTTTAATACTATGCCCATAAACCCCCGCCAGAGGCACAAAGTGTCTTGCCTATTCGATTCATATTCATGTTCATTGAATCCCATTCCACTAGATCAACGTCCAACTTGGCATTAGAAGTTATGTATCGTATTTTATGTCAGTGAAAATAGTTGAACAACTTAGCACAGTTTATAGCCAAGGACATGAATAAAAATAACGACAAGAATATTTTTCTGGGGCAACGACATTAAAGCTGTCGATTATGATACTTACGTCTTCCGCAGCTATTAATAAACAAAACGTTTAGTCAGCGGACCGTTCGACCAGGAAATTCAGTGACCGATAGAATCGAATCGTCCGGTTGTTGTCCAATCAAACTCATCCGCCTTCCTGTTGTTCTTTTCCTCTCTATCCTAGGTACTAATGCCTTTCCTTCCTCGTAACCTCGGACAAAACAACTTGCCGTTCCTCATCATTTTTCTTCTCCTTTTCAAGTGTCGTAAATTTTGCGTAAAGTCGTAATATACCCTCCAATCCGGCCTTTCCATAAACCACACGACTTAGCGTGCCTGGATTCTAGTGTGTTTCCCGCAAACCATCCGACTCATTCCAGCTTTCTGTTTGTCCTTTCATAAATACAGGATCACATTCGGCAGATTCGTCTTGAGTTTAGTTTTTTTCTTCATTCCTGTTATCCCCTATGCTTGTACCAACACCCTCCCATTCCCACCACATTGACCGTCCTTTGGTATGTATACCAACATACTATTACAAATGTAACATCATGAAACGACATTTACCTCCGAGCCTTACAGTCAATGGTACCGCCCAATCGTGGATTGCTCGTGGTAGACTCTTCCCTGCACCCTCCATTTTCAGGTCAACGTTCTTCCATGAACCCGACTCGAAATCGAAAACCACTCCGTTCATCTCCGCTGGCGGGACCAGCACTTCAATTGGATTCCTCTATCCCTGAGGTGAAAGAAGAAGACGAAAATAGGCCGAACAAAATATCATCAACGCCAAACCTTCTCTCCCTTCTTCCACCTCCAGCACAACTTGCAAGGCCCAAGAGTGCTGAAACTCCGTGCGAGTCGCGGTTTACACTATTTCCTTCAACTACCTCACCGTCTCTCAAAAAGTCTTTCACTTCTGTATTCACTTCTGGAAGTATCAAACAAGAAACGACCCATAAATCCGAACAGCCATCAGGTGCTCGACAATCCAAAAGTGCAGATGGACGTTCCCAAAATGTCAAGATTTACAATTCCGCTCAAGTACCTGAACATCCCCTCCCTAAAGCTCATGATCCAACAGACAACTCGTGGCTAACTTCAAATACATATGAAGTGACTCCAAAGTTCACGCGTCTAGGTCTTGGATCCTCAAATGTCGTCCTCCCCGTGTCAGCCAAACAACACAAACGTCAATCATATTCTCAACAAAATCTAACTACTAGTTTCAAAGCGGCAACGACGCGACTTTACTGGAACGATAATAACCATCCCCCCAATCCCTCCACTTCACTCAGCCCCACTAACTTCCCGCAAGATAGTTTGAGCTACCCAATCAATAGGAGTCCGACGAATAGTTTCACTTCGTCTTCGGAAAGTTTGGATTCGTCCTATCCACGAGGAAGTTCAGCTTCGAGTGTCACTACTTCATCGAACATTACTACCATCGCGGAAGGAGATGAAACCAATGAATATCGGTATGAAGAAAGTCCCATAGATACTTCCAATGGTGCTACGCATTCTCCGAATGGACCATTGGCACGGATTAGGAGTTTACCAGGTCTTCGTTCCATCAGATTATTTAGCAATGATGTTCGCAGTCAATCATTGACCGGTCTAAAACCTGCCGTCGCTCAAGCTGATACTCCTATACAAGAGAAGATGATTGTTGACACCGTTGAAACTCATCAAGAACTTGGTATTGGTATCATAATTTCCAAGTTTGACTTGAATGCAATTACTACTACTGTAATTGGACAGGGGGAACAAGCTAAAGGGACTAGTTTTGAAACAACAACGAAATTGAAGACGAGGAGGATTTCCGTTAAGAGACTATGGGGATCTATTTCTAAATGGCAGCAATCTCGTTCATAGTAAAAAAAAAACTCCATTCCTATCTACTTTCTACTAGTCGTTCATTAGTTCTAAATTCTGACATACTACATCATTCTTATTTCTATCAGGCTACGCTATTTGTTTTTGCTTCTTATCTCCGTCTGCACTAACTTTCGACTTTGACTTGATGTTCCCTAGTCAAATTTGGTGCGACAAGTAATGTACCTCTATTTTTCTTTGTATTTGACACCTTTGCGAAACATACGGAATACGTACAAATTAATATATATCTGACGGACAGGTTTTCGTATTTAATACATGTCTGACGCGTGGTGTATGCAGATGCATGTCTGCCACCCAGTTCATTCAAGGCCTTGGTACACATCAGAACGGAAGCACTTTGAAGAAGTTCTATTGCCCATCCCTTTTTTCAATCTCGAATCTCCGCTTTTAGTCCTCGAGGCTCCTCCACAAGGGAAGATTCATAGTAGCTGTTACCAGGAACAAGTGGAGCAAAGCTTATTAAAGGTTGTACAACGTGTAAACGTAACTTACTACGTAGCTCCAAGTGGAGTTGGCTTGAGGTATGTAGGCCCGGCGAATTGATTGCCGTGACGAACTCCGTTCACTTCAAAGTAACTTGCCGCCCTAGAGAAGTAGAAGTTCTCCGAGCAGGGCAGTATTTATCCAAGAATGTTACTTGCCTCTTTAGACTTTAGTCGGCGACTCGGATGGATTCTTGGACTCGTCGGCGAGGAAATTTTATGACACACAAACTTGAAGAACTCGCACTGTTAGTCGAGTTCCGACATCCATACCTTTCAACGTTTCCTATACTAATGAGAGAATTGAGCGAGAACACTGGCACCATCGTTAGAAACCACCGAACGTTTGATGTGCCAGTGACCGAGTCCGAGTCTCGCGTCAATCCGTTCTGAGTGATTACGTTAACTAGGAACTTCTAAACACGACCACTTCATGTCAACGGAGAAAAAGAGAGAATCGTTACCCCATGATCCTCTTGCTGGAGCTCGTAGTAAGAAATAAGCCTTCATTTTCTTTCGCATTGTATATATCTCGGCTTATAAGTTATTACTAGAAGTTATTTGCAGTGATACACCATCATCACCATCCTTTGGAGCTCGAATTCACTCTATTGTCTTTGGTCTTATCATATCATGGCTTGGTTCAACATCTTCCGGGATGGACCAGAATTCGAAGCACGCAAGGTCAAGAATAAATTCATACCACCAGATATATCGATAAAACAATTACACGATGCCGTTCCTCGCCATCTCTTTGAACGTTCAACTTCGAAGAGCTTATTCTTCATAATCAGACACATCCTAATCACATTAACATTCCACTTGTGTGCACAAAGAATTCCAAGCTTCCTGGTATTAATGGAGAATCTTGTTGACCATCAATACTGCGTGCGTTTTATCCTGCGGCCTCTCACATGGTTATGTTTCTGGGGTTGGCAAGGAATGGCATTGGCTGGAATATGGTGTCTAGGTAAGTCAGTCACGATTCAGCCTTTTGGATGACCCTAAATGTGTTCCATCAGGTCATGAAGTCTGTTTTTTATTATTTTCTCGAAGTAAATGAACAATAATTTATTTTCAATTAGGCTGGTCACAATGCACTTTCGCCATATCGCTGGGTTAACTCTACTCTTGGACTGGTCCTTCATAGTTTTGTCTTGACGCCTTTCTACTCGTGGCGCGCTACTCACCGTTCTCATCATGTACGCAGTCGTTTAATTTTTAATTTGTCTTTTCTAATTCGTGTATATAGAAATATACGAATGACCTAGAAAGAGATGAGACATACATTCCACCTGTGAGAACCGATATTAAGCGATTAAAAGAAGGACAGAAACACTCGGAAATGGCAATGTTTGATGAAATTCCGGTCTTTACTCTGTTTAAGCTATTCATTCGTCAATTCTTGTACGTCTTGATAATTGATTTTTGATTCATATATGCTCAAGTTTTAATAGCGGATTTCAATTGTACCTTCTGTAATCTTTGTATAATCTGCTAGGTTGCTCGACTCACTGACTCGCAAGGCGAATGTAGGCACAACAGGAAAGGAAACCCAAAATATCCTCCTAGAACTAGTGTAAAGTAAAATCACTGTTTTCATTACACCCAATCTCATCATAGTCTCCTTGTCTAGCATTATAGACCTTCGTGTCAGCTATTTCGACAAGAAGAACGTACGTATTATCTGTCAAGAATGCTGAACGATTGCCTTAATCTAAACTCAGGATCGCTCGTTGTCATCTCGGACATCGCGGTTACGACAATGCTATTTCTCCTCTACATTTATGTTCAGATGGTTGGCTGGGATGCTTTATGGAGATTCTACTTATTACCTTGGTTTGTACGTTGGATAACAATTTTTATTAACCCAATCACTAATATCGTGTTCAAGTTCGCTCACAAATTGGTAGGAGGAGGACCCGTCGCCCTTTACCTAAATGGTAATATTAATATCCCCAAGGCTCGTCATGTTTACCTATCTACAACATAGTGACCCTACGGTCCCGTACTACCGAAAGGTAAGGCAATCTAACGAGTTCTCTTTTCTAAGGTACTCATATTAGCTTCAGGATCAATGGTCTTTTGCTCGAGGAGCTTTAGCAACTGTAGATCGACCTATCTTTGGTTGGGCTGGTCGCTTCTTTTTACACAATGTAAGTCCCATCCTTCAGTTCAGATGCAACTCTATAGTAAGAGAACTAACGTCCTCCGTTAGATCAGCACGGACCATGTCGCTCATCATTTCTTTACACAAATTCCATTCTGTAGGTGACTAGCAGTGCTCTTTGATTTCTTGTTGTTCCGTGATGAATTAATCTTGATTTTGCCGTAGATAATCTACCCGCTGTTACAGAAGCCATCAAACCGGTCCTTGGGGATTACTACAACTATGACTCTACGGTAATTTATCTTCTTCAATGATAAATCACAGGGACTCAAATGACATCATGATAGCCTGTTTTATATGCACTTTGGAGGTCATTTACACAGTGTATTTTCGTTGACGATGAAGGCGACATCGTGTTTTTCAAGAATCGGTGTGGAGAAGCTGTTCTGGAGTCCTAGTTCAGCTTTAAATATAGTAGGGACGACTGTTACCATGAAAAAATTCGGAAGAGAAATTTAGAATATATATATTTGGTGTAGGTCAGAATCGGATGATGACGATGTCATCTTTGTACCAACCCTTGATATATAGTTAAAATTATACTCTCTAGGAATGTTCCTGGTGCAAGATGATGTTTTCTCCGAGGCCTGCGGGGTTGAGAAGGGTCCGAAAATGGTCTACGAGGTCAATTCGAGAGACCCTACTAGACATTTATTAATATTTCTATGACGTTTTACCTGAAGGCGGAGAAAACATTGAACTTCTTGTTCCCATAAAAGATGATCTTACTCACAAGTGAGGCTTAATCTCCTCACATGCGCGGTGCCCTCCAAAATATTCTAGACCGTGTTTTTGAGTGGGTTCTGGGAGAGAACACTCCTTTTAGAATGCGTAAACCAAATTCACTGTCACCTTACTCAGGTCCTTAACTTTTCCACCATCTTCTTCACATGCAACCTTGAGCTAATGGGACGGATTTAAGACACGGGGCTAGTAGGGTCTAGTAAGGGCTAGTGTTGACTGCGGGGTACTCAAGTACTAGCAGTACTAGTCGATGCGGAAGAGCAAATGTAACTGTTTCTATGCCAATAATTTATTACTCCACGTACTTAGTAGGTTATGTATAGTAATTAGGCGTTAAAAATGGCTGTTGCTAAAGTACTATGTAAAGCTAAGCCTAAAGTTGGTCTGTAGGAGACCGGCTTTCACACGGCGAGGTTGAAGAAGTTGAATGAATCCTCGGGTGTTTTCCTGCTTCCTGATGTTCGTAATGGGTAATATGTGTACGGTCCGTTTGAGTCTCTTACAGCGATCCGCAGAAAGGCCACCCCTATTATCTCTCAGCACTGCGATGCAATCCCCTGATTTATCCATACACGTGGTGAGTTTCCTTTTTTCTAAGCTCTCAGAATTCTTTTCTAAGCGCTAAGAACCGTACCTGCCTGAAGACGTGCATTTTCTGGCCTGCCCTAGGACTACAAGAGCTCTATCTGAAGCATTCTCATCACACTTCGACTTCCCTTCTTTCGCATATCCTTGGGCGTTGCTTTCTCCCCACATTTCTCCCCTCTTTCAAACTTGCCCTCCATGCGCTCAGACATTCCACAAGCAACGAAGCCTTCTTCCCTCTCCAAGGCTTGGGTTGACCCTGCTTCTTTGCCAAATCATGGTGATATTTCCCAAGTGGGAGGAAACGCACCAGACTTTATAAAGCAACTCAACTTAAACACCTATATCTCATATGGCGTCGGTAACGAAGATACATTTGGTTACAAAGTCGGCAAATCAGTCACTTTTACCGATATCAGTGTGGATCGCAAGCAAGAAAGGAACGGTAGACTCGAGGCAACTACGGTCGCTGAATTAGTGGTGACGAAAGGTGCGTGGGATGTGGTTCTTGTCTAGTTGCCGAATGACCGGACGTCTTACTGAGTGGCCTCACACGAAAATAGATATGCTTAATGGCGCCGGCATGTTACACGGGGGTTGTGTGGCATATCTTATCGACAAGCAAGTCGTGTAACGAGCTACTTGATGGGCTAAGTTATACTGATGTGATTTGTGATCCACCAGCTGTTGTAGTACCCCGCTTGTCGTCCTTGGTTTGGCCCAAAATGTGAATGGAGTAGGGGTTACTCAATCCATGAACGTGTTGTTTCATGCACCAGCACCAATGTAAGAACCCAACTCGTTAATTTCAATTTCATTTATTAAAAATGTATGGCCAGAGGTACACACCTTCAAATCTTTAGCACTTCTATAGCTTTGGGTGGAAGGGTAATGACTTCTAGGTGTGAGGTAAAGTATCCGCATTGACATTGATGAATCCAGTTACTAACGGAGATGTGGTAGATCATAGATAGAGATACGGGAAGAATCATTGCTTCAGCATTTCTTAACAAGATGCAACCTGTTATGTCGAAGCTCTAACTGTCACTGCCATACGTAAACGCGTAAACGACAATCATCCAATTGTTGTCAACTTGTTCAATCTCTCTAGTTATATTTTTCACGGACTTTTATCTCAATAGTAGCAATGTAAACACAATAGTACTATGGTAAATGTATTATCGCAGTAAACACTCCCCGGGTAATTGATACTGGTGTAGCGGTACTTAGCGTATGTCCGAATCTAACGATCGGGATATTGATGGTGGTGGTAACGAAGAAGTTTATTTGATATTAGAGTCCGAGCGCCAAAAGAAGCGCAGTACTAATAACGCATCCCGCGCAATTCTCCTCCACCTCTTTCTGCATTCCTCATGGATTTTCTCAACAGCCCTGAAGTTATTCAAGAAGCCATACGAGTTATGAAATCCGAGATAACCGTTCTACAATCACAAATACCTGATCTTGAGACTCAGCTTTCAAAGACAAGAGTCAGTTGGTCTTTCCTCCTTTACTGAGTTTTGACAGGCTCAAGTACAACAGGCCCTGTTAAGCGAAGAACCCTTTGATATACAACGCCGCCTACAAGCAGGAGAGATACTAGTAAATGCTTTGACGATTCAAGCAGAGAAAGACGCCCACGAGAACTCTTTTCTTACGAATGAGATCAATGCACTCCAGGACAATGTCTTAGAGTTGGAACAGGTAAGTGTATATTATTTTAACTTATAAGCCTCAGTTCCAAGACGATATATGATTGCAGTTCTTAGAAACGAATTCCACATCTAAGGTGAGTCGTACCCTAGTTTTTCGACGTTTGATACGAAGAAGACTATGTGGCTTCCAATATCAGGATGATTCTGGCTGCTTGGCGTCGCGGCTGGAATCTTATATCGAAAAGAGTAAGAAGCTGCAACAACGCATATCGTCGTGGGAGTCGGTAAGTCGAAATTGGTACACAAATATTCTTCAACTGACATTAATGCAGAAGAATAAGAGACTGGAGGACGAGATCACAAAGATGACAGAAGAAAAACAAGGGATAGAACAACGAATCGTAGAACAGAAGTATCAATACTTGCAAGCTATTGCCACCTTCCCAAGAATATTCAAATACCCAAGTGTCAGAGATCTCTATCCAATTGCGCATGCTTGGGAGAGCCTCGATGGTGTTCTTCATGGCGTACGTCCACTATTCTCTGAAGATAAGGTCTCGCTTTAATATGTGACATATGTAGGCTGGCCTTGATAGGTGAATCATTCTGAAACTCGACATGAACATTATTTAATAAGAGAATTTTAGCTATATCGACCATTCACACTATCACCCAGAGCGATTGGTCTGGCGCGGCTATCATGGGATAACGTTTTTTCCTAAGTGCAACGTGGATGCTCCGATAAAAAGGGAATACGATCTGCTTTTTAACAAAGTAGATGGGAGGTCATATCACATATTTCATAGACGGAAGTCCTTTATTTACTACCAAGGCCTCTATCGCCTCCGCCGTCTCAAGCCACATTGTTTCACAGATGTTTCTTGTGAACATCGCAACTTTGTGAGTGTCAGGTATTTTCATTGTTTCAACGCAGTTTATATTTACCTCATGCGTACTCTCAGGTTATAATTCAGGCGCTCGAGGCGCTATTACCTTTCTCTAATACCCGTGCTGATACACAAGTTGTAGAGAGGCTGGTCATAGATGGAGTCATATCGTTTGATTGCTTAGTTCTCCAATGCCTTGGATTCGATGAGAAGATGTACTCTGCATTGGTTCAACATTTCAAGCGCATTAGATAACTATAATCGTAACCAAGTGGCGAGTCGAATAAGTATAGTCATTCTCAGTCCAAAATCGGAACTTAGTCAGAACGGATCAAACCCAGAACGACAGTGTCAACTTTTTTCGCAAGATATAAATTCTAGGTATCTATATATTTTTAAGTTGCTCTCTCACCCTCTCCATAATGACTTCCAGCAGCCAGAAGTCGGCAGACGATGAAATCAGTGCTCAAGCAGCCAAGGAACTAGCCAATCTCCTTGGAAAAGAACTGGTGTTAACGAAGAGAAAAGTTTCTGAGCTAGAGTTAGGAGTATGATGCTGCCTTCGTTCATTCATAAAGCATCACTGATCAGGATTGAAGGTAGCAAAAAACAAGAAGGAATACAGTCAATCTCATGTTAAGTCATTAAACAGCTCTGTTGATGCCACTGCGGGAGTTGCAAAAGAACTACGACAGGAACTAAATCAATATAAGCAAGAGAAGCACGAAAAGGAAATGGAACTCGCCTCTCTGAAGCAGAAAGCAAAGGAATTGAAGGTGTGAGATACTCAACTACCCTAACGAAATACCTCTATTAATAACATCTGATTATAGACTCAGGTTAGATCTTCGCTTTCAACATAAGCCTGTCGAGTCTCACGCTGTTATATACAGGAGAATAGGGTGAAGATGCTTCAAAGCCAACTGTCGTCTCTTGAGGATCAGCTCAATAGAGAGAAAGAGCAGAAGAAGAAGCTGAAGCAGGTAATGTAGCGATTAACCATCCTTCGAAAGGGCAAAGCGTTACTCACACTAGCTCTGTTAGAGTCATTATGAGCTCACCGAGCGTATTAATGCCCTACATGCGGCTATAAGGGAGTTGAAATCAACTTGTGGGGAATGTAAAGTGCTCAACGATTGCATGGATTTCCTCGGCTCCCTTCCAATGAGCCCTGATCGACCAAATCATAGCAAGCTTTTTCAAATTGGGAGAAGGCCCGTCGGCGTAACTGATCTGCTCAATGCAGTATGTAAACTTGATTCAATATCTACTTCCTTGTCTGATTCTCGGGACATAACCACAGAACGGCTACACACAGGAATTCATAAACAAGTATCTGTTTCTCCCAGGAAGGACTTTATGGTGCTCCTCCAAACGAGGAAATCATCACGCACTTGCCATTGCACCAACCCACGCTTTCGATATCTACTCCAGGAAATGGCTCAAGACTTCATGCTTCAGTGACTTATACGGTCAGACGAAAGAGCTCTTTTATGAAGAAAAAGGCGGTATATACTATGGAGGAACTTACCGGTGCATCCAACTTCATGAAATAAACTGGCCAGAGTCGCACCCTGAGATTGTAAGTTAATTTACGGTTACTACCTACGATTTACATGGCTTTGTCAAATTTCTACAGTTACCTTATATCGTCGCAGAGGTATCAATGTCAAAGGAGTACGCTGATGCACCATGCTCAAACGTTCACAAAGGCACAATCAGCAAACTTTATCGCGAAGGTGTTCTCAAAATCGAGTGCATGGGCTTACAATGCGTTGGCTTCAATTTGAAACTTTATGAAAATTTGTTGTCCCAGGCACAACTTTCCTCTACACCAGGTTTCTTGAGGAAAAGAAAGACTTCCCAGAAATTAGGAATCAGTAACAGTACGATAAAACGGAGACGCAGAGTCTAGGTATGTTTCTCATCCGGATGCTGTGTAATAACGCTATATAACTGTACCCTTGCGAATAGTGCTAAGTAACTTGAGAGAGAGGAGTATGTTCGTCGGATTTTGAACTCCTTGAGTGTTAACGTGACGCTCATCGTTAAGGGGGTTACGAGGTAGTACGAAGGTTACGGATTGGGGTCATAGTTTTATATGAGATTAGAAAAAAGAACGATTCAATTATTAGTAAAAGTAATGTTGAAAGATGAGATACTATTCGAATTTCAGACTTGCAGTTCATATATTTCCCGTTTCACCCCCGTCGTCCCGTTACTTTCCCGCTACCTTCCCGGCGAAATCTAGTTGCCCCACTGTATGCAGTGTACTATAAACTTGAAGTACTGATGGAGCAGCTACGAAGATTCAAAAGCTAAAATACAGGGTTCTTGAAGGCCGTCTCTAGCCTACAGCCGCGTCCTTCATTGTCGTGGAAGTTAGTTGGCGTCTAACCAATAGTATTTGTAGATATTGGAGCAGGCTCTACAACAACGTGCAATTTGGATTTAAAGGCAACATTTGACAGCGTTGTGATTCTTGCAAAGGGAATGCAGAGGTTTGCACTCGGGGGTACTGAGATGACCTCTTCATGTTGATAATAATCCTTTGTACACGTGTATACCTGCCGGAGACGCCAGAACAGAAACAGTAAGAGTCACATGTGACGGGCCATTGGGTTGTAGAAATCATTGTTCTCCCGGGCGTCTTTTCAGTCCCGAATTATCTTCCTTACGTTGCTCATCTTGGATCGAGAAGGCTGCTGCTTGATGAAGAACGCCGTCATCCAATCCCACCACTCTCACTGCGGATTCCCGTGTTTGTTATGCTCTGACAATCTTCCTCCGATGACGAGATCACCTATATCAACGAGGAGTGCACTGCAATCGAAGAGCACCGTCGATTGCTCAAGCTACGAAAGGCTCATCGTCGGTATAGGTTGAATGAGCTACAGTCAAGGACCAAATCTCTTCCACCGGAAACCCTCTCCGAAATATTCCGACATGTATACCATGATATCAACGACAAACAGCCTCTTTTCCAAGTGTTAGCTGTTTGCAGTCATTGGTATGAAACGGCTTGCTCAACCCCAGACTTATGGTCAAAACTAAAATTATCATTGAAACCCAGAAACTTGATAGACAAGGCCAACCTTCTTCGGTTTTGGCTCACCAACTTAGGTTCAGTACCACTCAGGCTAGAGCTGGTGAGTGGTGCCTACTCTTTGGATCCACTCATGGCAGTCCTTTCTGTGAAAGACAACGCCATGAAAATACGAGAATTATCGTTTCATCACCCCCTTCCCTCTTCAATGTCTGTAATTACACAGAATTGTGTCAACCCCGAGCAACCCGAATCGGTTGGATCATACTCATATGCATTGTCACTCTTTGGTGGACTTGGTGGACTTAACACCCCTCCATCTAATCATATTATCAACCTCGAGAACCAACTTCGGCTTCGGACCCTCACGTTACGAGACTGGTCGCACGGTGGTTTTAGTGTTCCATCCACTCTCCATATTACCACCCTCAGGATTCAATATGGTGGCGGTGTCTTGTTTTACCTCGATCTTCTCTCTCAGTGTCAACATACTCTCACCAACTTGTACATATCCTTCCAGTTCGGAGAACGCCATTTGCCAGTAATAGTAGAACACCCTAACAGTGACCAAAAACCTACTATCACCCTTGATTATCTCCGGACACTCCATCTGGAACTTTCATCCCATCTACCTGTACTGTTTCATAAAATGAAATTCCCCATAAATGAAAATCTTGAACTGGAGGTTAATATTACTGCTCAGGGCTACGATCGAAACCTTGATGTTGCCAAGATATGTCGATTACTCCCATACACACACACCACGCTTACGATTATTGTCGACGGAAATTTTGATTCTCGTTGGCTTACCCTCTTTGAATATCTGCTAGACCATGCAGATCAGATCCGGAAACTTAGTGTTATTAATTGTTCCCAAGATTCCGGTGAAAATGGGCTCATACCAGCATCTCTCTGGAACAAATTCCCCTAATCCAGCATCCCCAGCTCTTCCAAACCTATGCCAGCTGAAAATTTACGATTGTAATGGATTCTGGTTTGATTATTTATTCCATATGATAGGAAACAGAAGATTCGGATTGCAACAACATTTTCATTTAGAGGTGTTGAGATTGGATGAACGTCAAAAAGAGGAGCTTGATAATCTTGTGAAATATCTTGTCGGAAAGGGCCACTCTCTCTCGATCGTCGTTGATATTATCGACCAACACTCATTTTAATAATGCGAATAAAAAGCAACCACTAGCAATATAAATATGCATATAGTTGACATGTGCTACTCGCCTTGTGACACCTTTTGAAGCTTGTCGCATTTACACTATGGTTAAACCGGGTCCACCAATTATTTTGCAGTGTTTGATGAGCTGGGTTCATATTATGGTTTCCAGAAAGTGTGAAACGTACGGTGAGCCATGTCCCACGGTGTTACGATTCCATTACACGGCGGGCAAAAGCTTGTCAAATGCCGACGCGGCATGCGCTGTCAAATGCTCTGTCATATGCTTGTCAAATGCGGCTCTGGTTCGGCCACTAGTGAGCCGGTTGATTGCCGGACAGTGGCTCCACGTTGTTGTAACAAACCAGTCCGACTCTTGCTGAAGCCTGATAGCCCTCCGAAAGACGATGGATAACAACATACTCGATATGTTCCGTGCTGAACTCCAGAACGAAATTGCGAAGGTTACCAATGCATACAAGGAACAGGAGGCAGTCACTACAGCCCAATGGCGACAACGTGAGGCTGTTTTGCAGGAGGAAAAGCGGTTGCTTCATCATGAAATCTTGCAGCTACGGGCTTCTCTGGAACGCACTTCAATTGACCAGACTAGGTATGGTATATCTGATAGTTTATGCTTCCTTAAGTTACTGATATAATTATTATCTAGTATTGGCGTCAACGTGGCTTCTTCCATCATCGATGTAGATCACACGATGGTACAGGACCCTTTGCCGGAGCCTCTGGCTCAACATGATGTGCAACCTTCGAAACCTCCAGCAACACCTCGCCACCGCTCCTCTGGTCAAGCTAGAGCTTCCAGACAGTCACCACGAACTCCACAAAATGCCCAGATGTCCAATACTCCTCCAGTTCAACCAATTCCGGAGTCAATATCACAGGCCAGCCCTCGATGTCAACAGCCACAGGTCACACCTAAGCAAACCTGCAAGGCTACATACCAGGATCCTGTCAAGAAGGCAAAACAATATCAGTTACACAATGGCGATCTGACTAAATCCACAGAGAAGGTGAAGGTACGTGCTCACTGCTATCTTATCTTCTTGCAATGAAGACCTCACAAATCATCTTCGTGTATAGGTAGCAATGCTCACCCATCTCCGTGCACTAGGCGGGCTTACTGAAGCAACCTCAGTTCCCTCAGACCCTACCCCTGACATCCTTGAACACTTCCATCTACGTTTTCATGATGAGGATGACTTAACCCAGCAGTGCCGAGGTTCCTCTATCATTCCCAAATCGTCAGTTTCTATTCAACCCTATACACCTCAACAGTCACGTCAACGTACCCGCACTCGTTTAGGAAAGCTTGAAGAACATGTACTTGATTACATGGCAACAATGCTATCCTGCTTTGGTCTTCCTCACTGGGGGCCAAATCTCCAAGAGTCACCCTACTCCCTCTACAACTCAGCTACACGAATTATTGCCCTTGATACATTCAAGCAAGCTCTTGTTTCTCACGCATATGCTTTCCTTGGAGTTTCTGCAAAGTATGCTACCGACATGGACCTTTTAGTCAAAATCTATGACCACATTGTACACTTCTACTTCTATCAGCTGTATGTCAAGGAGATGCGAAATCCTGGTAGTGTTGAAGCTATGGTAAAAACAAGTCCTCTCTATACTGCGCGCATTCGTGTAAGATTTCCTTTCCTATTATTATGAAACATATACTAACTTTGATATGTTATAGCTTGCTGCTGCTCGGCTCAAATATCTAAAAGAAAATGGACACCCACCTCGCCATCAAAGACTTATTGATCCCAAGGCTACATCTGATGATGAACGTGATCCTGCTGGTAGTATTGAGGATGGGCGGCCTGTTTATTTCATTAACAAGCGCCCTGAACGTTCTACCAGTGCTGAAACTTTTATTCGTCTCCTTGATCAGCAGCGTGAACTTTCTGCTGGATTACGTTCAAGGCGCAGAACCGACCGTATTCGTAAAGTTCCACCTCCTGATCAGCAACGCATTACCACCTTTACTGTTCTTCCCAACAATATGCCTATTGACTACTACGATGCCAACTACTACAATAGCCTCCCACCTCGAATTCGTGCTGAAGCTGGTGTTCATGAGGTTTCACTCCTCCCCGATCCTACTCTCTCATTCGACCCCAGGCATCCTGACTTCAAACTTAGTGATTCAGCCTTTACTAATAAATATTGCAACACTGTTTTTCCCTTCTATGACTTCCTTGATGTTGAGGAGCTCAATGCTACTGCCGAGGGTGAAGAGGAAGATATTTTGGATGATTATACAGATGAAGATATATCAGTACTTGAGGATGATGAGGAAGCGGAATATATCTCAGCAAAGCGCTCAAAGGTGGTTGAACAACTCTCTGTAATGATAGAATAGGAGTAAATACTAAGTAGTGAGCATAATATAAATATATTTATTTTTACATTTAATTACGATTCCGGTGTAAACTATTTATGATAACTAATGTTTCTTGCTTAATACCAAATGTTCCACAGGGACGAGCATAAAAAGGTACATGTCCAATAATCTGACTTGCCTCTATAACAATATGCAGGTGTAATGAAGGCTTTCGAGCATATACAATATCAGTCATAAATCCAGGATATTGTGTATATGGATTTAGCATAGAGTCCTCTTCCTCAAGCCGAACATGAGGTGCAATAAGAAGGTATACCTTTAATTCACCACAAAGCTCATGCTGCCATATAGCCTGAATAAAGCCTACAGTTGAACTGTTGTTTGTGTTCTGTTTGAAGCTGATTGAGCTATTACCCTTGTGGATATCATAAATTGAATAAAGATAACCATTATGGTAGAAATGCTTCAAGATAGAAGTCCAATTAGGAAGGACTTCTATGCCATCTGGGTGTGGGATCATTGTATGATGACGAAGTGGTGATAATACAAATGGTGTACATGTGTTGAGATAATTCAACCATGTTGAGTACTGGTGTTCTGAGAGTGGTTGGAGGCCATTTTTGATTAGTGTAGTCTTTTGGGATAAGAGTGTTTTTGCAAACTGCTGGCTACCATCTTCCTGGCCTGGGGCATTCAGAAGTGAGTCTTCTTCTAAAAGTGATGCTATACGACCACGTCTACAGATCTGACGTAGTATTGTCAAATCAATTTCCCCTAAAAATTGAGATTCAATTAGTTAAAATTAGATAATATGATATATCACAATAAATAGAAAAAACATACACATGTGACCATTTGTTTTGATTTTCTGGAGTGTTCCATTATGGCGTTCATATGGAAACTCACTAAGCAAAATTAAAGGACCCCAGAATTTTAAGAGATCAGCATTGTGCATGGCAAAGTGGTGATTGGGGCGAGATGGTGCATGAGGGAAGAGGAGACTAGATGATCTTCGATAATTGATATAGTGGTGAAGATATAGATCTGCCAAATCTTTGGAAACTTCATAAGAGCAAACTAGATTGGTACAAAGCACAAGGCTATAGAAATTGGCAAGAAGGTTTTGTGATAGTGAATCTTGAGCTAATGTCCAGAGTTCAGGAAGAATAAGTGGGAGGAAGACAATAAAAAGCTTTAGCCATTGATCAGCTTTTAGTTTTCCGTGGGATTTTTCTCCAAGATTTGATGGGGGACGTTCAATCCAACTCGGAATGTTGGCTTGTGCATGCATAAGTGGATTGCGGATAACTGCTCTGGTGTGAAATTCTTGATACCAGGGATAGGAGCTGGGTCTTCATCATCTTCATCAGATCCAACAAAATCACTATCATCTTCGGAGTCTGATAAGTCATCTCCAAGAGAGTGAATATTCCAAAATGAACTGGTAGCTGAAAAAGTAGGCAGAAATTGAGGTTGAGTTCTTGCCCTCTCACTCTCTTCATAGAGATCCTGAATTTCATCATCCATCATCTCGATATCACTATCAGCAGAACCATTGGAACCATTATCACTATCAAATACCATTGCTTCATCATTGCTTTGCACTTTTGGCTCATCTGCACCCACACCCCACCGGTTGCGTACATGGTATTGCAGTACCCCTTCAATCCAATTATGCATTAACCCTAGGACAGTATGCTGAACAGGGTCACGGTAGATCAATTGATTCAACGATGATGAGCGAACACCATTAACATCAAAAAGTTCCTTCCTTTGCTTCTTCGTTGTTGCCATTTCCCACGCCTCAGCTGCAGCTCGCACATCTGTTCCTATACGGCGCTCAAATGCTCTTGGATTAAGTTCTTCAATATCTCTCTTATGTAGTTTGCAAAATGAGCAGAAATGTACATTTGACCCAACACCAGCAAACCCAAGACCTTTTCGAATGGCAAGCAAATCGCCAATAGCTGCTAATACCGCAACCTTGATACAAGTGCCTTCTGGGTGTTTATATGTTGGGATAAACTTTCCGCTCCACATTTGCTCGAATTGCTTAATGATTGGATCAGAGACAGCCGAAATTGTTTCCATTGTTGGTTCTTTGGGGGGAGGTGTAATTCCAGCAAAGAAAGTATATTCAGGGGTGATGTTGGAGATGGGGGGGAAGATTCAGGCAAAAAAACATGATTGCACCTGCAGAAGCATGTTTCCCTGCAATTTTGTTGCCGAAAGGATTAAACCAGTCAATGAAGTAGGTGAAGGTGAGATTTCCAGGGGTTGTTGTGAATGAGCCAAGGCTTCGCCATGCTGGACTGTCCCAAATTGACTTCATTTTGTTAGGATTTGGTTGATGTGCATATGACTTGTTGATTTCGTCCTCAATTCCTGGGCATGAGAGAAAGTACTCTAACCAGGATTCAAAATCTTGGATGTTGTAAAGTCGAGCTGGAACAATACGAGGGCCTGCGCGTGTTGAACGGGTTGTCCAGAGTTCTTCCCCACATCTTCGACTCCGTGGTGTTGCACGATAATCGCATACCTGTGGGAGATAACTCAACGGATATTGTTTGAAGCACCTGGGACAGCAAATTGAGCGGATGAGTTTGGGTTCAAGTGATAAGTTGTTCATTGCAGTTCGAACATCATGTGGAAGGCTCAATGAGATAGTAGGGATTGACTGGGAGGTGGAGATCTGGCCAAGCTTGATGGCGAGGTGCACAATGAGGTCAATAGCCTTAAGTGTACGGTTCACTGTAGACCGGCTTACACCACAGACAAGGTGCAGCCAAGCAGCGAGCTTGCTTGTAGAAGATTGGATCATTCCACGCAGGTAGGCAATCGCTGAAGAACTCTATCAGATTGAGCACGCCAATAACTGATATTTAAAACTTACTATAATCATTTCGGACCTGGTCCGAGTCTTCAACATGTTGCCTATGCAGTCTAACGACTCTAGCCTGAGATAAGGGTGCAGCAAGGTTTGGTGGACTCAGATTTTGTCCAGTTACAATAGGTGGAACATTTTCTGTAGCTTGCGCAACCTCGTCTCTCTTTAGATGTTGTGATCGAGTGCGTGCTGCCACAAGAGCACCAGGTAGCTCATCTCCATCACTATTCAGGTATGTCTTCTTGCTGCACTTCCAGCGGCAGGTGCACACCACTTTAACAGAAGCAGGAGGTGTGGTAGGAGCAACGGAGGCCATAAAAATTTGTGTTATACAGAAGGAAGACGATATCTTGAGGTTCAACGTATGCTACTCTACTATGGTTGACTCGTTCCTGCCGGCTCGGATCAGCCCGTGCGAGTTCGGATCGGGTTTGGATCAGGCTGTGCCGAGCTGGTCCACCAAGTGCATTTGACAAGCATATGACAAATCACTTGACAGTGCATGCCGCGTCAGCATTTGACAAGCTTTTGCCCACCGTGTTATCTGCTGAGTATTGGTACAATGGGGACAAACATTAGGAAAGTAGTATAAACATACTACAGCATGAGGTTTTGACTTGTGCAGAACTGTCCTTCAACTCCTTGTCTTCCCCTGTCTGTCCTTCACCCTCTTCCAATTCTTCCAGTGACAATGTGGGTTGATTCGTGTTACTCACTCGCCTGGGATTTCGGACTACTTCTTCTGTAGTTAAGCATTTGTACATCGAGAAGAGCGATAGACCGATCATAAGAACAAGGATAGGGATGATTACGAAGTAGACCCATAAATCATTTCTACCTCCCGTACCTCGGTTCTCGTCGGTGTTGAATGACGTAGGTAATGGTAATGCTGGTGAGATCTCGTGTTGGAATGAAGTATGTGAAGTAGTTGTGTCGGATGTCTGGAAAGTACTTGTAATACTGGGAGTGGATGCAGTGAATGCGAGTTCGGAATTGGACCAGGTAGTGTAGCTATTGACCAAGTCGCTAGCGATGTGCATAGAGAGGATATGTGTCATTGTATGTAGAGGTCGGTGAAATGCTATTGGGATTGGAAGGCTAGTACAGAAGTAATGCGGGTGTGAGAAGTTTACAGAAGAAAATGGTCGATCGCCGAGCCGGCTAGCTACTTAACCATTGACAAAAGGCTGTTTTGAAACTCGACCAGTGGCGCTATTTCCAGACATACGCATAAGAGAAAACTCTAACATCCTCCTAATGTTGCCAAGTAGCCTGAGTATCGTGTATTGAAGCTTCGAAGACTGTATCATTATGACAATGGTTTTGCAGGAGGGATTCGTGGTAAGAAAGGGTGACGTCACGAAGTGACCTGCCGCTGGAGTTTAGCTCATGCGAATGGGTTAGAAGGGCCAGAACACATTACATTTATTTGTAAAGAACAATTATCACATCATTACTATATGTTCAATCGCATTTACATATCTCTGAGCCTCTCACAACATCAATCGCCCTGTGCACCTTACCAGAACCCACTAACAAGTGGTAGGTCAGGTTTACAGGGACGAGGTCTTAATGGTTCGGGATATGAGTGATTGCACTATAAGCATCAATTAGATCATGAGAAGGTAGGCCTCACAATGTATAGAATATGCTATTTTTTCGTTCCTCGGTAGGAATGTAATTATTCCGGTGTAGTAAAGTGTGTGGGTTGAAGGAGTTGGATCGAGTGTGGATGTTTGAATATTTGATCTTTTACTTTAGGGG
Source organism: Coprinus comatus (assembly GCA_034638255.1). Taxonomy (NCBI): domain Eukaryota; kingdom Fungi; phylum Basidiomycota; class Agaricomycetes; order Agaricales; family Agaricaceae; genus Coprinus; species Coprinus comatus. Next base: position 20,373 of record JAWPGT010000026.1, read on the forward strand.
CATCAGTCTACCAGATAAAACGGCATCAATATGAGTGACACCTACCGACAAGACAAAGAATGGAGTAAAGATAGGTATCGCGTGTCATTAACATTGAAAAGATCTAGCTAAAGCTATATCAATATACGAATCGAATGAAAGATAAACAACTCACTCGTGGTTTGTTGAATTTGAGATCTACAATATATGAATGATTGAAATAAAAGAGGAGATTGATGTTTAAGCAGTAAAATATAACGTAGATAAACTCGGAGATGACTGGATGAAAATAAGTGAAATGAAATAAGAGAAATTTTGCAATATAGTGCAAGAGAAAAGATGAGTGAGATATACAAAATCGCAAGAGTGATAATGTATGGTTTATTTCGAGAAGTTGGTTTTGGTGGGAATGTATATGGCTGAGAATGTAGAAGCAACAAGAGTGAACGTCGCGTGGGTGGAATAGATGCGAGATTTTTATCGCGGAGGTTTGTTTGGACGTAGGGTTAGGAAAAGAGTATTCTCTCCTGCGAAGAGAGGTTTCTGGAGAGTAGAGGAACAGTTATCCAGATTTAAGAGGACTGAGAGTCGAGCTGACATACGTTGAGTCACCAACGACAAGGAAAGGACGAGAGGACGGATATTTTTGGTACAAGAGAACTAAGCGGATAGAAGGTCGAATCCGAATATTATATAGAAGCGACTCGTTGCGAGGATATTCTCGAGGAGTTGATGTGTTTGAGATGTAGACAAAGATAGAGTGGTGGTATTTAACAGAGAAAGACAGTTTCCTGGATAAATGCAACATCCAAGTAGAAGCGAGATTGATGTGACGACCTTGACATATAGAAGGCAAAGAGAACAGGAAAGTATGGAAGTCGGGTTGGAGAAAAGGAAGGAATAGACTGTGGGGAGGCCTCAGGTGCCAATAGAAAAGACAAATACAAATCTAGAAAGCTCAAACAAAATTCCAGATAGTCGGAAGAACGAGAAAAAGGAGGGATATCAGAAGGCTCTTTATGACCTTGATCCGGAAACGTTGGCAAGTAACACCCATATAAACTGGGTCCATGTGCTATGACCTTGAGATATGGAACGAATGTTGAGGAGATCGTAGTGGAAGGGTAATGGTATTCCAGAAAGATGTTGTACTAGATCAGTGATCCAGTGCTTGATGACCATTGAAGTTGAACATTGGCTTGAATGCAAGTCGAGGAGAGATGAGGGGAACATCAGGAAGACAAGGGTGTTGGGTTCAAGAAAAGAAAGGGATAGATTGAGCGAGGACGTTGGACGACAAATACAAATCCAGAAGAAAGAAGAGACAAATGCAGAGAGATGGATAAGGATGTCGGGTTCAGGAGAAAACGGATAGACTGTGATGGGACACTGGATGTTGATACAAAGGGAATGAAAGGAGAGAGAAAAGACAAATCCAGAGTGATAAATCCATAGAAGAATGTTCAACAAGGGAGTCGGAAACAAAACCAGAGAGAGATATAGAGGGACCCAGAGAAAGACGACAAATCCAGACCGAGACACAAGAGAGAGAAACCCAGAGAGAAATGACAAACCCAAGAGAAAAGACAATTGATAGACATGTGACAGAATAAAACCGATGCTCGAAAATTGGAATTTAGATACTGCATATATGCAGACTAAAATGAGAATAGCTACCTTGTTGTATGCGTTAAGAATCTTTCAACCTCCCCTACAGTTCTTCCACCTTTGTGTAGGAAGAAAACGACAGAAGATCGCATGAACTGAGGATGCCAGCCAATAGCGATGTTGGTGATCGCCCTTCATGGAACTTGTTTGCCGGTTCCCGAGTGCATGGTCGGAAGACTAGATCACCATATAATACATAACCGACGTAGGTCAGTCATGGAGATGGGAGTGTAGAATGTGTTGCGATGTTATTTGAAATTCTGTTTATGAAAGATTTGGTAAAAAGCGAAGAAAATAACGATGTAACGCTTACCTCAGTCCCAGACTGAGAATGAATCGAGCTGTATGAGTGTGGTTAGTATGTAAAACTGAGGCCAGAACATGATACCCACGCTGAGGGCCCCAACCAATGGAAGTTGGATCAATCCATCGAAATCTACAGAGGCCAGCCATGAAGTGATGTTGGAAAGTCCAAAAGGGCGTGACGAGGGTTTGGCATTGTTCTTAGCTTCTGTGTCGATGCTTTTGGTCTCGTTGATCAGCGTTGCGGTCGAGCTGTAGAGAGTGTATGTAGTGACCGGCAGAGGAAGAAGGTCACTCATGAGAACATCGTCATCGACATTGATTCCTCCAAAGGTAACATCAACGGCAACAGGACTTCCCATCATGAAATCCCCATCGCAGTCAAATTCCACTGTGGGATACTCCATGTCAACATCGTCGTCGCATACTAGGCGATTCTATCAGTAATAAATCTGATCTCATAGGGAACATAACCTACCTGACATTGGTGAGCCTGGAGAATCCACTTCCATTGAAGCTGGGAAACAATCAACATAGGGGAACAAAAGATAAGACGACGACGAAGGATGAATTACTCTGAACCCTGTAACTCTTCCCTCTTGGCTCTACAAGTACACGCTAGTCAACAAAACCATTTTCTCACAGCAGAGAAATAAACTCACTATTGGTGGTCGGGAGCCTTGCCCATTTTCATAAATTTAGTTGTAGAGTGACGACATTCTTAAGGTTGACTTGTGCTCAGTATCCTAGAGACGTTGTAGATGTACACCCATACGTACTCGGAACCACTTTCTTCATAGCTACTATTTTGTGCTGGGAGATCTTGACAGCAGCACGAGCTGAGTGAATCGCCTTGAGGTGACGCGTCATCTTCCCATTCTCCAGCGGGGAAGATCGAGCCCGCTTGTTGAATGTGGTCGAAGGACGTATGGTACACTGATATCCAAGATAACTCTGCTGTAAGGCACCAGGCCAGTACACAACAGAGGGAACTTGAGTATAAATGTAATCCATTGAGAGAAATATTGTTGGGATTGTTGTTTGACTTGTTGCGACGATGTATTGGTTACAGTTCAAGATGAAGGAAGCTCCGTTTGTAACGAGAAGGCCTTATATAGCTGTCGAGGAAAACGCGATCGGTGAAATCAACAATCGACACCGAGGGGATCGTAATTGAACAAGGATACCGCCTACACCAGAAATCAAGCCATAGATAGATAGAAGGTATTGAAAGTGTTTGACGCGTTATTTTTGGCAACTGGTGCGCTTTTGGATTGCATTTCTGGACATTGACAGAGTATATGTTTATCGAGTATGTTATTCTTGGAAAGGATCGGCGGATATTTATAACCACCCCGTATGACGCATGTGACAATGACCAGATGGCAATAAGCTCTCCTAAAAGCATTGAGAATCAATCTTCAAGACGCGGTCCTCAAGCTTGAGTAACAACCTGGATTTTCTAGCATTCCAGGTCAACAGACAGGAGTAGTTTTGTTGCGAGAGGTGCAGAGGTTTACACTTGGCATACTACAATGACCTCTTCATAGGGGTCACTGGTAATGATCCTTGCCAGACGTCAGACGTGTGTACTTTGCAAGAGTCGTTTAAGGCTGGAGAGAGTTGGTAGTAACATGTGACATGGTCGGCGCGTTACCAACCTGCCAGTCCATTCTTTCGACTCACAAATTGCGGCCATTAAATGCTAGTATCCTTCCACTTGGGAAGCACGTAAACTGCCTAAGTAGATTAGACAGAACATCCCTACGCTATTCGACACCTGCCTCTCAGCCTCCAATCCCATCAATACCTCGTCTTGACCTTGTTCCGGGTGACCACACTTATTTGATTCTAATTGCCACCATCCTCGCCCTTTCCGATATTCTCAATGCCGAGATTCTGATTTTGGAGACTGTAAAGTATATATTGAGAAATTCATAGGGGTTGTAGATAGAATTGTCAGAATCATCGACCCCAACCTCCTTAGAAGGGAGGTGAACAAAAGAATCTTCGTGTTCCAAGGAGACTTCTTGACGCAATTCTTCATGGATAACGCCCTAGTCTCCAATGTTCTCTTAAGAGATAGGAATCTTGTTATTGCTAGATTCGTCCAATGGTTCAAATATTGAAATATTGAAGGAAGGCCTATGCCGATGATAACAGATACCTCCAAGATGTGCTGATCCTCAAATTTAACCAAGGTAGGTCCTTTCCTTGAGGGCGAAAGAAGAATAATTCCTTCCCTTCCAAAACTTGATAGCTCTTTCGACTATCCTTATCTTCAAATAAAAAGCAGTAAAGAGTTAAAAGGTACTAATGTTAGGTTTTTCCCAGATATCTCCTTATCTTATCCATCTTTCCTAATCACTCCACTTATCTTATCCTGATGTTCTGGACTCTTTCATAATGTTCTTTTCCCTTATTATGTTACTTACATATTCCCTTTGTGTGCTGGCAAGGGTCCTTATTGTTCTCCCCTTTTGGTTGTTCTTTGTTCTGGTAGATATATAAGTCCCTCATGTCTTAGCCAAACCATCCAATCAATTCCCTTCTTTCTGTGTCTGTGTCTGTGTCTGAGCTTTATTCTCTCTCATTACTCCTCACATTCTCTTCACTACTCTCTACCATTCTGACAACTAAAACGGTTCTTATATTTTTCTTGCATTCACCTTCTTGGGTGTTTCCGTTTGCTTAATGACATCCATGACATCAGCATCAATCTCTTCAATACCGACATCTTTCTCCTTGGAAATCTCAACCACTCTTCGACAATTTTTTTCAAAGTATCCTAGTTGGCCTCTGAGTTCATGGCTGTGCCAATCCGGGATGAACGATACAAAGATAAAGGGGTGGACTGAGATAAATGTTGAATCATTTTCTCACATCGTGAGAGATGGGTAATTCCATCCCAACTTCCAACTTCCCACTGTCAATAGATCAATCTGATGTTAAGTACCATAATAGAATCATCTTGAAAACATATGTCTACAATAATGGTAGTACAAGTTAGTTAATTTGACATTCATTACATGGGAGAATAAACCTCACCTCAGTGTCAAGAAATGTAAAGGTAAACACTGAGGTACACGAGTGAAAATTTACATCTTAACAACCATCGAGTGACAAACAAAGTGCGGAACATTTGAAGATAAACAAACATAGAAAAAGGAAAGAACATTTACAAATCGGGAAGTCTGTAACATGTTCTTGGTACCACCTTCCAACACATCTTGTTCATGAAACTCATGTAGGTGGTAGATGATCATGTATAGAGTATGTATATAAATGTATATAATGATCTTATGGAATAACACTTTGAAGTTTTGGGAGAGGAGACTGCATCATGTCCATTTAGTTTAGAAGAGGGAGAATGTTGGATATGGAACATGATGTGGATGAGCCTGGCCAGCTGCGATGCAATGGAAGAACGATGAGAGCTCACCCAGTCGTTTGGAGTTGCACCTGATGTTGGGGGCAGGAGACTGTTATAAATGGATACCACTAGTCATTTCAAATAGGTACATACATATGTATCTTACTTGGCACATATGTCTGTACCTATTTGAAATGACTAGTGGTATCCTGTTATGACCACGAACCATTAAGCTGAACACCCTGGAACTTAAACGCTAGGTGCAGTCGTTTAGGAATGTGCTTTCAATAAACACTCTGCTGCAATCTCAAGGCCTTTCAACCTAGTGACCGAGAGGTATGGAGACAGAGATGTATAAGGGATACAACAGAAGAGATTAAAGCTTAGGGCTTTAATCATCTAATACAGTGAGTATTTATACTATTCTAGGGATGTACCTATTAATAACTACTAACTACGTATATCCTAAATACTCATCATTGCTTTATAATCTACTCCATACACAATGCTAGAACTGTCAACAGGAGTAGGTGAGACATCGGGGTCGGGGACTATTTACTCCATATACAATGAAAGATTAGTCAACAGGAGTAAAATGACAAAACAGATAACTAATACTGGAGCTGGGGAAATGCAGACTTCTAAGCATAAGTGGAGTCTCATACTTAGTTCGACGTTAGGTCATAGCGATGTCATAGCGATGTCACCAGGGAATGGTATGTCAGGCGGAGTCGTCCATGGTGTCGTCATTGGGAATGAGTTCGGGGAAGATGGCGAACAAGTCTTCCTTGGTGGTGGTGGTACGGGCTGGTGGTTTGGGTGGACTCGTAACATTACTTCCTTCCTTAGGGGGAATGTCCTCATTCTCAACTTCAGAGGTCTCTGCAAGGGGAGCCAGTGATGTTGGCCTCGGCGATGGGGTCGTAGTCTTCTCCAAAGTCTTGTCCAAGGTCTTCTTGATTTGATCCAGTACTCTGGCATGAGCGGCGGCGTGTTTGGTGAGAGTGGGAATGGCATCGATGATGTCTTTCACTGCAAGATCCAGTCGGAATCGGGGTACGGGGTCCTGTCGATCGTGAGCGGCATATCTCTGGTGGTTCATGAATGCTAGGACGTGTTGTCCCTCGATTGATTGGTCGTTGTGTCAGTTGCTGTTGTAGAAATGTCCTATCTCCTTGTAAAATGTTACTGTTCGTTTTATCGGCAGGGCAGAGTTTAGGGTTTTGGATGTAGTGCTCCTCAATAACGGAGGTCAGGATGGTGTTGGAAGGGAGGCCTTTGTACTTGTTGCGGGAACAATGCTTGGCATAGTGGCCTGGAGCAGTTTGCTTACAGTGGTTGCAGAAGTAACTTTCGCAATGTGGTAGGAAGTGGTTATGTCCGTTACATGCAGGGCACCGACGCTGTGTGGATTTAATTGGTGGCATGTATGGGGTCTGGGGACATTGGCTGGGAATGTTTGGTGGGATAGTAGGTTGGTCAGGTAGTAGCTTTCCTGAGTGGTCAGGTTCCAGGCCCATTGTTCGAGCATGTAGTGGTTCCTGAGGAGGGGTGTGAGTCGCTTCCGAGTCTCCAGAAAGGGTTCCATCCCTTCGAGTCTCAAGGTTGCTAGTGCTAACATATCGTGGTCCAAAACTAACGCTGAAGAGCGAAGGTCTTGAATTTCGGGATCTGTCAAGATCCTGGAAAAGCTGGTGGAGGCTAGCATGCTCTGGTTGTGAAAAACCATTCAATTGGAGTTTTTGACAAGTGTGGGCCAAGGTGTCCCAAAGGTACAGTTCCTTAGCTCTTTGAGGAAAGTAAGCAGATAGGTCTTCCCGAAGGGTATGAAGGAGTGTGCGGCGTTCAGAGTTGTTTCGATGAACGGATTCGAGGTCAGCGATGTATGTTTCACATGATAGTCGGAATCGAACAAGCTGAGTGTCAGGGGAATACGGGAGAGGGATGTGTGTGGTGGAACCATTGGCAGGAGCCAAGGTTTGGGTTGGGAGTACGGTGGAGGAGGCATTGGCGATAGTAGTGATGGGTGTATTGGGAGGAGAGTAGAGCATTGAACTGGGGAATTGGATTAGAGTCTGTGTCTCTTTTTATAATCTTTTAGGATTGCTCCTGAATTAGTAAGATTCGATTCAGGCTCCCAAGAATCTTCCGTGGAAGAGTATCCTTTCCAATGAACAAGATACCGTCTTGTCCTCGGTGTTCCTTGGTGGTTAAGGATGTTTTCGACTTCGTATTCTTCTTCTCCATTTACAATGTCTGGAGGTGGTGCTGTAAACATTTTGCCATATATGTCATTTTCTTTGGCAGGAGTGAGGAGTTGGATATGGAATTTGTTGTGGATCCTCCACGTCATTGGTAACTCTAGCTCATAGGTGGTTGTTCCTATTTTGCGTAGAATTTTGAAGGGGCCTTCTCGGCGCTATGCCATTTTCTTCGATTTGTATTTGATTTGGAGGTTTCTGTTATCGAGCCAGACCCGTTGTCCTGGTTCTAGGGTTGGTAATGGTCTGTTCGATCGAGCGGCCATAAGTTGACACATATGTTCATGAGCTTCTTGAGCCTGTTCTCTAGTTTGCTTGAGGTATTTGAATCGGGATGAGATAGATGGGATGTTTGAAGGTTCTTCCGTAGTATGGAATGTTTTTGGTGCATAGCCATACATTAGTTCGAATGGGGTTTGAGTGCGACCAGCATGGGTGCGGGAATTGTGTGTAAATTCAAGGATAGGCAGTGCTCGTGCCCAGGAGTTGGGATTTGCAGAGCAATAGATGGATAGGAATAGTTCGATCTCTTGATTGAATCTTTCGGTTGATCCGTCGGATTGAGGGTGATAGGTGGTCGAGTATGCAGGTTCTATATTTAGTTTGGAATAGAATTCTTGCATTGACTTAGCAATGAATTGGGGTCCTTGATCTGAGATAACCTTTTCGGGCATTCCGAATTTGGCAAATAACCGTTCTATCAATAGCTCGGCTATGTCATCGGCTGTGGCTGTTTTCGCAGTAGGAATAATTAATATCCCCTTTGTAAGTCCATGGTCCACTATGGACAATATAGAGTCATAGGGGCCGTCTGGAGGTAGATCCGTTATCATATCCATGGAGATTTGGGTGAATGGACGGATGGAAGCAGGTCCTTTTATGGGTTGTAACAGTGCTTTGAGTGGGTGGTGGTTGATCTTGTATTGTTGACAAGTTCCACAACCTTGAACGTAGTTGTGTACGAACGAGTTCATACCGGGCCAGTAACAGTATTGCTTTAATTTTTGTAAAGTTTCTGTAATTCTTGGGTGTCCAGTGGTGATATGGTCGTGTACTCTTTGTAAGAGGGATCGTCGAAGAAGGAGATCGTCGGGGATGACAATCTTATTCTGATAGTGGAGGAAACCATCGTCATCGATGACGTATGTTTTGGGAATAGATGAAGACCGTTGTTGAGTGACGTCCTTTATTTTCTGACCAATGAGGTCATCAATAATGCAGATTGACGTTTCTTGTAAATCTGTGGAGAATAATGACGGGGGTAGTGCAGTTACATCATGGTTATCATCTCCAATAGGTATGTGATCAGGTCTTCGGGATAGATGATCAGTGGGACCATTTTTCTTGCCAGGAATATGTTGGATTTCAATGTTGAATCGTTGCATGTACGCTGTCCATCGTGCTTGTTGTCGGTTGAGATCTTGAGGGTTCTTCCAACGTTTGAGGTTTTCATGATTGGACCATACAATGGTTTTGTGTGGTGATCCTTCGAAGTAGTGTCTCCACTCTGTGAGTGCTCGAATTATTGCGAGAAATTCCTGCTCTGAGCAATGATAATTTCATTCGGCGGGATTGAAACTTCGGCTGTGATAAGCAACTGGGTGCTTGACTCCATTTGTGTCTCATTGTAATAGGACAGCTCCTGTTGCGTATAGAGATGCATCACATTCTATTTCAAATGGTTTAGTTTGATCGGCAACTGTGAGGATGGGCTGTGTGAGAAATCGCGCTTTCAGATCTTCAAATGAAGACTGGCATTCGGATGTCCAATCAAATACTTTAGTATTAGACATAAGAGCGTTAAGCGGATGTGCGAGGTCGGAGTAGTTTCGAATGAATTTGCGGTAGAAGTTGCAAAATCCAATGAATTTGCGAACGTCTCGTACTGATTTTGGTACGGGCCATTGTTGGATGCCTTGTAATTTTGCGGGGTCCATGGCGACGTTGTTGGGAGTGATGATTACACCGAGATACTCAAGGTGTTGTTTTTCAAATTCGCATTTCTCTGTTTTGAGAAATAGATCATTCTTCAGGAGGATTCGTAGTACTTCTTTAGTAATATGGCGAAGTTCCTCTTTAGTTTTGGCATGAATGAGGATATCATCCATATAGACAATGACTTCTCCATCATCTATCAGCTTTCTAAACAATGAGTCCATCATTGCTTGGAAGGTAGCTGGCGAATTGCACATTCCAAAGAACATGACTGTGGGTTCGAAAAGTCCTTTAGTTGTTTTAAAGGCTCCTTTCCATTGATCTCCATCTTTTATGTGGATATTGTTATATCCTAGACGAACATCAAGTTTTGTGAACCATTTCGAATCTCTCAATTTATCGAGTATTGATGAGATGAGGGGAATGGGATATGCGTTCTTGATGGTGTGTTGATTTAGATATCTGTAATCTTGACAGGGGCGTAGTTTTCCATCTTTCTTTCCTACAAAGAAGAAAGGGGAGGCCATAGGTGATTTTGAAGGTCGAATATAACCTTTTTCAAGATTTTCTTTCAAGAAGGTGTCAAGTTCCTTCTCTTCTAGAGGTGATAACCGATATGGTTTAATTGAACGAGCTTCGAATGAATCTTCAAGTTCAATTTTATGATCCCAAGGTCAGGTTTGAGGAAAGTGTTCTGATGCTTTCTTGTCAAAGAGTTTGTAGAATTCGGCAAACTCTTTAGGAACGACTTTCTTAGGGTTGTCTTGTTTCTTGTCACCAAATTGTTGAGCAATGGTGTTAGAGGATGATGTTTTGACATTGATTTCAACTGAGTCTTCCTCGTCGAGGCAGATTTTGTTCAGTTGTGTGTCATCATCTGTAATGGTTTGAATTAGATCAAGGTATATCTCGTCGCTTGATTCTTCTTCTCTCCATTTGAGTAATCTGTCAGACCAATTGATGTCTGGATTATTTTCCTGTAACCAGGGGAATCCTAAAATGATTCTAGGTTTTCTGAGACTGATTATTTTGGCTTCGATGGTTGTTTGTCGACCATTAACTGTACAGTTCAATTGTAAGGGCGACTCACGTCGGCAACAAATGGCCTGACAGCTAGCGAGGAATCCAAAGTTATATTTGATCGGAAACATATTACAGAGCAGATACAACATACCTAGCAAGGAATCCAAAGAGAAAGAGTTGGGGATTCACTCACACAGGCTACACACAATATATACTACTATACAAACAGAGATGCCAGCTATTGTCCAGAGGGATGTCATAACATGGACAATGGGAACAATGGGGGACGAGTCACATGAGGGGGCAAGTCGTGAAAGCGCGAAGTCGGGAGGTGTTCCGATGGAAGTCAGAACATCGGAGGGTCGGTCGGTAGTCGGTGTGTCAGTGTAAGGGTCGGTGAGGAAGGTCCCCTTACATCTACCCCCCCTTCTAGGGTGCAGCGTCCCGATGTACCTGTGAACTGAGTGTGAGGTTGGAAAGGAATTGTTAAAACAAGAGTGTAGCATGTATGCTAAGGTAGGTACGACTTAGACTTACTGAGGGTGGTTGTTGAGGTAGAAAAGAACTTAAGTATATAATGCAACTACTACAAGGTTTATATACGTTAATGCAATGGTCCGTGCGAGAACATATTTGAGTCACATGTTCATCTAGCGTAATGCCATTAGAGAATGTCATTGTAGAACTAATAATAGTTCAACACTCCCCTGAATTCAAACATGGCAGCTTAGAAGCGCCCTATGTTGAGGACATATTATTTGAGCGCTTGGCAGCGCTATATGTAGGATTAGAAAACTCCAACCCGTAATAGTTATCACGGAAGTATTCAAACTTCACACGTCCGAGATTCTTCGTGAGAAGATCTGCAGGGTTCTCAGTGCCTGGGATAAAATAGAGCTGAACCTTCTTTTCATCAATTACTTGACGAATGAAGTGGAAAATGATATCTATGTGTTTTGATCTCTTCTTAACAGCAGGATTTTGCGCGATAAAGAGAGAGCCCATATTGTCTCCACAAATATCCATTGGTTCATTGTTGTGTAAACCAAGTTCAGTCATTAGGCTTCTGATCTAGATGGACTGATGACTACAATCGGAAATAGCCATGTACTCAGCCTCTGTGGATGATAACGCAATAGTCTTCTGTGATCGACTAACCCAGGCTACCGGGCAGGATGCAACAGTGGACAGATAACCAGTTTGGGATCTTCGATTAGAAGGATCACTAGCCCAATCAGAATCACTGTAAGCGATGAAGCCCTCGTTACCAGAACCATCAAGCGTCATTCGGTATTCCCGAGTCGCTAGTAGGTATCTGCAAATATAGAGAGCTCTACATAAATGTTCTTCTGTAGGGTTATGAGAATGTTGACTAAGCTTAGTCACAGCGAACGAAATGTCCGGACGCGTGCCAATAGCTATGTACAACAGTGATCCGATCACCTGTTGGTACCTAGAACGGATGGAGGAGTTGATCGGCTTATCGTTAGGAACTGGATAGTACCCTTCTGGCAGCGGAGTTCGTGCCGGTTTGGTATCACGGTCAGAGCCAGTGATTTTAAACCTTTCCAGGATCTTTTCTAAATAAGCACATTGATCAAGATAGATCTTTCGATTAGCTCGATCTCTCCTGATGCGCATACTGAGAAATTCTTTGACTTCTCCAAGGTCGCGGCATTCCCACTTTTTCATAAACTCTCCTTTAAGCTTTTTAAGCAGGGCTGAGTCATTTCCCATAAAAAGTACGTTGTCAACGTACACGACAGCAATGACAAACTTGCCATCTTTTTGACGATATATATAAATACCGGCATCGGATTCACATTGCTTGAAGCCTAGTTTGTTCATGGAAGATGCCATCTCCTTCCACCAGGCCAAGCCAGCTTGTTTAAGGCCGTACAATGCACGTCGTAACCTCCACACCATATGTTCCTTGCCCTTAAGTTTGAAACCTTCGGGTTGATCCATATAGATTTCCTTATCCAGTTTGCCATAGAGATATGCTGTCTTTACATTGACAGACTCAATATCCCAGTCTTCAAGGGCAGCTAACCCGAGCAGGATTCGAGCGGACTCATATTGTACTACTGGAGAAAATAATTCATCAAAATCGATGCCCTCGACTTGAGAAAATCCTTTAGCAACTAGTCTAGCACGTTTGCGACCGTCACTTTTTTCATTAAAGACCCATCTATTTTTTACGGTTTTCCTTCCTTCCGGAAGTTTCACCAACTCGTAAACTTCTCGCTTTTTAAGTGCTGCTAGTTCTTCGAGACAAGCTTCGTGCCAGTGTTTACGTTCCTCCGGATTCAATTTTACAAGATCACGGAATTGCTCAGGAACTGTATTTGAACTCGCTTTTGCCAATAAAAATTTCATCAATTCTAACCCCCCTTCCTTAGTTATCTGTTGAATCTTGCAATCTGCATCTTCTTCCATTGCGTCAGGATTTTGTTCCCTTGCATATCCCCTTGAGGCATCCTCGTGTTGTCTGCATATCTCATCGCGACGTTCTCGGATTTCCTCGGGTGGAATTGGACGTGGATCTGTTTTGGGACGATCTCGTTGATTGTGGATTCTATAATCGTGTCCACAGAGACGAACTCTCCCCTGAGGTGGTAGAGGTTCATTGTGATTATAGTCTTGTAGGATCTCAGACAGATGTGTTCTCTCCCCATAAACATTACCTTCTCTAAACAGAACAAACTTTTCTCGGCCAGAACGGCGAGGTAAAGGTTCAACTGGTCTAGGAGGTCGTTCAGGTGATGGAGAAATGGGACGGGTGGAGTCAGATCGAGGAGCAGGGCTCGGACTTGGGTGACGAATAGGTGATTCGGGATCAGCGTATGATAGCGCGTCATCATCATCTTCATCAGTTACTTCCTCGACTGTTGTTTTCCTAGGAGCAGGTTTGCTCGGACCAGGAACAGGAGGTTTTTGAGAAGTAGATGGTCTGGGAATCTGACCTTGCAGTCTAGGCGGTAACGGTGTTCTATCACTGTCGTCTTGTCGAGATGTGTCCATAGGATCATCAGGATAAAGATCAGGTGTAGTATCCTCGTCATCTTTGTCAGACGCCGGAGGAGGAGGATTTATTTTGGGGTTTTTAGAAGAACCGGAGTCCTTACGTTTTTCGTGATCTGGCTTGCATTTGGGATACCAGCCCTCGTCGAAAATAGCTGTTTTTGCAGTATAAATAACATTTCCTTTTTGATGTCGCATGAACATGAAGTTAGAGCCATTATAACCAAGGAAGATCATTAATTCAGATCTGGGAGATAATTTGTCATCCCTTGATTCCTTTGGAATGAAAACGTAAGCTGCACAGCCAAACACATGAAGCTCACATAGATCTGGCTTTTTCCTGGTCACCATTTCCATGGGAGTTTTCCATTCAAGATGTTTGATGGGAGTTCGATTATAACAATGAACTGCCGTGTTAAGGGCAAATTCCCACCAAGAATCTGGTAAGCATGCAGTAAGTCGCATGGCCTGCGCCTTTTCCTGAAGTGTGCGGTTCAGTCTTTCTGCTCTACCGTTCTGCTGGTGTATATGTGGTGCAGACATCTCGTGTACTATCCCTTTTGAGTGAAGGAATTCCTCAAATTGTTTAGAGACATATTCACCACCATTGTCTGTCCGGATCCGCTTAATCGTTTTACCAAATTGTTTTTCCTCAAAGGCACAAAATCTTTCAAGTGCCGCAAAGGCATCAGATTTGGCTCGTAAGAGGAGGATCCAGGCATGGCTAGAATAGTCATCATAGAACGTCATTGCCCACTTGTACTTGTGATACGAGGCAACGGGGAATTCTAGAAGATCACTGTGGATCAATTCTAGAAGATCACTGTGGATCAATTCTAGAAGATCACTGTGGATCAATTCTAGAAGATCACTGTGGATCAATTCTAGAAGATCACTGTGGATCAATTCTAGAAGATCACTGTGGATCAATTCTAAAAATGTCTTCGCTCGTGTCGAAGAAGGATGATGTGCATCATCGGACATTTTGCCATGAGCACAACCATCACATACTTGACGGGAGATAGGAATGTCAAACTCGGGTACTTTTTCCGAGTGTTTTGGGAGTTGTCGCAATACTTCCTTTCCAGGATGTGCTAATCGACGGTGCCAAAGATCATAAACAGAAAGTTTTGATGCGCAATAAGATAGCACCTGGTTCACAGTATAGTGACACACCAACCTAGTGTGAACATGGTGGAGGGCATCTTCCATAACTTTAAATGTTGTGATGCGTGATGCATGCATGAACAATTTTCCGTTTGAACGAAATATGTTGGTTCTCTTTAAATTTGACTCACTCCTCATTCCTTGCAGCCATAAGGTGCCAGGTGAAATGATTCTAGTGGAGAGAGACTCTAAATAATAGACCGGATACAGTGGAGTCATTCTAGTGACTCTGTCTACTTCGTGTTGGAAGAGAACTTTCCCACGACCTTTTATGGTTATGAGGTTGTTGCTGGCATCTCTGACACCACCAAATTCTCCATTCTCTAACTCGATAAAGTCAGCTATATGTGGTGTGCAATTAAAGCTAGCGCCTGAATCAAGGAGCCAAATAGCAGACTCTCTAGCATAATTAGGTTTACTTTTATCTTCGCAGAAGTTGCATAAGCAATCATCAAGATGATTCGATGATTCATCACTATTCTTAGGATCTTTTAGATATTTCGTTGGTAAGACAAAACGATCACAAATAGAAACAGGAGAAGGGATCATATTGAAAACAGGAGTACAAACAGTAGTAGATGTAAAAGGAGAACTCGTAATAGTCCGACTAATGTCCGGCAGTCCGATATGACGCTCTAGAACATGGGGTCTGATGGAGCCATTGGTTCGTCCCCCCAAGCAAGCTTGGGGGCATCTCTGTAAGTTCCATTTAGTAATGAAGAATTCTTGAGAGAAGAAAGGAACGTACTCATTATACCATCCATCATCGACCTCGTAGTCAGCATCTGCGTCAAAGTCCGGATCATTCATATAGGCATCAGCCTCAGCGATTGCATCAGGAACATCGGAAGGTGGGACATAAGAAGGAGACTGAGATCGACACGTGGGGGACCCAGGTGTAGAAACTGAAGACGAATCAACTTCCTCTTCAGGAAGGATTGTAGCAACCATCACATCAAGGGATGGTGGAGGTGACGGGGGAGAGGGTTCAGCCGGGCCGAAGCCAAGGCAAGCACCCATCCTTTCAAAGACCTCTGCCTTCTTTTTCTGGTACCGGGTACAACCGACCAGGTGTCCAACCGGAGGAAGAAGAGTGGCACGAGGAGCAACATAAGGCTCAACTCCGTGCACGACAACTTCATCAGCAGCCTTTTTCAAGGCTACTGCCTTGAGTTGGGGATCAGTAGTCTTCATCCTCTCAACGAGAGAACGAGTGGAGGAAGGTTTGTTAGTGGGAGTCGTGAAGGACTCCAGAACAGCGGGTGACAGGATCATGTCGACATTACCATCTTCTCCTTCGGCTTTGTTTGCCTTGTTGCCTCCACATTTTCCATGTCGATGCTTCTTCTTTTTATCTTTATCCCCCCCAGAAGCATCACCAGAACTGGAGTTCTGGTTCTGATTTGGTCTAGAATTAGACCCAGAAGCATTCTGTTGTTGTTGTTGGGGCTGCTGGGGAGCGCCACCAGAGGGTTTAGAATAGGGCTTTGCACCCTTGTAGTTTTTAATGCCGGTGGAAGCGGCACGAGAAGCAGAAGCAGCTCCACGGGAATCTCGCCATGCACCCATAATTGCATCGGAGACGATCTGAACCGTGAGGTTCGAGAGGGAGTTACCATATTGAACAAGGAGGGCGGCACGAGTAGCACTCCATTGAGGGGGAATGCGAGTCATTAACATCAACGCACGGAGGATACCAGGGATGTTAATTGGGGGCGAGGCTTGCTCGAGCTGCATGAAATAATTTCGGAAGGTAGAGATCTCCTTAGAGGGATCATTCACACCAGATAACCGAAAAGAATCTGCAGAAGCATACAGCTCGTAGGCTGCACCTGCCGAAAAAGTGCCATATACTCGTCTCAGGTGTGTCCAGAGACCATCAGAGGTTGTTTCACCATGCCGGAGCATGTCATCGCTCAATCGGGAATTTAACATCCCAAGGGCAAATGCCTCACAATTATCGAACTTTCGAATTTCATCGATGTTCGTGGGGGGTACCATAGCAGTGGTGCCAGTTGCGGGGGAACCACCAACAGCTGCAGGCCTTGCGGCGCTGCCGTCGATCATTCTCGCTACACACCATCCATCCATGTGGATCATATTGGCAATTGACAAAACACGTGCTTTCCACACTTGGTAGTTAGCAGTGCCTGTGAGAACTGGGATCGAGGGGATCAAAGCGGCCATGAGTGATGTTTGGAGATAAAATTCTACAACAAAACATGTGTCAGATCTATGAACTAAAGCTGCACTACATGCACTATGTTCTACAGAGCTATGTGCTGCCCGTCTAACCGAGTACGGTAAGGGTATGCATAGAGTACACTGATGGGTCAAACGTCTCGAGTGAGCGGAACTCGGACTTCCCTCACAGGTGAATCCAGCTTCACCCTCGAGCTCAGTGCTGCACGATGAGTAGTACTCATCAAGTGTGCATCGTGAGTCGTACAGGCTAACCGGGGCCCATAACCTGTTAAAACAAGAGCGTAGCATGTATGCTAAGGTAGGTATGACTTAGACTTACTGAGGGTGGTTGTTGAGGTAGAAAAGAACTTAAGTATATAATGCAACTACTACAAGGTTTATATATGTTAATGCAATGGTCCGTGCGAGAACATATTTGAGTCACATGTTCATCTAGCGTAATGCCATTAGAGAATGTCATTGTAGAACTAATAATAGTTCAACAGGAATGGAGTCGAAGGCCGTGGAATGGATAAGTCGAGGTGCAGTGGGGTTCTTGCGATAGAACTTGGCGATCTTTTCGGGGGTGTGGACATCGGCTGCGAGTTCCCAAGAGTTCTCTTCCATGCTGAAGTCTTGCCACTTGATCAGAAATCTGAGTTTACCTCGTTGCACTTTACTGTCCAATATTTCTTCTACTTCCCATTCCTCTTCGTTGTCCACCAGTATTGGCATTGGTATTTTTGTCGGCTTCCGACCAGGGATTGGGTCTTCGGGAGCTGGAGTGAGTTTAACCACATTGAACACCGGGTGCAGGTGAGACAACCTTCAGGGAAGCTTGAGCCGATATGCCCCAGGCCCAACCTTGCAGTCGACGGCGAAAGGACCTAACCGTGTGTGCTCAAACTTCTTTGAGGGCTGACTCGTTGCGATGTCCGATGCATCAAGGTAAACCATGTCACCCATCTTGAGCTCAGGGGCAGGGGTCCGACGTCGATCATAGTACTTCGCCATATCGTCCTTTGCCTTCACCAGTGCCGATTTTGCTTCTTCTAGTGCCGACTCCATCTGGGTTTTGAACTCATTGACCGTTTTGAGTCGGGAGGGGTGTTGTCGGGGTTCAAAGCCCATGCGAGGGTCGCGGCCGGTGTCTAACACAAAGGGCAATTGGTGGGTCGCAGCATGAACGTGATTGTTGTGTTGGAATTTGGCGAGCGGGAGAAGGTCATACCAGTCATTCTGTCGCTGGTTAACAAAGACTCGGATGTACTGGTCGAGTTCTTGGTTAACTCGTTCGGTTTGACCGTCGGCTTGTGGGTGTTACGAGTCCACCCAAACCACCGGCCCGTACCACCACCACCGAGGAAGACTTGTTCGCCATCTTCCCCAAACTCATTCCCAATGACGACACCATGGACGACTCCGCTTGACATACCATTCCCTGGTGACATCACGGTGACATCACTATGACATCGCTATGACCTAACGTCGAACTAAGTATGAGACTCCACTTATGCTTAGAAGTATACATTTCCCCAGCTCCAGTATTAGTTATCTGTTTCATCATTTTACTCCTGTTGACTAATCTTTCATTGTATATGGAGTAAATAGTCCCCGACCCCGATGTCTCACCTACTCCTGTTGACAGTTCTAGCATTGTGTATGGAGTAGATTATAAAGCGATGACGAGTATTAGGTTATAATTAGTTAGTAGCTATTATTAGGTACATCCCTAGAATAGTATAAATACTCGATGTATTAGACGATTAAAGCCTTAAGCTTTAATCTCTTCTGTTGTAGCCCTTATACATCTCTGTCTCCATACCTCTCGGTCACTAGGTTGAAAGGCCTTGAGATTGCAGCAGAGTGTTTATTGATCGCACGTTCCTACACGACTGCACTCTAGCGTTTAAGTTCCAGGAGTGTTCAGCTTAACGGTTCATGGTCATAACAGCGGGTGCCAAGCTGTAGTCGCAGCAACCTTGATGCCTAAGAGTCGGTACAACTCCCGGGTGAATTCCGACACAAACTGCGGGCCTTGGTCGGAGACAACACATTGAGGTAGGCCGTGGAGCTTCCAGATGTTGTGGAGGAAGAGTCGGGCGACACCTTCAGCAGTGCAAGTCATGTGGGTCGGCAGGAAATGAACTCGTTTCAATACTGAATCAATGACTGTGAACACTGTGTCAGAATGGTAGAGAGTAGTGAAGAGAATGTGAGGAGTGAAGTTTGAATACTTCCATGATAACTATTATGGGTTGGAGTTTTCTAATCCCACATATAGTGCTGCCAAGCGCTCAAATAATATGGTCCCAACATAGGGTGCTTCATAGCTGCCATGTTCATATTCAGGGGAGTGTTGAACTATTATTAGTTCTATCATGACATTCTCATATGGCATCATGCTTGATGAATATACTTTCATGATCTATATCATGTGACCTAGTATATTCTCGCACAGACCACTGTAAATATGTATATAAGTTTGTACTCCTGCATTATATACTTCAGTTCCTTTTCTACTAACAACCAATACCCTCAGTAAGTCCAGAGTTGTACCTACCTATGTTTCATACACTACAATCTTGTTTCAACATTCATGAGCAAGTAAAGCTTGAGGATTTACTTAGTTCTATCCTTGGAACTAAAAAGCTCCTCAGAGTACCTTGGGCCATGTTAAAACAAGAGTGTAGCATGTATGCTAAGGTAGGTACAACTTAGACTTACTGAGGGTAGTTGTTGAGGTAGAAAAGAACTTAAGTATATAATGCAACTACTACAAGGTTTATATATGTTAATGCAATGGTCCATATTATGACCACAAACCATTAAGCTGAACACTCCTGGAACTTAAACGCTAGAGTGCAGTCGTGTAGGAATGTGCATTCAATAAACACTCTGCTGCAATCTCAAGGCCTTTCAACCTAGTGACCAAGAGGTATGGAGACAGAGATGTATAAGGGATACAACAGAAGAGATTAAAGCTTAAGGCTTTAATCGTCTAATACATCGAGTATTTATACTATTCTAGGGATGTACCCAATAATAGCTACTAACTAATTATATCCTTACTACTCGTCATTGCTTTATAATCTACTCCATAAACAATGCTAGAACTGTCAACAGAAGTAGGTGAGACATCGGGGTTGGGGACTATTTACTCCATACACAATGAAAGATTAGTCAACAGGAGTAAAATGACCAAACTGATAAGTAATACTGGAGCCAGAGAAATGTAACCTTCTAAATATAAATGGAAACTTATACTTAGTTCGATGTTAGGTCATAGTGGTGTCTTGTAGACCACAGTGGGGCTTGGAGTCTCTTCATCATACGATGTCATCCATGACAGAGTCGTCTTGGGGAATGAGCTCAGGGAAGATGGCAAACAGATCTTCTTCCATAGTAGTGGTGTGGGCCGGTGGATTGGGTGGGCTCGTAACAGTCCGTGTTTAACATCAGATTGATCCATTGACAGTGGGAAGTTAGAAGTTGGAAGTTGGAATTGCCCATCTCTCTTTGATCATTGATTTGATCATCATTCATGACGTGAGAAAACGATCCTCAACGATTCACTGACATCTATCTCTATCTTTGCGTCACCCATCTGGATCCAGATAACTTGATGAAGACCACCATCGCCCAAGCCTGCTCTCGCTGCGGCTCCCCGTGTCTGTTATGCCCTGACAATCCCCAGTCATTCCCACCCGAGTCGTCTGATGACGAGATCACGTATATCAACGAGGAGTGCGCTGTAATCGATGAGCAAATTCGATTGCTCAAGGGAAAAAGGGCTATTCAGAGACGCAGGTTGAATGAGTTACACTCGAACACCAGGTCTCTTCCACCAGAAACTCTTTCCGAAATATTTCGACACATATACCATGATATCAACGACAAACAGTCTCTTTTCCAAGTGTTATCCGTTTGCAGTCATTGGTATCAAACTGCGTGCTCAACCCCCGACCTATGGTTAAAGCTCTCACTATCATTGAAACCCAGCAACTTGGTGGACAAGGCCAACCTACTGCGATTTTGGCTTTCCAACTTGGGATCAGTACCACTCAAGCTAGAGTTACTGAATTGTCGTCACTCACGTCCTAGTTTGGGTCCAATAATGACAATCCTTTCTGAGAAAGACAACGCCAGGAAAATCCAAGGACTATCATTTCATTATCCACTTCCCTCCTGCATGTCTGTTATCACACAGAATTGTGTCAACCTCGAGCAACTTGAATTGCTTGGATCATATTCATATGCGTCATCATCATCAACACTTGGTGGAATTAATACTACTGAAGCTCAACACATCGTCAATCTCGAAAACCAAACCCAGCTTCAGACCCTTACATTACAGGACTGGCGGCACGGTTCTTTCAGTATTCCATCTACTCTCAATATCACAACCCTCAGGATTCAAGATAGTGAAGGTGTTTTTTACCTCGATCTTCTTGATCAGTGTCAACATACCCTCATCAACTTGTATATGTCCTTCTGGGCAACCTATACCCTTTCCAACTACCCCAACGAAAAACCCCCTGTCACCCTTCATCACCTGCAGACGCTTCATCTGGAACTTTCAGTCCATCTACCTGCTCTGTTTGGTAATTTGAAACTCCCTACCATTAAAAATTTCGGGCTGGAGGTCAACATTACTGCACAACGGTATCACGACGCGGATGTTGATGTCGCTAGGATGTGTGAATTACTGCCAAACATACACACTACACTCACCATAGCTGTTGATGGAGAGGTAAAACCTCCTGACCCGCGTTGGTTTCCTTTCCTTGAACACTTGCTTGGCCATGCAGATCAGATCCAGAAACTCATTATTAGTACTAGTGGCTTCCAAAATTTTGGTAATAGCCAGTTCACAACACATCTCCTCCAACTTCTCTCTACAACAAAATCATCTGATCCTGAAACCATAGTCCTTCCATACCTATGTGAACTGAAAATTCACGATCGTCGCTTATTCCCATATTGGTTCGATTCCCTGCTCACAATGTTTCGAAACAGGAGGATTGGGCTTCATCAGCACTTCCATTTGGAGCTGTTGACACTTCACGAACGGCAGAAAGAGCTGCTTGATAATCTTGTAAATCAGTTGATAGAAGAGGGTTATTTGATATCAATCGACATTCAGATGGTGGACCTATCTCCAGTTATGTAGTAACGTGAATGTTGTGCTGTATCTACTTTACAGTCTCCAAAATCAGAATCTCGGCATTGAGAATATCGGAAAGGGCGAGGATGGTGGCAATTAGAATCAAATAAGTGTGGTCACCCGGAACAAGGTCAAGACGAGGTATTGATGGGATTGGAGGCTGAGAGGCAGGTGTCGAATAGCGTAGGGATGTTCTGTCTAATCTACTTAGGCAGTTTACGTGCTTCCCAAGTGGAAGGATACTAGCATTTAATGGCCGCAATTTGTGAGTCGAAAGAATGGACTGGCAGGTTGGTAACGCGCCGACCATGTCACATGTTACTACCAACTCTCTCCAGCCTTAAACGACTCTTGCAAAGTACACACGTCTGACGTCTGGCAAGGATCATTACCAGTGACCCCTATGAAGAGGTCATTGTAGTATGCCAAGTGTAAACCTCTGCACCTCTCGCAACAAAACTACTCCTGTCTGTTGACCTGGAATGCTAGAAAATCCAGGTTGTTACTCAAGCTTGAGGACCGCGTCTTGAAGATTGATTCTCAATGCTTTTAGGAGAGCTTATTGCCATCTGGTCATTGTCACATGCGTCATACGGGGTGGTTATAAATATCCGCCGATCCTTTCCAAGAATAACATACTCGATAAACATATACTCTGTCAATGTCCAGAAATGCAATCCAAAAGCGCACCAGTTGCCAAAAATAACGCGTCAAACACTTTCAATACCTTCTATCTATCTATGGCTTGATTTCTGGTGTAGGCGGTATCCTTGTTCAATTACGATCCCCTCGGTGTCGATTGTTGATTTCACCGATCGCGTTTTCCTCGACAGCTATATAAGGCCTTCTCGTTACAAACGGAGCTTCCTTCATCTTGAACTGTAACCAATACATCGTCGCAACAAGTCAAACAACAATCCCAACAATATTTCTCTCAATGGATTACATTTATACTCAAGTTCCCTCTGTTGTGTACTGGCCTGGTGCCTTACAGCAGAGTTATCTTGGATATCAGTGTACCATACGTCCTTCGACCACATTCAACAAGCGGGCTCGATCTTCCCCGCTGGAGAATGGGAAGATGACGCGTCACCTCAAGGCGATTCACTCAGCTCGTGCTGCTGTCAAGATCTCCCAGCACAAAATAGTAGCTATGAAGAAAGTGGTTCCGAGTACGTATGGGTGTACATCTACAACGTCTCTAGGATACTGAGCACAAGTCAACCTTAAGAATGTCGTCACTCTACAACTAAATTTATGAAATGGGCAAGGCTCCCGACCACCAATAGTGAGTTTATTTCTCTGCTGTGAGAAAATGGTTTTGTTGACTAGCGTGTACTTGTAGAGCCAAGAGGGAAGAGTTACAGGGTTCAGAGTAATTCATCCTTCGTCGTCGTCTTATCTTTTGTTCCCCTATGTTGATTGTTTCCCAGCTTCAATGGAAGTGGATTCTCCAGGCTCACCAATGTCAGGTAGGTTATGTTCCCTATGAGATCAGATTTATTACTGATAGAATCGCCTAGTATGCGACGACGATGTTGACATGGAGTATCCCACAGTGGAATTTGACTGCGATGGGGATTTCATGATGGGAAGTCCTGTTGCCGTTGATGTTACCTTTGGAGGAATCAATGTCGATGACGATGTTCTCATGAGTGACCTTCTTCCTCTGCCGGTCACTACATACACTCTCTACAGCTCGACCGCAACGCTGATCAACGAGACCAAAAGCATCGACACAGAAGCTAAGAACAATGCCAAACCCTCGTCACGCCCTTTTGGACTTTCCAACATCACTTCATGGCTGGCCTCTGTAGATTTCGATGGATTGATCCAACTTCCATTGGTTGGGGCCCTCAGCGTGGGTATCATGTTCTGGCCTCAGTTTTACATACTAACCACACTCATACAGCTCGATTCATTCTCAGTCTGGGACTGAGGTAAGCGTTACATCGTTATTTTCTTCGCTTTTTACCAAATCTTTCATAAACAGAATTTCAAATAACATCGCAACACATTCTACACTCCCATCTCCATGACTGACCTACGTCGGTTATGTATTATATGGTGATCTAGTCTTCCGACCATGCACTCGGGAACCGGCAAACAAGTTCCATGAAGGGCGATCACCAACATCGCTATTGGCTGGCATCCTCAGTTCATGCGATCTTCTGTCGTTTTCTTCCTACACAAAGGTGGAAGAACTGTAGGGGAGGTTGAAAGATTCTTAACGCATACAACAAGGTAGCTATTCTCATTTTAGTCTGCATATATGCAGTATCTAAATTCCAATTTTCGAGCATCGGTTTTATTCTGTCACATGTCTATCAATTGTCTTTTCTCTTGGGTTTGTCATTTCTCTCTGGTTTTTCTCTCTCTTGTGTCTCGGTCTGGATTTGTCGTCTTTCTCTGGGTCCCTCTATATCTCTCTCTGGTTTTGTTTCCGACTCCCTTGTTGAACATTCTTCTATGGATTTATCACTCTGGATTTGTCTTTTCTCTCTCCTTTCATTCCCTTTGTATCAACATCCAGTGTCCCATCACAGTCTATCCGTTTTCTCCTGAACCCGACATCCTTATCCATCTCTCTGCATTTGTCTCTTCTTTCTTCTGGATTTGTATTTGTCGTCCAACGTCCTCGCTCAATCTATCCCTTTCTTTTCTTGAACCCAACACCCTTGTCTTCCTGATGTTCCCCTCATCTCTCCTCGACTTGCATTCAAGCCAATGTTCAACTTCAATGGTCATCAAGCACTGGATCACTGATCTAGTACAACATCTTTCTGGAATACCATTACCCTTCCACTACGATCTCCTCAACATTCGTTCCATATCTCAAGGTCATAGCACATGGACCCAGTTTATATGGGTGTTACTTGCCAACGTTTCCGGATCAAGGTCATAAAGAGCCTTCTGATATCCCTCCTTTTTCTCGTTCTTCCGACTATCTGGAATTTTGTTTGAGCTTTCTAGATTTGTATTTGTCTTTTCTATTGGCACCTGAGGCCTCCCCACAGTCTATTCCTTCCTTTTCTCCAACCCGACTTCCATACTTTCCTGTTCTCTTTGCCTTCTATATGTCAAGGTCGTCACATCAATCTCGCTTCTACTTGGATGTTGCATTTATCCAGGAAACTGTCTTTCTCTGTTAAATACCACCACTCTATCTTTGTCTACATCTCAAACACATCAACTCCTCGAGAATATCCTCGCAACGAGTCGCTTCTATATAATATTCGGATTCGACCTTCTATCCGCTTAGTTCTCTTGTACCAAAAATATCCGTCCTCTCGTCCTTTCCTTGTCGTTGGTGACTCAACGTATGTCAGCTCGACTCTCAGTCCTCTTAAATCTGGATAACTGTTCCTCTACTCTCCAGAAACCTCTCTTCGCAGGAGAGAATACTCTTTTCCTAACCCTACGTCCAAACAAACCTCCGCGATAAAAATCTCGCATCTATTCCACCCACGCGACGTTCACTCTTGTTGCTTCTACATTCTCAGCCATATACATTCCCACCAAAACCAACTTCTCGAAATAAACCATACATTATCACTCTTGCGATTTTGTATATCTCACTCATCTTTTCTCTTGCACTATATTGCAAAATTTCTCTTATTTCATTTCACTTATTTTCATCCAGTCATCTCCGAGTTTATCTACGTTATATTTTACTGCTTAAACATCAATCTCCTCTTTTATTTCAATCATTCATATATTGTAGATCTCAAATTCAACAAACCACGAGTGAGTTGTTTATCTTTCATTCGATTCGTATATTGATATAGCTTTAGCTAGATCTTTTCAATGTTAATGACACGCGATACCTATCTTTACTCCATTCTTTGTCTTGTCGGTAGGTGTCACTCATATTGATGCCGTTTTATCTGGTAGACTGATGCCCCTAAAGTAAAAGATCAAATATTCAAACATCCACACTCGATCCAACTCCTTCAACCCACACACTTTACTACACCGGAATAATTACATTCCTACCGAGGAACGAAAAAATAGCATATTCTATACATTGTGAGGCCTACCTTCTCATGATCTAATTGATGCTTATAGTGCAATCACTCATATCCCGAACCATTAAGACCTCGTCCCTGTAAACCTGACCTACCACTTGTTAGTGGGTTCTGGTAAGGTGCACAGGGCGATTGATGTTGTGAGAGGCTCAGAGATATGTAAATGCGATTGAACATATAGTAATGATGTGATAATTGTTCTTTACAAATAAATGTAATGTGTTCTGGCCCTTCTAACCCATTCGCATGAGCTAAACTCCAGCGGCAGGTCACTTCGTGACGTCACCCTTTCTTACCACGAATCCCTCCTGCAAAACCATTGTCATAATGATACAGTCTTCGAAGCTTCAATATGTGATAATCAGTCTCCTTGGCGAAAATCTAACAAACCACTTCAATGTTCTATGACCTGATGAATCTTAACAGGAGACGGACCTATAAAATCGCTACATATACTATCTACAAAGTTGATGGTTCTAATTCATGAAGAGATTGCTCGCGGTGTAGAGGTCTCTATCGATGTTGAGGTTGAAAGGTAGTGGAATCGTCTAGAAAGAAGTAGCGGGTGGATGCGTGGAAGAAGATACAGACGCGTTTTGGGGTATGTTTACCCACTTTCTCTATAATTTAATTCTCACTGACCAAGGTCGGGTCATAGAACCGACGTCTCTGCCTTTCGTCAAGTAGAAACCCTACCTGCACGATGTCAAATCAGGCTTATATGTTGAGACGAGGCTATTTCTGTCTACCAGAGACAATTCTACTGAAGAACTTTGAACGAATTCGCCTCTTAGGGAACGTGTGTATCCTCATTGCTTTACTGTTTAATTATCTGAAGGATACTGATTAAAAGCGAAAGACGTAATGCATTTCTTCCGAGAGGTATAAGTGCACCAAAATATTTCCAGTTTATCATTCTAACTCCTTGCCTTGTTCAGTCTGGAACCTTCGATACACGAATTGCCTTCGGAGACATCATCGCTTTCCAAAAGACGCATCCCAAGGCGGTATTCTCTATTATTTCTGCACGAGTACTACACTGGAGACATTGGTGGAGCAGAAGTTTGTCCTGTGCTTCTCCTTTGGCAGTAGTGTTAGGAGGATATTGGAGCATTCTCCTGTGCGCATGTCTAGAAATAACGCCACTGGTCGAATTTTAAAATGGCCTTTCGTCAATTGCTGAAAAGCTGGTCCGCTCGACAATCAACCGTTTTCTTCTGTAAACTCTTCCCCTCACATCCGCATTACTTCTTCCGTACTACCCTTCTCAACATTAACGCTATATTTGACTTGTAACAATCCCAACAGCATTTAACCGACATCTACATACAATGGCACCTATCCTCTCTTTGCGCATCGCTAGTGATATGGTCAACAGCTACACTACCTGGTCCAATTTCATTTCATATTCCTCAACTTTCCCAACTACGATGGAAACGACTTCCGAATTCGCATTCACCGCATCCGCTCCCAGTACTACAAGTACTCTCCGGTCATCAGACACAACTGCTTCACCCATTCCCTTCCTACACGAAATTTCGCCAACATTACCATTACCTACGTCATTCAAGATTGATGAGAACCGAGGTACAGGAGGTAGAAATGATTTATGGGTCTACTTTGTAATCATCCCTATCCTTGTTCTTATGATTGGACTATCACTCTTTTCGGTGTACAAGTGCTTAACCACGGAAGTAGTCCGAGCTCCTGGGCAAGTGAGTAATCCGAATCAGCCCACACTGTTACTCGAGGAATTGGAAAAGGGCGAAGGACAGAAATGGGGGGAAGATGAGGAGTTGGAGAAGGATCCTGCAAAGGAGGAGGTTGGAGGAATGGGGTGCAATGAGATTGGTCCTAGTAGGACGTCTGAGTGAAGAAGAGGATCCGGAATCTCAGCGGGTAGCCGACTCTAATGATGATTAGCATTCCCAATCGCAAGGTGTGTTTCTATATCTTGTTTGTCGAGTAGAGCTTTCTGATTAATATTCTGAAAGGAGCGGGATAAAAGGTATGCGTAAGGCGTACCTAGGATCAAACCTATCGACAATTCCGTGAATCCCAATTAGGAGCTGGGCGTAGTAGCTGGAGGATCTAGTCCTCCAGTACTAGTGGTTCCAGGTAAGGTTCTGGTGAACAAGGAAAGCGCAAAATGGGACAACACCAGGAGTCATGAGTACCCTCTCTTGATCAACTACAATAAGCAACTCAGCTGTTCTCCGAATGACTGGCCTCATCAAAGTATAGTGTATTGTACAGGTAGATTATAGAATACGAACTTTAATAATAACAGGCTTGCCTTGTATTTCCTGTCATTTCTCTCTAAAACACATTATACAAATGTCTTGTCTAGGTGCAATCACGATCCTTCCATACCTATATAAGATGAAAACTAATGATTGTAGAGGAATCTAGAAAATAGAAGGCTAGGGTTACAACGGCAGTGGAAGAACTAATACTTGACGAGGGAGAAAGTGCTATTGATAAGGAACAGGGTTGTTATTGTTCACCTTCAGTCACTCCAAGCAGGATCTAAGGATATTTACATGTATTCAAACACTCAATGTCAACTGCAATATGGCGATGAAATTCCGTGGTACTACTTTCCTAGCTATAGGAAATAATAGCTTTCTTTTACTTCTGTATTTCCAACAAACCCCGAGAACGAAGTTGTTGGCAACCAGAAAATCCTAGACGCCCTTGTCATTGTCTCAAATTACTCATACAAACGTCCTCTATTCCAAATGTTATCTATTGGAACATGACTGTACACTCTTGGGGTGGAAACTATTCTTGTCCCATCGGCCCCCAACGATTGAACTCTGCGTTACTATGTCACCCCTAACCCCAATATACCGACTTCGGTGTAAATTCAACATGGGATTTCACTACCGGCGTTGCGACTACAGGTAACAATGACGTACTGTAGGTTCCTAATGCTAGAACTTTCGGAGGATCCGCATCTACCGGTAGCCGAGACTCGACCGTCTCCATTGCCAGGGTGTTGGTAGATCTACTAGGATCAATACTACTACTACTAGGCTTGGTCAACCACCTCCGATCATAGATTCTGGACTGCCGAGTACATTGCCAAGTATTATAAGCAGTTTATGCCTCCAGTTCCAGGTCCAACTTTCCCAATCACGATTCGAATTTCGCTCTCCAGTGTGTTTTGTTACTATCGCACCGCTCTACGAAGATATTTCAATAGTCTCACGTTCAATTCTGAATCTGGCAGCAGTCTTGGATTGACTGTAACTTTTGAGTAGTAATTGTCATTGTTTGGCTCATCCTTCTACTAGTACTACATTTTGCCGTATCACAAGGTAGTACGTTGAGCACATAAGTTAAAGGTGGGGCTGCTGACGCCGAAACGGCTAGCCGGCTCACTGGCTCAGGGTCAATATTCTTGAAGCCTGCGAGATTAACGTTGCTGATCAAGCAACTAATCACTAACCCTAATGGGACCAAATTTTACTGCTTGAAGATCGCTTGAAGAAACTCTTTTTGCTTAAAAGTGAAGTTATGATTGAAACAAGTTTGCTTTACTTTCCTCTGCTGGTTAGACCCCCCACTATCCATCTACATCTATATCAAGTTATCAACCTCTACTTGTGATATCTGATATGTCGACCCCTGTTCGTATTACCAATGACCCAGCACCCGGTGTTCCCTACTTCACACCACATCAAGTTATTCCAGCTGGAACTGCTCTCAAACCTCAGTCAGATGGGAAGGCTATACCAACTTTATTCCAGCCCATCAAGATTCGTGGTACTGAATTCCAGAACAGAATATTTGTGGGTGACCTCTTTACTTCCGTGGAAAATCAAAGCCTCATACTGCAGTATATGCGTACTTTCCTAGCTGTCCCCATTATGCCAATACTCAGCAGATAATGGAATCATAACACCATGGCACATGGCTCACCGTACGTTCCATGCTTTCAGGAAGGAAGAATATGAATTCAGCTAACCAATCACTACAAAATAGTTGGTGGAATACTCACTCGTGGACCCGGTTTAACCATGGTGGAAGCCACTGCTGTCCTCCCAAATGGTCGTATTGGCCCAGAAGATGTTGGAATCTGGTCGGATGCCCACATGGAGGCTTTAAAGGTTATCACCACCTTCGCTCACACTCAGAATCAAAAGATTGGTATTCAACTAGCACATGCTGGCCGTAAAGCCTCGTGCATGGCTTCTTGGATTCCGGGTTCACCTGTAGCCGCCGCTGGACCAGTGGAACGTGGATGGCCAGATGATGTTTGGGGTCCTAGCACCAAACCGTTCCACCCCACCTATCCTCAGCCAAAGGCATTGACAGTGGAGGGCATCAAAGCGGTCGTTAAGGCCTTTACGGATGGGGCAGAACGAGCTGTGAAGGCTGGATTTGATGTCATTGAAATTCACGCTGCACATGGCTATCTTCTCAGCTCTTTCCTGAGCCCGAATGCAAACCAGAGGACCGATGACTATGGAGGATCCTTTGAGAATAGGATTAGATTTTTACTCGAGGTTGTAGATACTGTAAGAGAAACTATTCCTCAGGATATGCCATTGTTTGTTCGGTCAGTCCTACATTATTCACATATCCGCGCACTGCACAGTGAAGCTGACCTATTGTACAGTATTTCCGGAACAGAATGGCTTGAGCAGGTAGCTCCAGATGAACCATCATGGCGTGTAGAAGACACAGCGCGCCTTGCTCTTACTCTCGCAGAACATGACGTTGATTTGCTGGACGTCTCAACAGGTGGAATGGACCCTCGCCAAAAGGTAATTCTTGGTGAAGCATACCAAGCACCATTTGCGGAGGAAGCTAAGAAAGCAGTTGGGGACAAAATGTTAGTCAGCTCTGTCGGTTCACTCCATGACGCCATTGTTGCTCAACGTGTGTTGGATAACGGACAAGCCGACGTTGTGTTTGTTGGTCGCCAGTTCCAGAAAAACCCTGGAACCGTGTGGGCTATGGCCGATGAACTCAATGTTCAAATTCAGGCTGCAAAGCAAATTGGGTGGGGTTTCCATGGACGGGCAAGGTCAATTATAGGATACGATGACTCCAAGAAACCAAACAAAAAACTTCTTTAGATAGTGTTCAAAGGGTTATCTATTATTTGTACTATATACAGACCTGCTTAGATTTTGGAGCAGCAAAATATCCACTCAAATTACTACTACTACTTGCAAGATTTATCTCAATGCCCAGCTATAATATTTACAAGCTGGTACTGCTATGATTGTGTTGGCGTATCATCAGCGGCATATAGTCAGTCCACGGTCAATTGAATCGACTCTCGATTGTTTAACAAAGTTACGAGAAGACGTTGATTTGAGATTCAGATTCAACTTGAAGCTTACTATCCACAAATTCTGACGCGAAACAAGAATATTTTAAATTTATGGAAGTATTGAAGGTGGGGTATCATAGAAAAGAGTCAGAGTGGGCGTGCAAAACAGAATATAAATATTGAGGCCAGAGCGCCGTCACAATCAGTGGTTGAGAATTTTATGTAATTTAAATCGGAACAAATGGTTGACTAAAATACTACCCCCTCCAGACTCCAACCCCCGGGTTGAACGAATATTGAAATGCCCAAATGACCAGACATCACTCCTTTGTCATATGCAAATGTTCCACCGCTGATCCATCACCTCTGAGTTGAAGCGTTTGGCCGTTTTCAACAGGCACCAAACGCGGTTCTCCCTCTTGTTCCCACACAAGTAAAGTTTTGTTCTGGATACTACCAGGTAAAACAGCATCCACGTATGGTTGAAGACCAGCGTAATTCTTCTCCACCCTTCCAGCCCTGAACAATTTGGAGGAAAACAACATCTCAAGAGTCATCAGGAGAACAACAAAAGCAGCAAAGAGCAGAGGCACAAAAGCGATAGCGTAAGGAGTTCTGTAACATGTAGCTTCTTTCCCTCCAGTGGTAATAACCGTCAAAGGTCCATCTGCCATAGCATTTACAGCCCACCCATTGAATGCGGCACTTCCGAGAAGGAAGGATGCACCCATTTGACCTGCCCATTTTGCGACCCGAGCAGGGGCTGACTTATAATCGACTACGTTGTATTCATTTTACAAGAAAGAGAGTCCGAGAGATTGATCGTCAAGATCTAATGTTCCACCAGTGTTCAACATGATTCCACTAAGACGAGGAATAGGGCCACCACCGCTTCCGGCACCCATGGTATAATCGATTCTTGCATTACGAGAACGAATGAAATGTTGCGTTGGACCGTTTGAATTGGGTGAGAGCGTGTAGCGATAAACCGTATCCCACCTACTGAAACTGGTATCGTTTCCTTCTTGCATTATGTCCCAATAATCTGCAACAACGGTGTTCAGGTCACTAGAAACTCTTTGGAAGGATACTGTGACATTCCCATTCCCCTCGACTTCCACCTCCGCATCAACCAGATTGACTTGCGTTGCTGTCGCACCTACAACATTCGAAGTAGCCAGAATTCCTCCACTAACTATCGATCCACCAAAACCAAGAAATCCACACGAATTCTCGTCTTGGGCTGTACGCAGATGGGGAGTGCTCACATTCAATTGAGACTCCAAACGTTCAGAACAGTTGCCAAAAATAACTCTATGAGCATCAACATTGGCACTGAACTCGTCGGTAGGGCGGTTTGGAATAAAGTATGAGCGCACGTTTGCAGCAGAGGTGGTTCCAGTCTCTGAGTCATTGATTCCAAAAACAAAACCATCATCCGTCAATGTAGACACATTCCACATTGGTTTCAAGTATTCTCGAACTTCACCAACTGTCCTTGAAACCTCCGCCTCCAAGTAATCAGGTCCAACGTATTGTTTGAATGGTCGACTTTCGTTTGTTTGGAATAAGTCGAGATCGCTGCTCATGTAATTATTCGAAATTCTTTGGGTGTACATGCCAACGGTCATACAACCAATGTCACTTTCGATGGCGAGGGTCTGGGAGAGAGAGACTCGAGTGTTGGGTTGAAGGTTTGGTACTCCAATGAAAGCGCGTAGACCGGTTTCATGAGGAACAACAACAATTCCATTCATGATTGTAGGCTTGAGTACACGAGTGAATCCTTAAAGGGACCATAATAATACCCATTCAGATCGAATACATCTTCGCGAGCATGATGATACCTTCCGAGCTGACGTGGCATAAGTGTTATGAACTCGGCTAATGGTGGGTCATGGGTCACGATCACTAAGCCCGGGCTTATGACCAGTCGCTTGTGTTTTCCTTTGTAATAACACTCTTTGTTGACTCGATATCATAGTCAAAATGACTACTTTCTCTTCTCTAAATGACTCATTATAACCAGGTAGATAGGTATATAAGATTGTATTCAGTACTTGGTGAACCAGTTTAGTCTGGTTACCCCCAGAATCATATATTTCTTATCCACTCCTAATCTCTACCTCTGGGCCAAGAACCCGTTATAAACCTCTCTAGTAACGGATCATCCTACCGGATAACAATAAGTATCTGAACGATTGAGACCAGTGAATATGGATTAATCGGAGTAGGTAGAGTTGATCCATTGCGTACACATATCCAGGGTGTCTTTTGCATTTAACTGGATGGTGTGTGCGGCTTCGCATCGGGGGTGTTTAACCGGCGGAGCAGGATCTGTCCCATTCAATATATTGGTATTGACAATGGCTCGAGCGGCGTCGTCGTTGGAAACAGATGAAGGATTGTCGTGGATGTTGTCACCGGCAGTGGTGCAAGCGTGAAGACCGATGAGACCAACGTCGCTGAGCTTAACGAAAAGAGAAAAGGAAAGCATAAGGAAGACACCGAGGGCTAATTTTGAAGTGCTAGTGGGGTCATTGGTCCTCCACCGTTTGTAGAATAACCATTTGATGGAGATATAACTTGCTCTCTCCTTGCTTGAAATGCGACTGAGGACATCATGGGTAGTGATGGGTTCAATTCTGGGTGCATTGCCGAGGATGACGAGTCGAACGAGGAAGAGACCTCCAGCTGAGATGATTTGAATGGCAACACGGAGTATGAATGTGGTCAATATTGTAGAGATGAGTATTGGTTATATTTTGAATGAAGGTAAGGATTTTTGTTTTAGCGAGAGTTTTAGAATGGGGCCTAGGCCAGAGAATTAAGGCGCTTTATGCAAATCCTACCGTTCTTTTGTGATATCTTTAAATGTAAATCCGATCTCTTTGTTTACACTTCGGCAGATCCTGAGTGATACATATCGATACAATATCATGATCTGAACTACCCTAGACTATCAAGTGGACCACCGCCGATGTTGACAATGTTTTCTTCAATTCTTGGAGTATCAATGAATTCAACGTCAATTGGAAAAGAGCAACGTGTTGCTAATACCGCTAATTTTAATGCAGTTACAAAGTATTTAAAGCAAAGAACGTGACGTTCTCAACTATAGAAATTGGAGACTCAAAGCCAGTGTGAGACAAGTAGGTCAGTATTTTTACTCACCAGCGGTCTTCTCATTATAATTATATCCAAATCGAGAGGACCTTCAGGACCAACGCGCAGTAATGGAAGAAGACGAACTCCACCGAAAGCGTTTGAAGTTTTTGACAAAGACTACTCCACTTAGATATGTGACATTTGGCAAGAACGCAAGATTTTAATAGACATGATGGCGTTACAAAAATAGCCGCTTTGGATGGAGGTGGTTCCGGGGTGATTCAACTACTCCAATGCACATACTAAATGCTGTGTCCACACATGAGAGTGAACTTGTACAATGTATCTCTTCAGAAGAGGCACATTAGAAAGATGCATCTAAAGAATGATAACCATTTAAGAACTTTATACCTTAAGACTACAGTCACCAGTGAGGTTTTTATAAGGAACATTGTAAGTATCTAAGTTTTGTAAAGAAATTGACCCGAGATGCCTATTCTGAATAGATTCAGTAGAGTATATATGTAGTACCAGGTATGGGGTTACATAGATAGGTCGCATGAAATGAGATCTAAGTTGCGCCTCGGATATTATAAAGGGTCCAATGGGCTATGGGCAAGACTGAATGAGTTAAACTTGTTGCATCGTCCTGGCCTGAATGAAATACGTGTACGATAGAAGACAGAGCGCGGGCTACCTCACTGGGCCCGGAATAATAATCTCATAGTCTTGGGTTAACTTTTAGTCTAGCTTATGAGTCGTAGAAAACTTGCCTTCTGATCGTCTTGAGAAATCTTGAAAGGTTACATATAGCCTTTCATGCTGCTCAACGGTAAATTTAAACCGAGTTGATAACCACAGGTACAATATATTCATATGATTTTTTGTTGAACATGAACCCTTACATTCTGAAGCGGTATACTGTATCACTGACTTCATCTATTTCGATGAGATGAACCCAGTGAGGACTGTACTGAGTACACACAAGTGGCCCCAAGAACTGAGATACGCGTTGAAACATTAGGAAAAAAAATTGACAGTTCGACAGGTGTCACTCAACCTACAAGTTACGATTTATGACTTAAACTGTATGCTAACCACTAGTACATACCAATAACATAGTTAAGTAGTTGGCGTCGGCAGCAACAAACAATAATCCAATCCCTTACGTGCCAATAATGATAGCTTGAGATCCGAGAAGTGGAATCGTACTATACCACATAATGTTTTTGGTCAAGCTCCTTGAATAGAATTAGTAAGGTTGGTTTCAAGTTGCCCAACTATCGATCAAGCAAGTCATATGCATGCCAGAACTCCTTCCTAGTCGTCGGAAAGGACATGCGATATTTTATCCGAGAATTACCGCAAAAAAAGTATTGAAAGCCTCCGAATTTACGATGTTTTATGCCAGATGTAAAACGCACAAAAGCTGACACAAAATGAACGGAACATACTGATACATTTCATCAACCATCAACACAACATGCAGATGTACGAGGGACAGAGTCAAGAAGAACACAGAGAGAAAGAAAGAGAGAAAGACAAAATAAACCGAATCAAAAACGAAGATTTATTTCATCCGTTTTACAACTCGACTTCCCTAACACCATCCTTATCCACAATCTTAACTTTATACTTTCCAGGACTAACAACCAACCTCTTTGATACTTCATCAATACACCTTCTCAAAGTATCCAATCCATCTTCCAAACTCGCTTCAGGATCATGATACCTAGAAAAACGATATATCAATACCAATAACAATATACCAATAACCCCGCCCAAAAAAAAAGTAAAAGAATCAAACTCACCTATCCAACAAACTCAACGCAAAATAAGCTCCATATCCATGAGCAGCAAACGGAACCTCAGTGGCAGTTCCCAAATAATCCATCCAATACAACTTTGGTTCAAAACTCGTTTGATCATAACCACCCAATAACAAATTAACACTATAAGGTTTTCTAGATCTTAACGATTCAGCTAAAGATCTTCTTATCCAAGAAGATGCAGCTGATGGTCGTAATGGGTATAAATTACGAATTTGATAAAGTCGAAGGTTACGTTCGACGTATTCTGCAAATTGAACTGTGTCTCCTATTGTTTTGGTTAGGCGAGTTAAAATATTAAGAAGATAAGAGCAGAGAGATGGGAAGGAAGAAAAGGAACGTACCAGGTTCACCAGAATAAGCCATTAACAAATGAGGACCAAGTACTTTAATCTTATCCTCATCAGTCTTCATCTTCACAATAGACCTAGCAGCTGTAGTATCAGCAGCTACAATAACATATCCCTTCCCAATCAACGCAAACGAAATATCCATTTTCTTCTTCTGCTTCTTGTTTCTTCAAATCTCCGTATTTTTCTTGTTTTATTTTCTGAGCGATATATACCAAACAATGTTGTTGGAGTGGTATTGGTTTGGATGAGTATTGATGATGAAGGTGTTGTGGTAAATACAATGACGCGTCAATCGTTATAGGAGAGAGAAAGGGGACGCGCGTGACCCTAACGATACAATCAAACCCTAACCCTAATTTAAGTCCAAGTACTTCGGATACAATTCAACGTCACTCGCATGCAATAATCAATATCAACATATAACCGGAAGACACTGTCCTTCTTCTCCTCTCCCCCTAAGATATGACAGACACCCAACTCAAATCAAGAACCAGAACTGACTACAGCTATTTCTTAACCTACCGTACACGATGGTAACAATGGATCTTTATATATAATCCAAAAACTAATTAGTTGGTAGGAGTGACAATGACCAATACGCGCACATGAACAACTCTATATACTACCACCTCTTCGACTCCATCGTCAACACCTACCTGATCCAACAATGCAACCTCGACCCCACCTCATCACCTCTCATCGGTCTCGTCGTTTCTTCCTATTGCCAGGTGATTATTATTAATCCTCAATAAACGGATAGTTCTAACATTATTCCTAGTTCTTTTCCCCTGTTTCATTCCCAGAGGTAGTAGACCTCGGCTTGCGGGTAAACAAACTCGGCAACAGTTCCGCCTCATACGAAGTTGGGGTATTCAAATCAGGGGAAAACTCAGTTGCCGCAGTGGGCGGTTACACACACGTCTTCGTAGATAACAAAACTCGAAAGAGCAATTCAATGGCAAAGGAGACAAAGCTGGGACTGGCAAAATTACTGGGTCCGAGCACCGCTAAATTATAGTTCACACAGATCATTACCCCCAATATTAGAACATACACATGATGAGGCATTGGCTTTTTAAGCAGCATGAAAGCATACGTGAGACGACAGGGACAGGATGGATGCCAGTTTCAAGGTACGTAGGTAATCTACAGTGATCGTTCCATCTGCTGGGTGGGTGAAGAGGGTGATGTGGAGAATAAGTGCATATGCACTCATGAGCGACCAGCACCAGGAACATTTCGTCGCTCACGGCGGGGAGCCCTCTCGGTGACAGCGGTGACGGGGACGACGACATTGACAGCGATAGAGTCAAAGTTGAGCGAGTCAAGGAGAGCCTGATCAGATCATTAGCCAATACATGAAATCAATATAATCATCTACGCACCTTGGTATCGGGGTCAACCTCAAGACCAGTTGCGCTGGTGTCAAGAGCAGAGACTTCGGGAACGTAGTTGTCCTTGCGCTCACGCTCCTCCTCCTGGAGCTTGAAGGAAATACCACGGACGGGACCCTTTTGGATACGCTTCATCAAATGGGTGGTGAAACCGGCGACCTTGTTACGGAGACGCTTGGAGGGAACGACTGCCTAGAATAAGATTGATATGCGGTTTTCAGCGAGAAATGACAAGTCCAACGCACGACTTCATCGATGATACGCTTGTTGGTGTGGAAGTCGAGGGTCAAGCGGGGGTAGCTGCGAGTTCATCAACATGCGCCCATATCTTTCTTTCTGCGGGATAAACGCACTATTTTTCGATGAGAACGCGGGAAGCCCTCTTGGTGGTCTTGGTGCGAACACGGCCCTAGAATACACGGTCAGCACAGGACGTCGGACAGCGCACGAGCATACTGACCATGATGCAAAGTACGTCGAGATCGGTGGTCTTGTTGTCCGAGATGAGTGCAGCAGAGCGGATGATCGGGATCTGCCGAGTGGCTTTGATGGGCTGTACAGTGGACAGAAACCAAACAATGGGCAACAAACGGCTTGGAGAGATCATCGGGTAAAAGTCCCTTGCATTTCAACGTCCGTCGGCCTCCTCAAGACTCGAGCCAAGGTAAATAAACATTCGAGTGTCGCTTGCAAACGGAATGGCCTGGACGGCGTCGACACCTTTATCCCCGCCTGAATCGCGCTTTCTGTAGCACGACACTCAGTCTGGGGCGTATTTCGTGCTTATCACCTATTTGTAGTCTCCTCCGCATCCCTTTCGACGCTCGCACTGAAAAAAAGGAACTTTATTCAAAATGGTCCGCGTATCTGTCCTAGTGAGTCTATTATCTGGATCTCGTGACTTGGCAAAAATCTTAATGTTTAATACGAATCAGAACGACTGCCTCAACAACATTGTCAATGCTGAGCGCCGTGGCAAGCGTCAGGTTCTCATCCGTCCTTCTTCCAAGGTCGTTGTCAAATTCCTCAGTGTCATGCAGCGTCATGGTGTGTTGTTATCCCTTTTTATCAACTTGATTTACTTAATTAATTTTCAGGTTACATTGGTGAATTCGAAATCATCGATGACCATCGCTCTGGCAAGATTGTGATCCAATTAAACGGTCGTCTTAACAAGACTGGAGTCATCTCTCCCCGCTTCAATGTCCAAGTCAACCAAATTGAGTCTTGGGTCAATTTGCTCCTCCCTGCTCGTGGCTTTGGCTTGATCATTCTTACCACCTCTTCTGGTATCCTTGACCACGAAGAGGCCCGTCGCAAGAACGTCGGAGGCAAGCTCTTGGGATACGTCTATTAGATATAGTTTTTGTTGTATCATTTAGGAGTAGTAACCGTGCGAATGTTGCCACAAAAGGCAAATCATGGCCGATGAGAGTCGTGTGCTTTCCGCGCTTGTTTTCAACCCCGACGTCGACGACACCGCAAAATCTTTACGTCCTCGTCATCTATTATTCTGTAATGTCCTCTGCTGCCTCATTGGATTCACCTTCTCAACCTCGTCGACGCCGTTCTGATTCTTCGGCTGCACAACAACGTTCCGTTCTCACATTCACGCCTACCTCACTACCTTCCTCAGACAACGGTGTTCAAAATATCACTCGTAAAGTCATCAAGAGGCTAGAAGGACTGGGTCATTTGGAAATGGTCAATGTGGATGTGGAAGAGGAAAATGAGAGTGAAGTTCCGTCGTCTAATGTAAGCGACGGAGACCAAACAGAAGTTGAGAACGGAAATGAAGCAAATGGACTATCGAAAAAAATACAGAAACAGAAAGTGGATTGGGAGATTCCTAGAAAGCTGTTGCATAGTTCTATTGGTACGTCCTCTCCAAGTTTAAAATGAAAATAAATATGATTTACTAAATACACAAACATAGGATTCTTCACATTGTATCTCTATATATCAGAAAGTGACGTGTCAAAAGTGACGTTGGTGTTATGGAGTTCGTTGTGTATTATTATACCTGCGGATGTGTTAAGGTTGAATTCGAAGAGGTTTGAGAAGGTTTATGAAAGTGTTCTTGGGTTTTTGATGAGGGAAAGTGAGAAGGTGTGTGTGTGTGTGTTTTTTTTTTTATTACCCTTTCTTTTGTGAAACAATTTGAAAACGGAATACTGAATTTTATGTTATAGTCTTCGACTAACGGTGTGATTTGGTATATAATTGGAGTTGGTACAGCACTTCAATTTTATCCTAAAGATATAGCTACAGTTGCTATCTTAATGTACGTGTGTCCCTTCCCTCTCTCTACCAAACTAACTTTTCTTTTTTTTTTTTTTTCAATACAGCCTATCGTGGGCAGATACAGCTGCATCAACAATAGGTAGATTATACGGTCCTTCATCACCACGTTTACCTTCCCATCTACCTCTCATTCCATTCTCATCATCATCAATCCTACCTAATTCATTAAAACGTCTATTACGTATTCCATTAGCTCCAAGAAAAAGTTCAGCAGGATTTATAGCTGCAAGTATAACTGGAACTTTAATAGCTATTGGGTTTTGGACTTGGATTGCTCCATTAAGATATGGAGGAAGAGAATTAAGTTGGACTTGGGATGAGGGAGTTAATGTGGCTTTTGGTTTAGGTAATAATAATGTTGTTCAGGATATGAGTGAGGGTAAAGGAATGTTGAATGGTTGGGTTGGATTGAGTGTTATAGGGGTTGTAGCTGGTTTAGTTAGTGGAATTGCTGAAGCTATGGGTAAGTCGTTTCTGTTTTATTCTTTTTTTTGATACGTTTTTTTAATGATGGCTAATGTGCCCCCTCCCGAATAGATCTAGGATCGTTAGATGATAATTTGACATTACCGATAATTTCTGGAGGTTGTTTGTTTGGGTTTTTGAAATTGGTTGGATGGTTTGGATCGGTGTTTGGGAATACTTCGTCATGAGAGAGAGAGCTAATACCATCCATTCTTATTCCTATTCCCTGTTTTTTTTTTGCTTGTGGTTTTCGAATTTGGGTGTAGAATTGAAGAAGGGTTTATGAAGGATTTTTCTCTTCTAACGATGATGATGATGATGAGATGGACACGAAACGAACTGCGAACGAAAACACAAGGAAAAAAAAAGAACGGAAACTAGAAACAAAAGAGCCCAGAAACTCCTAAACCCAGAACTCGATTTTCTTTCTCTCTCTTTTTCCATCTTTTTTTTTTTTTTTTTCATTTGGTGATGAGCTGGTATCTTAATAGGATGACTTTTCTTTTCTTTTTTCATATTACCACAATAACCAGCTATGGTCTAGAATATTTCCCTTTCTCACTTCCTTCCCCTTCCTTCTTAACTAGAATTACCAATTAGCGATTTTCCAAATATTTCAAATCTATCCATACATCCATACGTTCAGATAGTGGATACTTTTTTTTTTCTTGTTATCCGTTTCTTTTTCGTCTTTTTTTACGATGCCCATTTATCGATTGCTTCTATCTACTATCTATTCAACCCTATCCTCTTACAGTCACAGTATACTACCTATACATACATTTATATATACCTGTTTTCCAACGAATTAACTACTCTTCTCTACTTTTCAATTATTTACTTGTTCTTTTCCTTTTCCTTTGTTATAACGTACCGTATAAATCCATTCATTTTTTTTTCTTCAACTTTTGAATGAATGAGCTTTAAACCATACGTATGACATCGAAAGTTTGAAACAGACTCTACATACACATTCGCTCGACTTATTCTTGTTCGGCGAGTCAGATAATCAATCAAAAGGGTATAATGATATTGTCTATGTGTGTAGTAATGAATGAACAACCACCTACGATGTGGGTGAGGAGAACCGAGGCCATTACATTTTTCCGAGCGAATTTGAGTAGGAGAAAAAGGGAGGAAAAATATAATGCTGTTGGTATCCGGGCGGCACGTCGATTGGATGAGCATGAAGGCTCATTCGTCAACGTGTCTGGTGGTTGTAAGGGGAGGTGGTGGGTTTTAGGAGTTAGTTAGCAAGAAATTGAATTCACAGATGTGAGAGCGAGGACGTATGGTAGTAGATGAATTAAAATTAAAGTGAGACGCGACTGAGCTGTTTGAGGCACGTGACTCTTCTACAAGAAAGCGCATCTGACGAAGTCAGATGCTTCACATATAACGGAACCCATAAGAAACATAATTATTCCTATACCATTGTTACAAAATACATCCAGATCCCGTTTTCCCAATTAAACAATTGATTGTCCCATAACGCCAAAAAACCCTATTTATTTATTCTTATCCTTATCCTTCCTTCCAATTTACTCCCAGATAAAAACACTTGATTTTCACCCAACCCCTACAAATTTACCAAAATAACCTTCACCAAATCTTCATCTCTTATAATGGTGCACTTGAGTAACCAATCCGTCTCTCATAAATAATCTAGGTTTTCTGAAATTCGATCATCTAGGAAAGTGGATTCCAACATTGAATGTTTAATCTCCAGAAAATTGAGAGTGAGCAAACTCAATTTTAACACACAAATAAAAAGAAAACCTATTTACCAAAGCAGACCAAATATACTCTTCAGGATCATTAACACAACGAAACACAATATCTTGATATTCGAAAAGTTCCATATCCGTCGTAGTATTTGGGTCATTACCACTAGTCTGGATAAAATATTTTGCAAGATCATGTGCCTTAGGATTGAAAGAAACGTCCCGGCCTGTGGATCTACCACCAAATCGTTCTTGAAGGTCCCATAATACCACGTTTGTTTCATTTAACAGGTATGGCGTTCTGATTATATGTAGTGCCGTGAAATAATCTATTGGAGTACCGGAATCACGAAACCAGATGGAGGAGAGGTGTAATATTTGATAGGGATCATCCATCGTCATAGCTCGTTGTTTCATATCGTTTGGAAGTAGATTAAACAAAATCTTTTGACGTTTCCGAAGGCATTCCGTATGTAAAACGGCGAATCTTGAACTTGTCTCCTCGTCAAGTGGAAATACTGCATTGTCATCATCGCAATTAAGAATGGAAGATAAAAATGGCTCATGGACCATAAAATCAAAGGGGGCGGCTTTGAAATGTTCATCCGGGTTTTGTGATTGAGTGCCGTAGTACCTTCGTGCTATGGCTTGGTCACTCTTACGAATGCGTTCTCGTTCCTCGTACCACTGTTTAAATGTGGTTGCAAACGCTTCAGCATTCCTACAAATATGTTCCCGTTGCCAACCCAACCTTCCTTCTTCCAAAATTGATATTATTTCTGGACAAATTTTAGCCCATTCTATGTATCAAAGTTGTTATTAATTTTCGAAGATCATAAAACAGATGAAAAAGATCACAAACCTCCTCGAGTTAATTTAGATGACCTTTGGAATGTAGGTAAATTGTCGATCCTGCGGAACCTAGTATATTTGACATATTCCAGAACCTTCTCTTTCTGCCATCCTGTTTCACGAGTTCATTTATGAGTATTTATTTGATATAAGAATAGAAACCTAGTACCTATCTCAGCAAGCTTCTCAAAAATACTTCATCCGAAAAGTCCAGAAAAAAATGTTTGTAAATAATTCAGAGATAGAGAAAACTTCACGTACGCTAGAACCCTAGTTTCTCGTCTTTGGCTCAAGCTTTCATATCTAATCATAGTCATATCCCTTCTCCATTGGTTGTAAAGTCCTTGGTCCTGGTCAAGCACAGTTTATCCTCGATGAAATATTTTATCTCGCAAGTATCTTCACTCTCACCTGTCCCTTCCGGTCCAATTCTCCCACGTGTGATGCTCGAGCTTGTGGATTGCTCAGCATTCTCATGTAATCAGACCTTAAATAATAAGTACGACGACCTCCTGAAAAAGGATAAGTAATTAAGAACATTCTCATTCTCTGTCGAAGGTTGTGGTCTATTTGAAACTTACTCGTTCTGATACCATGATTATGCATCGTAAATTCTCGCTGTAGAAATTGATCTGATACAAAACTGAAAAGGATTCAATGACCT
This sequence comes from Coprinus comatus, assembly GCA_034638255.1. Classification (NCBI taxonomy): domain Eukaryota; kingdom Fungi; phylum Basidiomycota; class Agaricomycetes; order Agaricales; family Agaricaceae; genus Coprinus; species Coprinus comatus. Next base: position 64,468 of record JAWPGT010000026.1, read on the forward strand.
TTTCTTGCCCCATATGGCTACAAACTCACTAATCAGATTCCAGACACTTCTGACATACCTTGATCCTCAGCTCCCAAGAATAGTGAGCGCTACTGACTGTGGCTACTTGACAGACCTACTCTTGTTGTAAGCAAGTCATCTTCATATGAATCCAGAGTAAAATTTACCATACAACGATTAACAAATAAGAATCGAGTGTACTGTGCGTAGCTGAGATCAGAAGGACATGGAGGGGGTTGGATTTCCAATGCTTGGTATGCCTAAGAACGACAATTTATGCGTGTCAACGTGCGAGTTCATAGCATATAATGATATAAGCATACCTGTGTCCACAGGAACTTCGCTTGTTTATCCATCACAATCGCACGAACAATTTTGCACGACCAAGATAGATAAAGAAGATCGATGGGTTCAAGCTTTCCGAATATTTCATATACAATATCAAGCGGCATATCCTTCATGTACTGCAAGAAACCTCTACGGCCTCTAACATTGCGAAAAGGGGACGGTTCCTGCGATTTGTCAGCAATAACTACTGATATTTCATTCAGAGCGGGGTCGTCGCTTGAAGCACCTTTATTAATTTACCTTCATGCTTGGTCTTGCATCTTTTACGACTCGTCTTCCTTTCTTCTTCTTCTCCACCTTCCACATGCCGTGGATCATCCTCAATCTCTTCATATTCATCTTCAACTGGTTCCAGCACCTGCACTTGAGCGTCTTTCAGTTCTTGACGCCTCCGCTTGAATCGAGATGATCGGCTGGCTGTTTGTTGCATTGTTGCACCAGAAATCATTGAGCGTATGTCGAACATCGCACAATGCGGTTAACTAGTTGTGCTATGGTAAGGAGATTGAGTAAGTGTGGGTTATCTGGGATCGGGGAGACATCATGGGAAGAGATTCAAGATGCTTACACTCACGTGGCATGAGCGCTAACTTGAAGTTATCTGATACGAACAGGATATGAAACAACATATACGGACATGCACACAAAACTTTGAACCAAGGGGAGTAGAAGTTTAAAGTCCAATTAACCCAACTTTCAAAGATCTCCCACTGAGGAAAACCCAGCAATGATATATTTCCAATTACCAGGTAGGAATTGGGCCTTCTTCTTTCTGGATTCTGGATATCGAATATAGCCTCTTAACCTGGCAGTATAACATACAAAGTTCCTCTGTGTCTATAGTCACAATATCAGGGATTGTTCGTAGGTAATTCTGATTTTTGGTGACAGCACAAAAACAAACATAAAATCTAAGGTCAGTTGTCAAAGCACCCACTCGAGCCCAGGTGAGTATGCTTTGCACAATTGTACTCTCATATTTGAGGCCAAAACTTCATGGTTGCTGGAGAGTAACTGAAAAACACTGAGTGAAATCCTTAAAGAACAGAAGTTTTCGAGAAGTTTTCTAGGGTCTAATCCTCTGTCCCTCTCGGGATGCTAGCGATAAAATGAATGAACTTCCTCCAAAAATTACAATACTTGAAGATCATAGGCGGTGGGTTACTTATCGTTTGTGCTTCATATAACTTCATAACCGCAGTGTATGCTTCAAAGCAGCTACTAACACAATTAATTTGTTGATTCGAAGTGCGTTTCTGGTATTAACCGAGCTTGACCGTATGCTCCCTTACTACTTTTCTGACCTCTAATGATTCGGCTTTTAGCGCAAGTTAGTATGTATTGATTATTCTATCCTACATAACCCCTCAGATCTGGCACATGAGTAAGTAGAAGGATTTAAGACGAATTTAAGATTGGTGTTGTTGCCGCCGAGCGGATGTTGAACGTTGAGTACTGAGTGGCACCTGTCAAACGTCAACGTTCCAAATATTTCGTCACCCACTTCATGCGAACAACCAATTTTGTATCCAGGGAACAGGCAACGGATTTTTCCGATGAGGTGGAAGGTGTTCGATATTCCAAGCAGAAAAAAGAGATTGGGCCTAGGATATTGTATGGCCCTATCTCTGTATTGTTGTTCATGCTCAACCCGGGCTACACTCTTGTTACACTGCAACACGGTTCTGACCTACTACATTGAAGCAGAAACCTGGTCCGTTTTTTTCGGAGGACTTCCAGCACATTGGCTGTTTATTCACGGTGATCAGGTCCGAGGCTTCTTATGTGTTTGCCTTCTTTAAGCCAAGATCACTTACCCTTTCCTAGTCATAACTCTGTGCCAAACCCCAGGTGGAATGTGGGTGGAACATCCAGTAAGTCGTCCTTGCTTTTATTAACTTGGCAGTATTCCCAGTAGAATATTGGTTGAAACCTTGACATGCCATTTTTTACTGTGGACAACAATTGTTGCTTGGGCAAATGTGTGCAAGTTCAAACTCCAAACTTCACCACCTAGAGTTTGACTGTGAAAGGAAATTTGATATCATTTTACCTTGAAAAAAGACATGTTTGGCGGGTAGGGGCAGAACATCCATACAATATAATCTAGCTATTCTTCAGTCCAGTTCCAATAATTTATCTTTTCGGAGACGGACTCCGGACCTTTCTTTCCGGAAAACTCCACTTCTGGCCCCTATTAAATCTCAAGTTCAATGCTCTTCAGAACTGTGTCGGGAAGTCTGTAGTGGGATCACTTCCGGTGTAATTTTGTGGTGTTGAGTTGTCATATGACGTTACGGAATTTCAAATTTCAAATTTGAGGACGGTTTGAAGCTCGAAAAACATTTAGAGAGGCGGTTATAAGTAGACCTCCTCCAGATGAAAGTTTAGAGATGGGTGCTTAGAAACAAGTCTGGTTAAAGATCCGACGGGGTCCTTTCCCGATTTGAACACGAATAGTTACCTAAAGTAGTGTCCCTGCTTTTGTCCAGGACTTTGTTATAACGTTAAACATTTATTTTTAGGCTTCGAGATTTGTTCGGATGTTACCAGGTAATATAAAACCACCATTCTCCAGAATTAAAAACATTGAGCGATGTACTCGCGACGACACAGTCTACGGATGAGGATGCTTTACGTGCTGCTATACCAGTGTTGGATTGTGCTCAAAGTGTGCTACTTAGTATTTTTCACTTATTTAACGAAAACAGATCACTGTTTACTAATCCGGAGTTATCCGAGGCATAACTTGACGTTGTGGAGTAGTCTTTATGAAATGCTTCACACCTTCTCGACATTCACGCTTTTGTCTTTCGCTTTATTGCGACTAGAAGACGTCAGAGTCGGTGAGTACATTCAATGATACAAATATTATAAATAATACTCTTAAATTTTACTTTACTCAACACCGTGCTTTCTACTTGGATCTTGGATCATATAAATGTACTCCTTTCCGACGACATTGAATTCCTGTTGAACTCCTTTGATACTCCAAGGACTACATAATAACATGCGTATGAGCGGTGATCAACCCTGACATGGTTCGACCATTGTACCGATGTCTATCACTCAGGATAGATTCAATTGTAAAGGAAGATCGGGTTTAAAGGTACTAGCGAGAGCGAATGGCAAGAGTTGCGTATTATCCATTCCATCTGTCTCTCTTGACTCTTTACTAGAAATTCTCGATCCTTCACTCTTTTTCTCCCAAACCTCCACCAATGCTCATTTCTACTATCTTGACCACCGGTCAAGTCACCTTCATACTCCGTGTTGCCATCCAAATCCTTTCCGCTGGAGGCCTTTTCCTCGTTGGACTCATCATCCTTGGCAATGCACCCCGAATTGCGTCTATCTCCACCCATGACGTCCTCAGCCGCATCTCCAGTAAAGAAACAACAACTTTTACCTCGTTTAAATGGTTACTGTTCGGACGATGGAGGACCAATGACCCCACTAGTACTTCAAAATTGACACTCGGAGTCCTCGTCATGCTTTCCTTTTCTCTTTTCGTCAAGCTCAGCGACGTTGGTCTCATAGGTCTTCACGCCTGCACCACTTCCGATGTCAATAGGCGCGACAATCCTGCATCTGTCTCCAATGATGACACCGCTCGAGCCTTGGTCAATAATAATATATTGAATGGAACAGATGCTACGACGGTTAAATATTTCCAATGCGAAGCTGCACATACCATCCAGTTAAATGCAAACGACACTCTGGATATGTGTACGCAATGGATCAACTCTACCTATGCGGATAAATCCGCATTCAGTGGTCTCAATCGTTCAGATACTGCTGTTCTTATGCCACGTCAACTCGGACGGTTTCGTCATGCTCGTGAAGACCTATTCGATCTGAATGGGTATTATTATGGTCCCTTATTTACCCGTGTACTCAAGCCTACAATCATGAATGGAATTGTTGTTGTTCCTCATGAAACCGGTCTACGCGCTTTCATTGGAGTACCAAACCTTCAACCCAACACTCGAGTCTCTCTCCCCCAGACCCTCGCCATCGAAAGTGACATTGGTTGTATGACCGTCGGTATGTATACCGAAAAGATTATGAATCACTTATCCACCACATACTCTCGAGACCTCTTACAAACAAACGAAACAAAGTTCAGAAAATACGTCGGTCCTGATTACTTGGAAAGCGAGGTTTCGAGGACGGTGGACGAGGTTCGGGAATACTTGAAGCCAATGTGGAATATGTCTACATTGACGGATGATGGTTTTGTTTTTGGCATTAATGATTCATCTACCCCAACCACCACTGCTGCAAGCGTCCGTTCATATTTCCTCCCAAGTCGACCAAACGATGTAGGCTTCAGTGCCAACGTTGATGCTCATAGATTTCTTTTCGGCAACTGTTCTGAACGTTTGGAGTCTCAATTAAATGTGAGCACTCCACATCGGCGTACTGCCCAAGATGATAATTCATGTGGATTTCTTGGTTTTGGTGGATCTATAGTTTCTGAAGGGGATCTGGCTGCGGGTGTGTCGAAGGTTGTATGTGCGACGGCAACCCAAGTCAACCTTGTAGATGCGGACGTGGAAGTTGATGGAAACGGGAATGTCACGGTAACCTTCCAAAGAGTTCCTAGCGACTTAAACACTATTGTTGCAGAATATTGGGATGCGATACAAGAAGGGGAGGATACCAGGTTCAATACGTGGGATACGGTTTACCGCTATACGCTCTCACCCAATCCAAACGGCCCAACACAACATTTCGTCCGTCCCCGTAATGCGAGGATCCAGTATACCATGGGAGCCGGAAGCGGTGGTGGCCCTATTCCTCGTCTTAGTGGAATCATGTTGAATACCGGTGGAACATTAGATCTTGACGATCAGTTCCGTGGTCTCTCGTTTTTGGAAGATGAATATGATGTCGTGGACTTCAAGGTGGCTTCTGCTCGGGTCGCACAATGGGCAGGTCAAATGGGTGCATCTTTCCTTCTCGGAAGTGCGGCATTCAATGGATGGGCTGCAAACGCTATGGCAGATGGACCCTTAACAGTCGTTAGCACTGGGGGGAAGCAAGCTACATGTTACAGAGCTCCTTACGCAATTGCCTTTGTTCCTCTGCTCTTGGCTGCTTTTGTTATCTTAGTGATGACGATTGACATGTTGTTTGCCACCAAATTGTTCAAGGCTGGAAGGATGGAGAAGAATTACGCTGGTCTTCAACCATACGTGGATGCTGTTTTACCCGGTAGTATCCAGAACAAAACTTTACTCGTGTGGGAACAGGAGGGAGTACCACGTTTGGTACCCGTTCAGAATGGCCAAACACTTCAAGTCAGAGGTGATGGATCAGCGGTGGAACATTTACATATGGGGAAGGAGTAATAGTTGGCGTCAGACATTCGGGCAGTGGTCAGTGGTGGTGGTTTTGAGCTTCTTACTATTATGATGTTACACTCATTTTACGTTCTATCCCACTCCGTTGTTTTGCACGTCCATACTGAATTCTGCTATATGTGTTTTCCTATAAAATAAGTATTTGTTCGAGTATCAGAGTTCGCACGGATGGCTTGACGCCTCTCACGAAGTTCGACCCCAGTGTTTGTACTATTTGTTATTAACGTTATCTTCCAATGCTGAACCGATTAACCTTGGATTAACCAGCCTGCGACTGTTCTGACTCCAATGAACTGACTGCACGTCAGAAATTGTTATCAAAGACTATGCGAAAGGTAAGCCTATATTTCGGAGGTTAGATCTATTAACCTTTTTTCAGTTGCAGGCTTTGCACTACTACTTTATGACCTGGTATTGACGTGGGAGCAGGCGGTCGAATGTATATAGAGGTGAGCGTATCATATATTCAAGTTTCAAGTGCCTTGTCCTTATCCTGACATTGGCCTAGGTATTCAATGTGTGAGCGCTTGAACTGTACTCAACGACACATCATCCCTACTGTGCTCAATCTTTCTCTCTTCTAGTTTCAATCTCATTTATATTAGTCGCATGATGCATCTCAAACATTTTTTTTGAACTGCAAAGTGTGGCTTGCATCGCCATCGCAAACGGCTATCGTGTCTATTTTAAATGCCAACCTTAAGTTCTCATTGTACACCTCGTAAATGGTGAGGGCAATACTCATAAATCCAGTCTATGTCTTCAAGTTGTATAACTGCAGCTACATTATTGGGCATCTTCATGGCTCACTTGTTCTTGTTATTATCCATAGCCTGTATGGATCGCAGGTATAAATTAGAAATTTGATTTGAACTTTTGTATACCAATCAACAATCCAGATTATACATGGCTTTTTTGGTACGTCTAACAGATATCAGTAACATGCAGATTGTTTAATGCTAATTTTCTGGCTTTCAATCTCTTGATGGTAAGCACAGTCATGGCCTTTAACCATGTTATGCTATGGGGACTGACCGCTTATGGTCACCATGAAGCCATTAAACAAGGTTTTCTCAATCCAATTCTACGAGTCGTTTCATACGACAACTCGTGGTCATATCCCACACTATTTGACAACCCAAAATTTGATGATGATTCTCAATATCTACTAACCCTCTCTTTAAGTTTTCATCGTCTCGTCTCGGCTCTATAATATGGCCTGTTAGAGATGAACTTAGGTATACCACACACTAGTGTGTCTGGGGGCTATCCTATTAATCGTTTGTAAAATTTTTGATTTTTTCCCTATCAGCCTTCGTGTTCCTTGCTTTCCGTTGTGGTATGGCATCCAATTCATACAATTCATACACTTTTTATATGCGGATACATGTGCTTCATACAGCTGCCGACCGATCCTGATTATACGAAAGCCTCGTTTTACACAAGTCGATCAAGAAAGCACTGAGTTAGTAATGAACGAACGCAGCAATATCATTGACTGAATTTTCTTCTTTTAGTAGATCCTTCATCATATCCTGTACCCTTTCACTACTATATAAATCAAGTATATGCACCGAGTAGTCACATACCGTGCGGATCGCGTTGAAATTTCAAGTTCATATTATTAACTAATTTAACTTATCCTACTTGACCCTCGCTCTGTATATATAACTTCAAAACTTGGAACTACATCTTGAACTTGTACCAGATGTGGCATTGGGATAACTACTCTCCTTCAATCTTCGTCCTCTAGGGGCGAAGGACCTCGCGAATCTCCGGTCTCTGGCCAACGTCTGTTATCAACGTAATTTATTTCAACAGCAAGATCAATAAATTACTAACTCAGTTTTGACTCCATCATGATTGCGGTTTATGTAAGTACTCGTAGGCTGTCCTTGCAACCCTCCATGACAGAGATCCTTATCAGACATTATGCTGGTGGTATGTTTCCTCTTCACAATTACTTTAAAATTCTGGCAACTGACATTTCACTAGTTTCGGCCGTAGCGGTATTAGCGTATGACTTGATACTCACGTGGGAACGAGAAGTCGAATGCATATGGAGGTGAATCTGTGAATTTTACAGTTCTCGTCAACATTCAACATTTTGCACAGGAGCTCGAAATGGACTGTTAAAGGCACGTATTTGATAGCACGCTATTGGGGGCTGGCATTTCAAATGTGAGTTCATTTTAAAATCTGGTGTTATTTGCCAACGTGTTCAGACTCGTGATTGTATACAGCTTCAATCTTATCTACATAAGCCGCATGGCGCAGTTTGAACATGCTGTGGACTGCAAAGCCTGGTTTCGGATTCAGGGGGTTGTTGCTTCGGTATTGATATGTAATCTTGAGCTGATTGTTATGCTTCGTGGTGAGTTAAGGCGACGCGCCTGATCCAATTGCGACAACTTGTTAACACGATCGAGTTCAGTTTACGCTTTATATAACCGCAACTCCGTTATTGGGACGTTCCTGGCCATACTTTTCTTTTCCACCACAACAGCTTACGTGATCATAGGAATGGAGGCGGTGAGAACGATGGATTTAAATTTGGATTGTCTACCAACCAAACTTCCCGATCGCTATGTGATGATGTTTAGGTGACTGACTATAGCTTCCAACTACGCCCTGATTCCGATTCATCTGACTGAGTTTGGATCAGCATTACTATGATGGCGAACCAAATTGTGCTCTTGGGGCTCACCGTTTATGGATATTGGGAATCCATTAAACCAAGTTTCTCTCAGAATCGGAATCCAATTCTATGGGTTGTCATCCGTGATAACTCGTGCTCTTGTATCGCGCTATGTGGTACAATACTCTCTTATCCTATAGTCCCAATCACTGACTCTCCAAACAAGCTGTTCTCATCTCAGGTCTTCAACTGGGTATCCAAGAGTTGGTACATATCATGCCATGGTATGTACTTACCAACCCATTTTACAAACACTGTATGGTGATAACTTGTTATCTTTATATTCAGTCTGTGGTGTGCATTGCTTTCAGTCATAGTGAGTGCATCCTCAAAACCTTCCACGAGTCTCCAATGGGTTAACAAGTTCAATGAAATGTCATAGAGCTGTAGACTAATTCTAAATATGCGGAGCCTTCAGCCCGGCCCCGGCCAAATACAACAGTCACCGGATCCTGAATTGAACACTAATCCAATGGAATGGAATTCTGATCTTTGACATAGACATATCATTATGTGTATGATGCATGTGCATCGTCAGCATGGGACAATGTTATTTGTAGCGACTCGCGAATGTACCTGGTCGCTGGTCACACTGATGGACGAATGGGAAAATGATTCTTCAACTAGACTACATCTTTATCACCAAAAGTTGAGAGAATGGTTGTTCACAAGTCTAGTTCATGAGCCCGAGTCTCGACGCTGGATAGAGGTTTACTGGCTCTTCGGAGTAATGCTTGGCTACAACCACTAGCAACTTTCCGCACCTGCAAGTGGGATGTTTGGACACGCTGCGGATATCAGTAATATTGATGTCCAACGTGAGACTCTAAAGAGGTAGTTGGGAACAGAAACGCAAAGTTCTACATCAATTTTGAAATTTCTATCTCGAAGTCTGGGAGTGTCTTTGCCCCGCGAGACCTCTGACGTTTTTTTACTTCAGGTTATCTCCACCAGTACCTGTAAGGCTGTATTCAACCAGAGTCACTCGCTGCTAATAAACTACAGTCATAATTTGTAGTATGTCCTCACCAACATGCTAAGGTCATCTAGTCGCATGATTGAAATCTGTTGGAGCGGGCATCAGGATCTACGAGTCAATCGCTTAATGATGTCCATGTAATGGTTGATATGAATATTCTATTGAAATACGAATTACTAACTGGACGCCACCACCTGTCACCGAGTACTTGGAAGGAACGGAATATATACATTGCACACGTGTTTACACGTCAAAAATCAGAATCCCGCTCCACTGGGTCGGTGTTGACCTCAGGATCCGATGATTGTTGCACTCGATCAGGGCTGGGACGAAGGCTCCTCATATTTAGAATTAGTCTGCAACTCTATGGCATTTCATTGAAATTGTTAGCCCATCAAAGACCCGCGGAAGGTTGACGATAGACTCACTACGACTGAAAGCAAAGCACACCAAATACTGGATGAACGATAAGTTATCACCATACAGTGTTTGTAAAATGGGTTGGTAAGTACATACCATGGCATGATATGTACCAACTGTTGGATCCCAAATTGAAGACCTGAGATGAGAACAACTTATTGCGCAAGTCAAGTCAGTGGTAGGGACACTGAGATATTTAGAGATTATCGTACCACATAGTGCAAGACAAGAGGACGAATTGTCACGGATGACAACCCGTAGAATTGGATTCTGATGCCGAGAGAAACTTGGTTTAACGGATGTCAAATACCCATAGATCGTGAGCCCCCAAAGCACAATTTGGTTCCCTACCATAGTACCACTGATCCAGAACCAGTCAGAATTAGAACCAGAATTAGAGACTATTCAGAGACTATATTTACACAAACATCATCACATAACGATCGAACACATTGATTGGTAGACAATCGGCATCCAATTCTAGTGATTTGATTGACTCCCTTCCTAGGATCCCGTAGGCTGTTCCTGAGGCAAAGAAAAGTATGGCCATGAATGCCCCAACCATGAAGTTTCCGTCGTATAAAGCATAAACTGGACATGATCATGTTAACAAAAGTTGAAGTGATTATACGAGGCACGCAAACTCACCACGAAGTATGAGAATTAGTTCAAGGTTACAAGTCAACGCCGAAGCAGCAGCCCCCTGAAATTGAAACCATCCCCTGCAGCCCACAATATGTTCAAATTGTGTCATGCGATTGATGTAGATGAGGTTGAAGCTATACGCGGATTCAAAAGTCTGGAGATCGGGAAAATGGCGCAAGATAGTAACTTACATCTGAAATACCAGTCCCCAGTAGCGTGCTATCAGATATGTGCCTTTAACAATCCATTTAGAGCTCCTGGGTGCAGAAAGTTGAACAAAATTGGAGTAAGAAAGTAAATTACAGACCAACCTCCATATGCATTCGACTTCTCGTTCCCATTCAAGTATTAAGTCATATACTAATAATGCCACACCTGCAACTGGTGAGAGGTTAGTTTCTAGAGGTTTGAAGGACTTGTGAACAACATAACATACCACCAGTATAATGTCTGATAAAGATACCTGACATGGAGGGTTGCAAGACAGCACGAGTACCTAGTTGCAGCTTGGCCGCAGCAAACGGTTTTTATATCCGTTGATTCACAGAGTTTTTGTTACGTTAATAGCACTTACCACATTCACATAGCCTGGGAGGTCTTTTCATAACCGTTTTAAGGAGGCGAAAAAAGTAACTATATACCATATGGAACAAGTTCAAGACTAAACTTAAAGCTCGGGTCGAAAATATGGAAGCTTAAAAATGTTGAAATATTGAAGTAATAATTACTCACTGGTAACCGCCGAAGTGGCCGCCTCACTCCACATCCCGGTACTTTTCCTCTCGTTAAATATATTATGTTATTGATGGTAAACGATAATCCACTGTTCTAGATCAATAACCTTCTGAAAGGTGATTCTTTGCTCAACGGAAAGAACCAGATAAGAATGTTGAAACAACAAAAATTGATTGCGACTCATTTATTCGACGACGGAAGAGGGCTCAGATCGGCAGTTTGCGACCAATATTATAATGTAGATTAACGATACACTCCACAATGTCGGTTTCTTTAGTATTGAATATCACCTAAGTACTACGAAATTATGTGCTTATATTACCTTGGTTTCTTTACGATATTTATGAATACCTATGCTAATTCACATGCTTATAATCTTCTAGCTCTTCCTTCCATTTCTTTTAACGAGAACACGCTTAAACGATGTTTGTCTCGGTCACAATCTGTCCTGATATAAACAATACAATGAGGGAAATCATCGATCAACTCTGAGAAGACCAGTCCGCTAGTCACAGAGTCCCTTGATTTTCTCTGCGATTGACACTACCCGTGTGGGACGAACAAGTAACTGGAACGCTAATCAATTAATGGACACTGTTAACTCAAAAGTGCATCTAGTGTACACTCAATACGGTTAGTACTTCCCAACCAGCGGAACTTTGAAACCTAGAAAGTTGGTATATATAGGAAGGAATCTAATCTGCGAGCAATCCAACAACTTACAGTTGAAAAAGAAGGATCCCAGAACATGAATATCGATTGGACATTACATAGAGGTAGTGTTAAAGCAGAATTACTAAGTAAATTGAATGAAGAAAAAAAGTGAGGTGGGTGCGAGCTTACCTGGAAGGTTGATAATGATAAAAGCTTGAACAATGACTCGAGAAAATCCTCAAGATGAACGGAATGGTGGTAGACACCATGATAGTAGAGGGTTGTCGCCATAAGGGCCTAGGATAATGTGAGTAGAACACGATCATTATTGTAGAAGTTTGGTCATAGAAATGGGTGTGAGTTAGTTAGAGTGGTGTAATCGAAGGTCCGCAGCAGTGATCCCGAGTAGTATATCCGAGCTAGCAGGACGGAATAGTTCGATCAGAGCCTGTGTTATTATTTGTAATAAAATGGGTCGAAGTGTAGCCAATAAACATGACGGGAGTATAGAGATGTCGGAGAACCTTATTTACTGCTTTGATGTTGAAACATTTGCAGGTAACATCCAGGTAGAGGAGATATGGAACGACAGTTGAGAGAACCATGGTAGAGGTATTCCATATATTTCGCACTAGGCCGGAAAATGGCGGAAAAAAGGAGTCGAGGAAGGGACGAAGAGAAGAGCATGATAAAGTTGACGGAGATGGAAAAAAGGACACGGGAAACATTGAATGTCGATACAAATCAAGAAAAGAATCGGAATCACGAAGTCACAAGAGAGCCAAAGAGGGAGAAGACAAATACAGGGAGTATGACAAATATGATCAATCAATCAAGAGAACAAATCCAGGAAGAAAAGGACCCAGCAGTTAAGCCCAGGCCCAGAATAAGACAGAACAGCGATAGATCAAGAGGGATAGAAGAAACATGCTTTGGGATCTACACTAGGTCAGATACTACATATATGCAGACAATGATTCTGCTACTGGCCTTGCTGTATGGTTATCAGATCCTCCGATACTTGATGAAAGATATCAAGTTATGATATAACGTTTGTATATAATTAGCGCAGTTAATAATAATGGGCGTCTGGAGTTTCGACGATGAAACACAAGTCGAAGCCTCCTTCATGAGATCCTAGCTATTTATACTGATTACTTAATGATCGAAAAAAAACTACTCTAATAAAAGATCATCCAGAAACTAAGTCCTCATGCCGAACTGCAATCCAATTCCTTCGTCAATACTCCCTACAGTTCTCCTTAACTTGTGTAGGAAGAACGAGAGAGGGAGAGAGAGAGAGCCAATTAGTAGTCATGTTGGTGATCGTGTTTTGTGAGTTGACCACCATATGGGATGGTACGAATCCATGACCAACGTAGGTCAATCAGAATGTGTGGTGAAAATGTTCGCAAATGCTACACTTGAATGATTCAGTCCAAATTCAAGAAGAAAAAACATAAAGCTTATTTCAGTATCAGTCTGGGAGTACATTGAGCTGCATAGTAGTGCCTAGTGTGGTATGTGTAGAGCTAGGGTTAGAAAATGAATATGTCCAAGATCCAACGGGACTGGCCAGAAGGTTACATGAGAAAGGCTGGTGGGGGCCTTTAAATTGTCTTGAGCTTTAGTCGACATAGGCGGTGTCATTGACAATCACCGCAGTCAAGCTAAAAGGGGAATATGAGGTTGTACTGCGTATTTATATTATGAGTCATTGATGTCCGGAACTGGGTCATCTATGATAACATCGACATCGATGTTTCCAAGGTCATCATAGAAAGGAATAGGAGTGCACATAACAGCATCCCCGTCCTCGTCTAACCCTTTGCTACATCAGCATAATCGTTATCGTCACACACTAGGCCTCTAGGTCAGTATGATAAAACAGCGTGATTGCAGGCAGGACAGAGAACAACAATGAGTTAAAGGACAGAATAGAGAAGTAGACGCATTACCTTTAACCTCGCGACTGAGACACTTCTTCCTTATGGGCTCTATTACTCTAGTCAACAAAAGTTTCTTCCTATAAGCAAGAAAAGGAAACTCACTTTTCGTAAACAGGGGGCCCCGCCCATCTTGCAACGCGTTGTATGCCATTAATCAATATCCAAGGAACACTGGCGTATCCAACTTCATAGTCGCACTGTTTCGAGGCGTCAGGTCCGTAAGCAGGGTAAAAAAGATGGGGAAAGGATGAAATTGAAGGGTATTGAGGCGTTGGTTTTTTTCACAGGGAACATTTCAGATGATATGGATTCGAGTTCAATGTTTGAACGTTGAAGGGGGGCTCTGCTTGTACCAAGAAAGCCTTAAAGGAAAACGCAATTAGTGGAATCAGATCGTCGTTGACGTTGAATAAGGATACCACCTACTCTGAAAATTGAAGCATGGTTCGATTGAAGGTGTTGAAAGCTTTTGACGCGGTATTCCTGGCAATTGACGCGTTCGATACCACATTTCCTGACATTGGCGGGGTATGTTAACCCTGTTATTCTTTGACGGATATTTATAGCCCCTACAAAATAAATTATGCGTACTGACAACTCCCGGAGACTAGCACCTCTTAGGGCGTTGGGTCTTACTCGCAAGAAAAACACACCCCGTGAGCAGAGCTAGAGGAATAAAAATTTTGTTCGAAAAAGTAAAAAGTTTTCGATATAGCTGACAACAATACCCTTCGGGTCCTTCTTCTTGTACCTGTGAACACAGGTTACAGGTGCTGTTTTTTCACTATGCTAGAACTTGAGATGAGTAGAAGTAAGTTTGAGAGGGGCGCTGTCACAGTGTGACCGTATTTCACGACTATGATTATTTTCCTCGGTATTGAATTGTATTACTAAATATAGCTACCAGCGAGCGCTAGTGAGCAATGGCTATGGGAAGTGAACAATGGTCATAGGATCATAAAAGATGGATAATTCTATTCAGCAACCCCGGTTGATGCGTCAACCCCCCCTCATTTATTCAGCAACCGGGTTGTCGATAGTCATACTCCGGCAGACTCCCGGTTGAGCGGTGATTGATCACTGATCAGATGGCGATTGCCGCTGTTCACGTGCCCGATAACGATGAGACAGAACGAGAGAGACGCATTTCTCCTCTCACCCTCTCACCTCACCGCAACTGGACCTGACTCTATGCTAGACGAATCTCAACACTCTGGTCTTGAATCTAATGGCTTGTGTGGTCTTCAGTGGCTGGCTACTAACTCACATGATTTTCCTGGATGCTCATCATATTCTCCTGTTGGTCTCTGGTTGTTATCTCTGGTACATCTGGATCGTAGGTTAGGCGAGGTTCAATTTTTTGGGCTGTTGTAATGGTATATCATTACAACAGAGTATGGTAGTTAGTGATAACCAAAACAACGTCGGCTGATGAAGATGTTCTAAACAAGGACACGAACCTATAGTGATGATCTTTTCCCCCGGCATCAATATTCAATCTTGTGGTCATATGATAATTCTTCTGGCATGAGAGTATAAATATCCGACTTGCAACATCTCCAATGTTTTGTCCGATCGGCGATCGGCGATACCCAAAATCAATCTCACTTTCTCATCCCACTTCCCCCGATTCAAATTCAAAAACTGTATGTGTATTATGTAGGAAGGGCAACATGTGACAACGAAGTTATAAACCAACGACGCATATATTTACATCCTCAGTTCCTACCATCAATCTGGGACTGTATGTACACAATACACATAGTATAGAACATCCATATTAACATATTTCGTCAGTATAGACTAAGGTACGATAATATAACAAGTTCCTACATCACATCTGGGACTGAGCTAGGAGTATACGAAATCTCATATATTAGAGATTATCTTTTTTCAGAAGACAAATGTACTACAAAGAGCATAAAATCTAAAGAATCATTGTGCATACCAACTAACTACTAACTACGCGATGTACAAAGGAAAAAGCATAAATGGTAACTACATAGAGGATCCAAAACAGATAAGGATAAGAGCATTAAAAAGCAAGGACAAAAGAACATTCCAGAACCATTACAAAACAAAATGCAGTCAGAACAAAAAAAAAAAAAACAAAGCATCGAGATATAGGGTGAGGTAATCACTTGGGGGTCGTCGACGACCTCGATTGCGACCGAGACTACTCTTAACGAGTCACAAGTCGGAAAAATTCGCACAGCGACTCAGGGAAAAATGAGGGGAGGCCAACAAGAAAATCACTGAGAACAAGTCGCAGTCGGACATGGGGAAGTATCTCTTGGAGTAGTGGAACGCTGATTCTCCTTCTTTGCAGTCTCCGACTGCTCACCCTCCGGCATCGCCAAGCAAACTGCTTGAACTGCCCTAACCGATTCCATAACCTCTGGATGTCCACTGCTAACTGAAAGTGCCATCAACAATACTTTCCAAGCAATATCCAAAACCTCCCAAACATCATCATTAAAAACACCCAATGCGCACGTATTTTTCCAAACCCCATGAACAATAGTCAAATGTTCCAAAAGCACTGGAACACGAAATCTAGATCCAAGACATTTCGCGACGACTTCATGATTTTGATTCTGATTCTCAGTCGAGTCTAGAATGGTAGGAGGGAAAGGAGCAGGAAGTAACTTTTGAAGAAGTAAATCCTTTCGTTTGAAATAGAAAAATTCAAGAAGGATAGGGAAAGTTTGAGGAGAGTGGAGGAAGAGAGGAATTACAGGAATTGTAACTTCTTTGCTCGCCGTAGTGTCGAGCCCGTTTTTAATGGGGGAAGCTGGCAAAGGAGGAAGTTTCGCACATTCGACGCCAACAATGAGACTGTGAGTAGGGAAAAGAGTAACTTTGGTCCTGACTTCAGATGGACTTTTGGGAGCATGAATGGCCAGCATGTGGGTTGGTAGGATTGATGTCATGTCATTGATAATGATAGTGACCTCTCGAGGTAAAGTACCGCGTGAAAGGATATCCTTGTCTTTGACGGTATAGTTACGCAAGCTTTTATACGAGCTAGGTGATTAATGTATGTGAGTAAATATAATATCTTGTTGAGCATGTCTGGCATACCTTGGACCCATGTTAGTGTCACGGATAACCTCCCGTATATACTCGACGTCGGCCACAGCAAGCTCGGGATCGATGGCTTCAATAGCGGCTTTCGAGACCTCGACAAAGTCAGGCCTAGCCAGTAGGACCGGAAGAGTAACAGGGACAGTGGCATGTTGAGGTGGAGAGGCGTCCTTCATCTCGACATCGGCGACTGGCGGTGCAGTAGGTCGGCGAGGAACAGAGATTCTAACCATTGCAGGTGCTTTGGCAACCTTCTTCCGCTTAGCCTGCTCGACCGAATATTTTGATGTTTTAACATTTGTTAGCGCACGGCGGCGAACAGCAGCCTTGTGGAAGCTGGTGCGGAAGTCATTCTTGGCTGGAACAGCATTCTCGTTATTGACACGCTTTGCTCTGTTTGTGTTGGGCTGGAGGACCATCTTGAGAGGCGGAGAGGGGTGTTGGGAAGGAAAGGGCGGCTGTTAAGAGAAGCAGCCGGCATCGAGGGCTTTATTTAAGGTCAATAGTTAAACATGGGCGAATACCAATCCATCAAAATTGCAAAACCAATCCAACATATTTACCATTGAAGGTAACTGTTGGCATCACATTATGGACCCACAATACTACCTATGGCAATTTTGTATGCGGCATCGTCCGAACCAATCCATTTAAAACCACCAGTCCAAGAAGCATTGAGGCTAGTCAAACAATGAACCTAATGCCAAGTTATCATGACCATCCGAATGGGGTATAGTCCAAGTAGAAGAGAACAAATACATGTGCCTTTTCTCTCAGCAAGGGAGAAATACAAGAACGAGACCCTGTCATCCTGTCATATAGAATGGAGCGATGTACCTTGGTCAACGTATGAAAACTTGGACACATTAAAAGGAATGAATAGGAGAGGACTCTTTTCACTTGTGGCCATCATCAGGTGGTTACGTGGGCCATGTGTGGTACGTGTGATTGAATTGAAGATTCTTGATAAACGTACACGAGGAGTCGGGGACAGACCTGCACAGAGTTACCAGGTTCGATCGTTGGTTGTTTATAGGTCAACACAAGGGTTCAAGTTCTCTCATTATAAAGTTAAATGTCGGATGTTGAACCGATACCAGTGAGTAAAATTTGAAGTCGAAACTGTCCATGTTCCCAAACGCTTTCACAGTACTGATAAGCGCTTAAGTGGTAACAGAAAGTGGGAATGAGACTTGAAACTTTGAACGAGGTTTTATATGCAGAGACGAAACAGAGCCTACGTAGGATAAAGAGCATAATAACACCAACAAATGTACTTTCCAACTTAAACTTCGGATGTTCAGCGAAAAACATGAATATTCCAATACCATATCCCAGGTAGTATCGACCCAGCTCGCATTCACCCATGCTATGAACTGCTTTGTGAGGTCTCAAGTCTAAATATTTCATTCCAGGAATGGGATTCTGCCGAATCAGACCCAGTTTTGTGATGGAATCGGAGTCCATGGAGGATCTACAAGAAGTTAGACTAAGGTTTTGTTCAATGGTTCGAAATGTAATGAATACAATTTACTGCTTCGGACAAAATGTAAGCACAATTACATTGAGTACACACTATTTTGATGTTCGAAGACTTCATCTCATTGGTCGTCATCATGTTCGGGTCTTGGCCACTGGCAAAGAAGAGATGTCTTGTTAGTTCGTGTGCGTTATAATGTAAGGAAATTTCGGAGTCTGTGAAAACGTATGGCCTGTTGTCGAACTGTCGTAGGTTTTTTAATATTTCGTTTATATCGTCTAACTCGTAAGGGGTCTTGAGCTGAGATAGTATCAAGAAATAGTTGAAAGACTGCCATCGGATTTGAAACCAGGTGGAAGCGAGTTGCAGTATTGATTGGGGTCATTCATCACCTTAGCTTGTTTTTTCATATCGTCTGGGAGTAGATTGAACAAGACTTGGTTACGTTTTTGGAGACATTCTGTATGTTGCTTCTTCGTCACAGTTGAGAATCGAAGACAAGAATGGCTCATGGAATACGAAGTCAAAAGCGACAGCTTTAAAGAATACATCCGGGTTTTCAGATTGGAATTTGCAATACCAGTGATCAAAGACCAATCTAAATTGGCAGCCATTACGACGAATCCATTCACGTTGCCAGTTCAACTTGCCCTCTTCTAAGATAGATACTATTTTTGGACAAATCTTAATCCACTCTAGGTATCAACTTGGTATCAGCTGCTGAAGATATTTAAAAGAATATAAAGATCACAAACCTCCTTCAGTCAATTTGGATGATCTTTGGAAAGTGGGTAAACTGTCAACCCCAAATGCGAGTTTAGTATAATTGACATATTCAAGTATTCGCTAGCTGACAGACCTACTCTTTCCATAAGGCAGTTGAATTATACGAAGCTACAAAATGAAACTCACCATACAGCGATTGACGAACAAGAATCGAGTGTACTGGGCATAGTTAAGATCAGAAGGACAAGGAGGTGGCTGGATTTCTAACGCTTTGTAGGCCCTAGAAGTAACGATGAGTGACGGGTGTAGAAACGACAACTCACAGAGGGCATACGTTTGACCACAGGAACTTCACTTGCTTGTCCATCATAATTGCACGAACACTCTTGCATGACCAAGACAGATATAGAAGGTCAACAGGTTCAAGCTCTCCAAATATTTCATACAGGATATCAAGAGGCATGTCGTTCATGTATTGTAAGAAACCTCTACGGCCTCTAACATTGTGGAAGGGGGAGGGTTCTTGCTTCTTCTCAACAGTAACTGGTGCTTCAAGTGCTGTAGTTGAGTCAACTTTATGCCTAGTCTTGCGTTTTTTTACGCGTCTTTCTTCTCTCTTCAACATCCAGCACGTCATTCTCAAATTCTTCATCTTCGTCTTGAATAGGTTCTTGTACTTGAGTCTTCTGTTTGAGTCGAGAAGATTTTCGAGTTACTTGTTGCACTATTTAGAACGTAAGGGTTGGATATTCGTGTAATAAGTACGATTAATGTGGTTGAAATGTTGACTGTTGACAGTACAGGATTAAATTCGTTTCGGAATATTTGAAAGCAGTTTCTCACGGGTTATAAACGCCAGAAACTTTCTCACCGAGTTTTCCCCCATCAGCTTATACTGCGGTGGAGAATCCTCTAGATTGTAAAAGAACAATCAGATGAATGTCAAAGACCGCATCGTATAGTTGTTAAACGCTCAGTACAGGCTGGGTCATTTACATCCTCTTTCCCTTTCGAGCAGAAATCACAGCAAATTGCCATGAGGTCCTACTTATACAGGTATCCCGACTTGATCTATGCAGATAACAAACACTTAAAAGGCTGTTGTAGCATCAAAAGGTGAACGTGATGAATACGTTGAACATTGGGGTGTGAAGCATCTGCCTCAGCAGATGCGTTATCTTGCAGGAAGAGTCACGTGTCTATGTGACGAACACAGACTTACCGGACTCGATACTCATCCTCCTAAACCATTCAGATATCCGAATCCCTCCACATCCTAAACAAGTCTTCGTTTGCCCTCCCTCCATCCCCTACTGTCACCTAGATGCACGATGGTGAGCACTCTTGCCCTCCCATCGTTCACATCGCCCGGTACCCGACCTGAAGCCCGCCAACTCCACAGATTATATCGTTGCAACCTACAGCAAAGAAAATCAATATCAGGAACTTAATCAACTTGATTATTCTCTATTCTACTAATCCATAGCATATACTTTAGTATAACTACACCGTTCACTATATGAATTGAAAGTTATACTAACCTTTTCTCCTGAAAAGCCATTGCACATACAACTAGACTACCAATAGACCCGTAATATACCTGTACACTACACCACAGAATAGAGGCCCCTTTGTATTCATACTGGATTCCAACAACCGTATTTGAAAAAATACGGCAGTCTGCACGTTTAGAAGACTTCCTTCTATAATCTAGAAGCAAACTCAAAGTAGAGATGACATGGACAGGTGATCAATCAGGATGTATGCCCAGGTTGGAATGGCATAAAATCACATCCAAAAAAGTAGATTTTGAGATGCCACCTATAATAAAAAATATTTACATGGGTCGTCGTTGCAAGTTTAAGATAAATCACGAACGTACGAAGGAATTTTGAGATGCTCAAGACAGTATCGACTGTGATCACGATAATGGGGTGCCATATCGCATATATTGCTGGAGGGAAGTGGTAGTCCTGCGGCGATCAAGAACTAAGATATTTCCAATGCATATATATTGATAGAAGGGAATTAATGGAATGTTCCGAGATGTAGAAGACCCAGTCAACAGCAATGAGAAGCGATCAGCGGTTTGTGAGTCCCAATAATATCAGAGAGGTATGGATTAAAGCTGTAGCCAGGGATGCGTTCTAGAAGACGACTGGTGCAGAAGCTAGGCGAAGAGGAAGGAAGAATCGAAAAACAGAGAACAGCGCATTTATACAGTCAAAAAAGATCAACGGCCATTGCCGAATCGACGCGACATCTGCCATTTGTGATTTAAATTCGAATTTTGGCTTTAACACTGGGTGTCGTTTACCCTTTTTCGTGGGATAAAAGGGTAAAGATATGCCAAAGATATTAATAATATCTATAACCATGTCCCATGCCTTATATAATAAAAGATTTTTAAAATATTATTAAAAAAAACCCGAAAAAACGTAGGTTATGTTTATTTTCTCCAATATCTTTAAAATATATTTCACCATATAAGGCATGGGACATGGTTATAGATATTATTAATATCTTTGGCATATCTTTACCCTTTTATCCCACGAAAAAAGGTAAACGACACCCAGTGTATAACAACAAAACTGAAGCACATTGTGCGCTGTTCAGATTTCACCTTAACTTACATTTTATACTAATGCTGCATTTCTCTCTAAGTAGTTCTGAGTGCTCTAAGTACTGAACGAGTAAGATCACGTAACCTTCATTATCAGTGTTGATTAGTGATTGATTATCGATGAATGCCATATATGATGCTAGATAAGAAGCTTGACCCTGGCAATGCGATATATTCCCCCCCTCAGTTGATAGCCAATAGCTCATGGAAACCCTCGAGACCTGCTTTCGTTGTAAATCTCCACATCCATCATTTATTAACCCCAACTCTTTGTCTTTCTCATCTGAGGCTGATGAGATTGCATACCTCAATCAAGAGCTGGTGTTAATTGATGAACGGATGTGTGAGTTTCAACGACAGGGACGGATGCTCGAGCTTCAATGCAGGAAGGCTCATATTTCCTGTAGGTTGAACGAAGTGCAGTCTACGACAAGACTGCTTCCCCCTGAAATCCTCTCTGAAATATTCAAACATGCCTGCCATCAGGAAGTTTACGACAAATTACCCCTCCTCTTTCATATCCTATCTGTATCTAGTCTTTGGTCTAGGACCGCACGTTCCACTCCAAAGCTGTGGTCAACGTTGGTTTTAGTATTTTGGCCGGGGGAAGAGGAGAAGAAAAGGAATCTACTGCAACTATATCTATCTAATGTTGGAGCATTACCATTATCCCTACAAGTGAGAAGAGAGGGGAAGTTAGAGAGACCAGTGCTACAGGCTCTTTCTGTAATGGATAATGCAGAGAAGATACGAAGCTGGTAGTCCAGAACCTCACCTATTCCGACATGCCCATCATCACAAAACATTTCACCGGACTCACCGAGCTCGTATTGAAGAACTCTGGTTCGACCGACCGATCGTACAAGCTGTACATCAACTTGAAGAATCAATCTCGCCTCCGAGAACTCAGTTTATATTGTCGATCAAATGGAATGATGTTTATTTCATCAATCGTAAACCTCACAACTCTCAAAGTTTACAAACACCTGGATGTTCAATTATTCATTCAACTCCTTATTCAATGCCAACACTCACTCGTCGAACTGGATATGTCAATCGATAACCAGCCCCTTTATCTCCCTCTAGAGTCGCGGCCTCGGGTTCCAGTAACACTTCATCGTCTCAGAGTACTCAGCGCTTTATGGATGACCCCGATGTTCATATTCCTCGGTTGGTTAAGGCTCCCCGCTCTGGAGAGCCTCCGACTGAAAACAACAAACTTTCCACAAGATGTTTTAAAAAGCACGGATCGAAATTTATCCAAACTGAGGGATGGTCTACCAGATGCTCCTATAACACTCACAATTGAAGGCCTTGTTGAGGGTTATCTCACAAAGTTCATAGACATCCTTAACCAAATGAAACAGGTCCATGAAATCCACCTCATTATTCCGAATTACAAGTGCTATAAGCTGTTGACCAACTACGTAAATGGACTCCTCACGCATCTATCTACGCACACACGTAACTCGAACGAAAACACTACACTTCTTCCCCACCTTCGTCGGTTGATGATTCAAGATGACGATCCTGATAAATGGTTCAACTCTTTACTTCAAATGATGGAGGCGAGACAGCTAGGTTTACGGAGCATTTCTATTTGGAGATGGAGTTGCGAAGATTGTCCAAATGTCAAAAGGAACAACTTGACATCGTGGCATCTTTGTTGAGAGAGCAAGGTTGTTCGTTATCAATTGATGTTCATGTTAATAGTTCACTCTTATCTTCACTTTCAGAATTGGAAGGACTCTGAAAATGTTTATGATGATATTGTATGATGATTTCGTTACAGATGAGTTTGGAAATATATTGGAATGTTTTTTTATCATTTTTGATGTCCTGATTTCAGAGTTGTTTCTGAAGAGTCATTACAACTCAGGGTACATAAGGGCTGTATATCGTGGCAGTGATATGCAGTTATTAACCAGAGTCAATAACCGTTAACCGCCGCGTGAGCGTGCGAATGTGGCTTTGTTTGGGGGCATTCCCAGATTAGATTAGGATACAGCGATAGACCTCAACTTGATTCGAGACTCGAGACACTTCTTCCTGATTCTGGTAAACATATATTATTGTTCGACAGTAGCTACAGCCTACATGCATGAGCTGATCATTGAGGATTTTCTGCAAGCTGCAAGTCTAAGTTCTGGATGATGAGATGCATCACCTATCATATTTATTATTAATATAATTGAAGTCGACTTAGGAAATTTTGCTTCATCAACATTTCTCATTTTGGTAGTTAGGACCCTTACATGCAATTTTCCCATACTACATCAATCGTTACTAGTTATTTAACTACAGTTATATATAACAGGACCCCCGAAAATCCCTATGAAGGCTACATCCGAAAGCGAACAAAAAGTGGTCCTTCCGGCCGTCATACCTGAGGCGAAAACGAACAAAATTTGACGTTGAATCCGGGATGCCGGATCCAAAATGACGAACACCATAGCAACATTACGAGGAGGCCGGATCCGGACAATAGCCAGTGTACGAGTACCTAAATCTCACAAAGTTTTTAAGGAGGAGCATTGTAATACTAGAACACCCAGACCAGGTGGAGTTGGTCGACGAATGCAATGGATTACGGATGGTAGTCAAAACCCAGGATACTCAGCAAGAAATGACACACAACCAAGTCAGCAAGTGCCGCTGCTACTCCTACATTAGCTTCTTCTAAAGTATGTCTTAGCAATTTCCTAATACTCGACACTCATATTATTAACTAGATATTCTTAATACTTACCATTTTGTACATTTACCCCCACCTCACTTTCTTACCCTCGGGCCTCACGAAATCAAGAGTGGTTAGCGAAGGACCATCACCACGGACCAATGTTCCGTAAATAGAAAAATCATCAGTCCCTATTGAGAGACTTATACAAAGCATTAGAAAGGCAGCTGCATCACTGAATCCAAGGGGGACAGATATTGATATAGAGTTGAAATGGGGGTTGGAATTTCTAAAGGCTAATGTTTGTATTACCTCAAATGACATCCCGCATTTTTTTTTCGCCATTTTTCGTGATTTTTGGAGGCCAGATCCACGAAACCGAACAAAATTGGCGAAAATTTGGTAAGCCGGGTGCAAAATCGAACAAAACTCGGCCGATTTCGAATTTTTTTGGGCGAACAAAACCGACGAAAACCCGAGGTTTTGGGATGTAGCCTTAATAGGGATTTTTGGGGGTCCTGTTATAACTAGTCATTAACCGTCCCAACACTGTAATCGTGGTCCTTTATAGCTGCAATTGTGTTGCTATTTCCATCGAAAAGGATGATGAGGTCAACACTGTAGCAAGTTATACGGTCACTATAAGATGCTTTTACTGAGCGTTTAACACCTACAAATGCAGCGTATGACCACCGATAGGGATCTTTATCGTTATTTATTTTGAAACCCTAGACTAAACCGTGGGTGAGGAAACACTGGTGGAGCGCAATATGACTCGGACTAAGAGGATTGAGTACTAAGTTAACGCCCCAGAGAGAACGTGAGAAACTGCCTTTAAATTCTGAAACGAATCCTGATACCAGATTCTTCAAGTTCGCTTTCGACATCCACAGTGAGCTTCTTTCTGTAATGTCCATGATGGATGCTAACACTGTTTAAGAAACCATTCGACCTTGAACTTTAATGTCATGAAGATTCGGACTGTGCTTACGTCCTGATAATGACACTCATTCTCCTTCTGGCTCTTGTCTCCTTGATGATTATAAAAGGACCCGTGAATATCCCTATATACCAAAGGATCCGGATTTGGGGAAATTTGTCCGGGCCGAAAATCCTGGGATTTGTCTGGATTGGTACCCAGCCTCGGCCAAGCAGCGGTCGAATTTTGTCCGTCGGACAGTACCCAGCCTCAAAAAATCCTCCAAAATTCCCTAGAAATTGTCAAAAGAAATCCGGAGCATGAAATCAAGGATCGGGACAGCGTTTGTAGGGAAGATGTTGTTGAAATCTGGTGGTATTGCGATCACCCCATGAGGCCGGTAGCCAGCCTCAAATTTCCCTCTCGGCGCTGTTGTTGGTTGGTACCCAGCGTCCAGGTTCAAGGGCCAAAATTTGTCCGTTTGGTAGGCCTAAGGGTCAAAATCAACCCAAATTTGTCCAGATTGGTACCCAGCCTATGTAGGGATATTCACGGGTCTTATTATAAAGGTATGGCCGGTTATGATGAGTACTTACGAGTCAGAGTGCTTGGGATTCGAAAACAGAATTGTCTATGTGGAAAGAGAAAATTTTACGGAAGCTGAAATCAATTTAGTTCATGAAATCCCAAACCATCGGTGCGCCAAGTTTTTTCTTCTTCTTCTTTACCATTTGAGAGTATTAGATTCTTTGCAATTTCCTTTTCTCCCTCCAAGAACTCTGAACCGTTCCCCACAGTCAAACCAGTAAAACTGTTAAAACCAAAACAAGAAATGAGTGTTCCTTAACCTGTACACCATCCACATGTGGCGTTTCCTTGATCCTTTAAGAAATTAGGCTTTGTAATAGATAATACACCAGTGACTGAGAATTTAAGTTAATTCAATGTTAATGTTCTTAACCCCAATTACAACAATGCACCTGCAATGGACAGCGTGTGGTCGGCGGTGCGAAAAGTTAAAACGGCAACCATTACGTATTTTCTCATTCCCTGCGATTCGACTATTTATCGTGACCAAATAGGGTTGGGTGTGTAAACAATGTGATGAGGGAGATCATCGATCTACATTTCAAGTTCTGAAAGACGTACTACGCCGAAGATAGAGTCACGGTAGTTGACAGTGAGTGATTATTATTTCGCCAGTTGAATGTTGCCCACAAATACTCAACGAGAGCTTTGAAGTTTGAAGATAGTCTTGACTCTTGACTCTTCAATGTAAGGTTTCCCGCTTAGGTAATATGAGACCTGACCAGCCTGCTTGAGTTACAACTTACGTTATATGTGGTAATTACTATTAACCTGAAACGATTCGGCGAAAACTCCACCCAGCTAGAATGAACCAACAGATATAAGAACCATCTCTTGGCTTGGACTCCTTTGCGACTTAGGTGCTCGTGCTCTCTTGCGTCCATGCCATCAGAAATTTTTGTCAGACATTATGCCGGTGGTATGTTTTCCGTTCATAATCCCTTTTCAAAGTCTGCAAACTAATTTCAGCTTACTAGTTGCAGGTGTGGCGGTGCTAATATATGACTTGATACTTGAATGGGAACGAGAAGTCGAATGCATATGGAGGTCTGTCTGCAATGTGCCAGTTTACTCTTGAGTCTCACCTCATTCACTTTCTGCGCCTAGGAGCTCGAAATGGATCGTGAAAGGCACGTACTTGGTGGCACGGTATTTGGGACTGGCATTGCAGATGTGAGCTTTCGTGTTTAACACCCCGCGCCATTGGCCAACGTCCATAATTTGAATCTTTGTCTAGCTTCAACCTCATCTACATCAATTACATGACCCAATTTGAACAACTTCTGGGTTGCAGGGCATGGTTTCAGTTTCAGGGGGCTGCCGCTTCGGCATTGACTTGTAATCTTGAACTAATTCTCATACTTCGTGGTGAGTTTGCTCAACGTGTCTGGTATAATTTCAACAACTTTATTAACATGATCGAGTCCAGTTTATGCATTATATGACCGCAATTTCATTCTTGGGACATCCATGGCCATTCTTTTCTTTTCCTCCGGAACAGCCTATGCCATCCTAGGAGTAAAGTCGGTTAGATCAGCACAATTGGATTCCGATTGTCTACCAGTCAATGTATTCGATCGTTATGTGATGATGTTTATGTGAATATGATTTCCGAATAGTCTCTAATTCCGGTACTAATTCTGACTCATTTTGGATCAGTGGTACTATGGTGACAAACCAAATTTTGCTCTGGGGGCTCACGATATACGGGTATTGGGCATCCGTTAAACCAAGTTTCTTTCGGGATCACAGTCGTAAACCAATTCTACGGATTGTCATCCGTGATAATTCGTGCTCTTGTCTCATACTATGTGGTACGATAATCTCCAAATATCTGATGCTCCCACTAACTTTCCCAATAAGTTGCTCTCGTCTCAGGTCTACAGCTTGGCATCCAAGAGTTGGTACATGTAATGCCATGGTGCGTTTTTAGAAACATTGCACAATGATGGGTTGATATCTTTACATGCAGTGCTTGGAGTGCTTTACTTTCACTTGTAGTAAGCCCATTCGTTAACTCTCTGCGAGTCGCCAATGAATTAACACGTTTGATGAAATGCAATAGAGTGTAGACTAATTCTGAACATGCGGAGCCTCCGGGTGAGCAATGGCTCCCAGGAACAACAATCACCAGATCCCGAAGTGAATACCGAACCAGTGGAAATTCCGATTTTTGACATATCCGATGTACCTAAATCACTACTTGGTGGTGATGTCCAGTCGGTATATATATCCTCACTCCTCACTCATCTCATAACCCCCGGCATTCCCGTCTTTGATTTTTCGTCAATGTCGGACTCCATTTTCACCTAAACTGTAGTCTCCTTGATGTCGTTGGGCGTTACTCTCACAGGTTGCATATCAGGTACAGTGCTAGTGGCAGGGAAATCGATAGTGTAGAGGAGTGATGGGTGTAGGTTGTCTTGACTTTCTTGTTTCTTTTCACGTTTGTCATAGTCATAATACACAGTTAAGAGATGTAGACTAGCGATAATAACAGACTCATTGAAAACCGTAGGCACGGTGTTGGATAGTCTTCAGTTTCAGACTTTGAATGGTTCTCTGGTACTTCCTTTTTGAACGTGCCTATGTAGCGAATGAGATGAGGGTTTCCGGTAATACGTCATGAGCATTGAGGTGACGTCACTCGATTCTACGAGATGAATAAATGCACCTCGCTCTGTCTTCAACTTCTTTCTTCTCTACTTTTACCTTCGTCGGCACTTGTATATCAGAATTTAAAGCTTCATTTTTCACCCTTGTTCAATGCCCTTCCATTTGTGTTGGACAACTTCTTTGGGAGTACACCATCCGAGGAATATTAATTCCCTTCTGTCAATATATGCGCTGCCCTTTTCCTCATACATATATCTATGTACGTATTCTATTCCGTACCACATGCAGCAGGACACTTAATCTTTAACAGGTCATCATCACATTGTTGACATGTTCATCAGTGCTTTAGAAATACGTCCTCTCGTAGTAGGGAGATGAGGGGCGAAATTATCGGAGGTGGGATGATGTACTCCCAATCACAGGTACGCCCCAAGTTTTTCTTTCTTACCATTTAAAAACACGATTGCTTGAACTGTTGAAAGGATTGGGATAAGCACGCACCAGGAGCTGACATGACAGTATTTGGTTAAAGTTCTATTTCTGACAATTTCAGAAAACTTTCTTTTTAACCCCCCTGTTTGCTGTGCAATCTAATAATGTAGTTGTAGTGTAATTGTATATATGTAATAACTTTTCAGAAACAAGGAATGATACAACCTTCAACTCACAACGGATATTAGAGGGCCGCAAGTCACCGAAGCATAACAATAAACAGACATGTACAGTATCGGACCTATTATATTACCCATCTATACTCGGTTACAAATAAACCTAATCATCTGAGACTCATTTCAAACAAAAACCAACCGTGGGCTCTGGATATTACAGAGGTAATAATCAAGGTCGCTGTAGCTAGGACGGTTGCAACTGTACTTATGATACACGTTGACAGTTGGTTTTTGATGAACTACATTCAAGTCTATTTTATTCACAATTGCTAGTTCGAGCTACGGACAATGTATCACATTTAGTAGACGTTTCCTGGCCACCAACGATAGATTGTACTTGGACACTGATGACATTCGTATCAAGTTCAAATACTTGTGCTTGTCCATCATGTCCACCTTGAACAATGCTACATTTTCCACCCTCAGCAGGATTCAGACGTAGCATCCTTAATAGGATATGACAGCCCTATATAACACACCTCAACAAGATAATCAAATAATAATAAAATGGATTTTACTCACTATGATTGACAGGAAAGGTACGGAATATCTACAGGTGTAAGTAATAAGTAAATTGGACTGGGTTGAGATTTACACAAATTGGGAAGTGGTTGAAGGTGAGGGGAACTTACGTATATGAATTAAGGTCGAGATCGCGTGCGAGTGAGTAAGGTATAAATATGGCTGCACCGACTTTTAAATAGAGGAACCCAAATTAGTCTACTAGGTCCCCTCCACAACTCCACAACAGAGTGAGAGAAATACTTTGAAACGTACGAAAAAGGAGAGCTACCACAAGCGTTCCGTCATAATAAAGAAGGCGAAGAAGTGGAAGATCTGTTCTGACAGTAGTGACGTTGAATGTTTCACGTTTAGGTCTTCGCATAAAAGTCAATATCCAAATCCAAAGTTGAACTAGGAGTCCAACAGGACTTTTAGAAATAAGTGGAAAATGAAACGTGCTTGAGAAGGAGAGTAATTTCTCGACTGCGCAGGTACTTACATTTGTAGATAAATAAAGCGAGTTGGTTTGACAACACACATCCTCTTGAATTTAGCATTAAGAGTGAAATCCACGCAAGTTGCAGTAAGTACAGTAATTGAAGAGAGGAATATTAACAGAGAACTCGCTCCAACCCTGATATCTTGATTATACATAGCGTAGACTGAATTTGGCGTTAATTGGTTGGGGATAGATAAAGGACAATGGTACGCACTTCGTAACAATAATATAGTTTCCACAGCCAGTTGAAGAACTGCTGTCAAAATTTGTTGGAGGATAAGTGATTGAAGGCAATGAATGGCTGCAATGGCTTCATGTGGACCTTCGTGCATGCGGGAGGCGACTAATGCCATTAATATTCTGAGAATGACATTATATTGGGTTCTAGAATCGTGATAGAAGGCTCGGGTTGATCATAACTTACGATTGAGAGAATAACGGAAGGTACCTCAACACAACATATAAAATTTTTACAATGGTAATCGGAGACCTGGTCAAATGAGTTTAGTGAATTCTTCATCACGGTGTATAGGAAAGGTGCACTACCTCCAGATGTACGTGTACTCCTCTTTAAAACACCAGATGTAATCAACCAACAAACATGTCACATCCACAACTATCATTTGCTTCAGAGATGATCCTGGACAATGGTTCAATGTGCGTGAATACCTATTGAAATAATATGGGACCAAGCAGCCACCATCCAGCACTCTGTCCTAGCCTGAGAATGTGTACAGAAATAGATTGAGAGGTGATCGGGGGGGATAGGCGTACAAAAAATTGGAGTCAAGGAGGTTGTAGGTTACTAAGGGACCCCCTACGTTGTTTGTGAAGGAGTGGGAAATGTAAGCACAGGGTAAGATCTCCGCACGAGTTTGATAATCCCGGACCAAATTACCCACACTCATTCATTCAATCCTTCACACGCCCATCCTCATTCACTGCCTAAGCTCTTTAATTCAGCCTCTGACAGAACATTGATCATATCCGTCGAAAAGGAAGTACCGGAGAACCATTTAAAGACTGAGGCGGAAGACTCAGAGTGGTATTGTTGCCTTTATGCTAACAGGAGCCTAAATCGTTTTATGCATTAAAAGTTAAACTATCCCACTCCATGCTTCGGAAAAACCTTATTCTATTTGTAAATGCTGTCACTAATTGGAGACATCCTCCGGATGTCCTAGTAGTGTACAACGGGCTTACTGTTGTGTAATCTCTTATGGTCTACATCGCAGTTATATACTACTATGGCCAGGACAGAAAATGAACAGAAAAAGTCGAGAGTAACATCACGCATTCATATCCGACCACACGTCAGAAGACCTCCACTAGTATCGATTATCCTGGAACTAACACTGTCCTCGATATGGAACCTGTGGGAGTAACGATGCAAGTTCATCGGTGTCAACATGACCACGGTTTTGAGAATAATGGAATATGACTCGCCACTGCAACAATGTACTAGAGTATACGTCAAAAATCGGAATTTTCCACTGGTTCGGTATTCACTTCGGGATCTGGTGATTGTTGTTCCTGGGAGCCATTGCTCACCCGGAGGCTCCGCATGTTCAGAATTAGTCTACAACTCTATTGCATTTCATCAAACGTGTTAATTCATTGGCGACTCGCAGAGAGTTAACGAATGGGCTTACTACAAGTGAAAGTAAAGCACTCCAAGCACTGCATGTAAAGATATCAACCCATCATTGTGCAATGTTTCTAAAAACGCACCATGGCATTACATGTACCAACTCTTGGATGCCAAGCTGTAGACCTGAGACGAGAGCAACTTATTGGGAAAGTTAGTGGGAGCATCAGATATTTGGAGATTATCGTACCACATAGTATGAGACAAGAGCACGAATTATCACGGATGACAATCCGTAGAATTGGTTTACGACTGTGATCCCGAAAGAAACTTAGTTTCACGGATGCCCAATACCCGTATATCGTGAGCCCCCAGAGCAAAATTTGGTTTGTCACCATAGTACCACTGATCCAAAATGAGTCAGAATTAGTACCGGAATTAGAGACTATTCGGAAATCATATTCACATAAACATCATCACATAACGATCGAATACATTGACTGGTAGACAATCGGAATCCAATTGTGCTGATCTAACCGACTTTACTCCTAGGATGGCATAGGCTGTTCCGGAGGAAAAGAAAAGAATGGCCATGGATGTCCCAAGAATGAAATTGCGGTCATATAATGCATAAACTGGACTCGATCATGTTAATAAAGTTGTCGAAATTATACCAGATACGTTGAGCAAACTCACCACGAAGTATGAGAATTAGTTCAAGATTACAAGTCAATGCCGAAGCAGCAGCCCCCTGTAACTGAAACCAGGCCCTGCAGCTCAGAAATCGTACAAATTGGGTCATGTAATTGATGTAGATGAGGTTGAAGCTAGACAAAGATTCAAATTATGGACGTTGGCCAATGGCGCGGGGTGTTAAACACGAAAGCTCACATCTGCAATGCCAGTCCCAAATACCGTGCCACCAAGTACGTGCCTTTCACGATCCATTTCGAGCTTCTGGGTGCAGAAAGTGAATGAGGTGAGACTCGAGAGTAAACTGGCACATTGCAGACAGACCTCCATATGCATTCGACTTCTCGTTCCCATTCAAGTATCAAGTCATATATTAGCACCGCCACACCTGCAACTAGTGAGCTGAAATTAGTTTGCAGACTTTGAAAAGGGATTATGAACGGAAAACATACCACCGGCATAATGTCTGACAAAAATTTCTGATGGCATGGACGCAAGAGAGCACGAGCACCTAAGTCGCAAAGAAGTCCAAGTTAAGTGCCTGGTTCTCATGTCTGTTGTTGATTCTAGCTGAGTATAGTTTTTTTGTTTAGGTTTATACACACATAACGTAACTCGCGCCCAGGCCTTATGAAGACGAAAATTACGTCACTTTCAAAGCTCGCATTGAAAATGTGAAGTTTTGAAAATAATTGAAAAGTTGATATATCACTCGCTCACTAGCTGGTAGCAAATACCGTTGGAGTTCATCGGGACTCCAAGGAACTCGAGTTTTCAGAAGTTTAAGCGAAGTTGAGAGGTTGATCTCCCTTATCAGCCTTCATCGCATTGTTTACATACCCAACCCTATTAGATCACAACAAATAGTCAAATACACACGAGATACGCAGCTAGGAAGGAATCTGCCAGATACGTAACATTAGGAATGTCATTTAGGGAATAACCAACACCAGCCAACGGATTTAACTTGTTCCACCATGGCGCTATGTTATCGATTCTGACCCTGGTGAGAACACATCTAAGTATGACGATATAATGTTATCAGTGGATGACATCCCGTAGGATTTAGAAAATCAAATATATCTTCAAACTTTGTTTTTTCGGATACTTCCGAAATTTGGTTTAGATTTCTAAACCGTAGACACAATGTTTGTTAATTTTTACAAATAATGTAACGTCCATATTTGGTAGATCATCCATTGATGTGAACCATGAGAACAGCAGGAGCTGGAGAAATAATGCACTCGGGCCTAATACTACTATCATTTGTACTCTTGAGCCTTGATTCTTCATCATGGACAGGTACAATAATGATTTTGAAGACCTTGAAGATCTTCTACAAATACAACAGCTTCAGCAGAACCAACTTCTTGCCTTGGAAGAAAAAGTTGCAATGACGGATTATACCCATTTGCCAAACTCAAGGGCCACAGCTTAATACAGAGCCTTTGGACTATACGCACTCTTGGAAGATGAGTTTTCGTAGGGTATGCATTGGTACGAAGCAGGTACGAAGTGTCTGTACAGTCACATGGCATCTCGGAGATTCAAATTTAAAGTTTGAGGATGGCTTTTGACACAAAAAACATTTAGAAATGGGGCGACAAGGCCTCCTCTAGATTAAAGTTTAGAAATGGGTATATTTTGTTATGTAAAATCAAAGTAACTATATATGGAATACGGAACAATCGGCATGGCATGGAATTAAAGTTTGAGGACAATATTTGCATTTCTAAATCCTACGGGATGTCATCCAATATTTGCATTTCTAAATCCTACGGGATGTCATCCAGTAGTGTGAGAAGTTTTGAAATTTGTATTTGTTTATATGTTCATTTCGAAGTGTCCACGATGACCACCCCTTACCCTACGTCCTACATAGGCAAGATTAAACTCTTGGAACGTCATGAGGTGTTGTCAAAACAGACTCCCTGTGGGAATGGACACCACACTTGAAGAATCCGGCGTCAGAATGTTGAGGGTGGAAGTGAATGTGAGAGTGATTGAAATACTGGAATCGGGTGGCAGATGATGTATTTCAAGATGATGGGAGTCATGGTTGCGTCTCCCAATCCTTTGTAACTATCACTAAGTTGCTCAAGGTGGCACAGTAAAGCAGTTTTTCAGTTTTAGCTTCATGCTATTTAGATTATGATAAGGTAGCAAGCCTGGTAGTTAATGTATTACAGAACCCATAAATTATTGTTGAACTTGCCACTATAGAATAGAGAAAGTATCTCAGTAAGTGTGATAAACAGACTGAGGTACATTCATCTACAATATAGGCTGATATATGCGTTATCACATGTTGTCATTCCTCATAATTATAATCACCTTGAGTCACTTGTTGGTGTTATTTGCCCGACATGTCGTTATATGATGATACATGCCAGTGTCCTGCAAAACCCCATACACCCGTGGCGGATGTTGTGCTCCAAGAGGATAGTGTGCCGATACGTCCTTCTTCCAATCCTTGAAATAAATTATTAGCAAATTGTGTTGTGGAGTAATATGGTATAGTATTAGAACCTGTGATTGGGAACTCGAACCGTCCTTCTCATTCATTAACCCCGACTCCACTAGGGCGAGTACGCCTGCTTAAGGTCCACGGAGACTCCGGATTCAAGGTTACCCAGCTCCGCAATGCTTGAAGTCATTGTTATAGATTTATTACAGTTTTGAAGCCCATATATTTACCATGGGAAGTTACCATATATCACTGCCATCTAAAATCAAGCTTGTCCTCTAGGCTCTGAGCAGCGCTACCCAAGGCTAACAGTGTGAGAATTTATTAGTATTTCCAATATATCCAATTTGCCAAATTGATACATACTGTATGTCGAGTGAAGGATAGTGAGTTCCCAGCTCTTAGACAAGAAGAAGTGAGTGGGAGAGGATTCTTTACCTCTTGATTATCTCCTGTTGGCGGCAGTGATCAGTATATTTAATAAGAGGAAACGAAGCAGCTTATATATACTGACTAAGGGCCACAGTGCATATATTGGTAGAAGGGAATTAATGGTAAATTTCAGACGGTGTAATCGGGTACACATAAGAGGGTTACAACAGTTGATTCAGTTGGAAGAGTTGGTCGAGTGTTCTAGATGTAGTGACTCAAGTAGAAAGGAAAGAAGAATGAGAATCCAAAAAGTGTGCTGCGAAGGGTTTAAAAGCGATTTCTACTGAGTGACGTCACTCCAGGTTCCCTCGAACTCAAAAACATAGCACGTCAGACCTCGTCAGTTTAAATCACACAAGGGTAGGTCTAGATTCAACATAAATCACCAAAATCAACATAAGAAAAGCCTACTTAGAAATCGGAAGAGACACAGATAAAAACACTGTTGTCGAAAAAGCAATTTCAAAGAGACCAAAGACGGTAAGTAGATAATCAGGTATATCATCACACGCTCAGACATTTCTAACAGTCGTCATAGCATGAAGCACCGATTTACATCAGGACTGGATACCATAGGCTCAGCATACAAATCGCCAACTCAGACCTCCTAGTATCAATTATTTTTCCAAACAATCATTACATTCAAACTAATCTTTAATATACTACTTATACATTGCACCACACACCGGAGAAAGTTTTACATTCTCCCACCTTGAACATCCCGGAGTAGCAAAAGGGATATTAAATACATCGAGACCAGGAGGATGACCTACTACTCGAGGTTCCTTCACCAACGCTTTTCCTGGAACAACTAACTCTGGAGCACTTACTGCGCCAGAAAACAATCCTACACTATCTAAGTCCTTGATCCTAGAAAGCACCACCTCAACATGCTCCTTCCAATCCTACAATGTATTAGTGAATTTACATCATAATAATGATAGTAGAACAACGTACCTGTGATTGGTACTTGGATTTACACTCATTCAAATCAATATCCTCCCAAGGTCCATCATCGCCACTAATCTTTCTACCAAGACCAAACTTCGTCTTCTTTCCCTTCACCCCATATCCATCCAATTTTCTGAGCGCATCAATGAATTTCTCCCTTCTTCCCTCCTCCATACCTTTCCATGGTAAACCTTCTTTCCTCCCTCTTCGTTGACTCCTCCTAACTCCTGTGGTGTAATATCTATGGACAATGAAAACAGAGATACCGGTGACTAGTAAGAATAGGAGTGCAAGTCCGACGTATACCCAAATTAGGATGGCATTCGTAGCCGAGACGATGGATGATGGAGTAGATGTAAGAGGAATATCTTCACAAACGGGGTCAGATGTTACAAAAGTAATTGATATTATAGAACGTACCAATTGATGTTATGGTAGGGGTAGAAGTGTCAACTGAAAGGGACGTCGATACTGGAGTCGCAGTCATGGAAGGCGGAGTAGTAATAGGAGGGATGGTGAAATTGAAATGGCGGATAACATTCATGAAAATAGGTGCCATAGTACGGGAACGAGAAATGTAAAATGTTGTTTACTGTCTAAGAGAGCTGGTTTTGCAAATGGAAGAGTAAACGAGTGTTGAAGAAAACCATGACAGTCTGCCCCCAGCTTTTTAACCCATTGTTAGTAGGATGCTTTGAAATTCGACTGTGGTTTCAATCCACTCCATCCTCCTAACAGTTGGAATACCGAAGGCCTGATCAAAATCCAGTTCTACTTCCCCCTTGATCGAATGCAACCCAACAGTTGAGATCGAGGAGAGAAGAGTTTATGAGTCTATATTGTGTTATGACTTGTTGTTGAATAAGTTTGGAGAGCTTACTTTCATATAGCCTGGGTTCGTTTCATCATTGTAAATCTAGTCAAGGGTGATTGTCATTCGAACGAGATCCGTTTTTTCACCG
Organism: Coprinus comatus; assembly: GCA_034638255.1. Taxonomy (NCBI): domain Eukaryota; kingdom Fungi; phylum Basidiomycota; class Agaricomycetes; order Agaricales; family Agaricaceae; genus Coprinus; species Coprinus comatus. Next base: position 101,745 of record JAWPGT010000026.1, read on the forward strand.
ACACCGCTGACATGGACAACAACAAGTAACCAGTTCGTCCTGGAGCCCTTTTCTCTTTTGACGCTGTGACCTCTTCTTCGGCCGTAGCGACTCGAGCCAGGGATCTACGGGCCTATCCGCACCCTTGTTAAATCAAGATTTGCAGACACGATTCATAAACGAGAAACATACCACTCCATTAATGTGAAGGAAATTAATTGATTACTGCACTTTGTTCTTCAACGTTCGTGATTCGAACGAAGGGTCTGCTCGCGCTTGTTAAGATTACATTTTTCGGATTTATCATTAAAAAAAATAACATACCCGGTACCAAGCCCAACGCATACAAGCACCGAAATATTTAGAGAATTGTATTTGCTTCTAGTCTTGATACATAGATCGCTGATCTACTTGAACAAGCCGAACGGAAAATAACTTACTCTAGCACAGAAGCAGTGAAACCATGTCAGTTGGATTTGAACCTCTCGAAGGTTGGAAGAACCTTGAATATGACAGAGAGCCTCTACACCAGAAGTTGAGCAAGTATTAAGCGTTCAACCACCTTGACGGTTCTAACACTGCGTCCACGTCATATTGGTGACGGTGACGTTATCGACCATCGATGTTGACTCGGCAAAATCCGTTGTCCTTTTTGACTGAATAAATGCGCTCAGAACGTTCTATTCTTCCTTCCTCTCTACTTATTCTCTGTACCACCGGGCTTGACGAACGGATTTCTGGCTACAGCTTGAACCCTACCTCTAATACTACTCTGCGGTTCTCTCTTAGACTACCAACCGAGTCCTGATCGTTTCACTGCGGTCTTCCACATTCTAGGAATATTCCATTAATTCCTTTCTATCAAGATATATGCGCTGGGAGATTTTTCTCTAGAAAGCCATATGACTACCTATCAAACCACTTCCCTCGGGTGATATATCTATCTGATATGGCACCCCCATTATCGCAAGTCTCGTACGTCTATGATTTATCTCCAATCTGAAATTACGACTAATGAACATATGAATATGTTTATTGAAGGGGTCATCCTAAATTTTCTGATGATGGTGACATCAACATGCATACCGAGCATTTGCCAGAACATAAATCTTCAAAGAGTTCAAGATGCACACAATCTTGCGTTCATTATGTGGCGTAATGTACAAGTAGATTACTGGAGTATTGGTAGTCTAGTTGTAGTGTAATGACTTTTCAGAAGAAAAGGGAAGTATAACTTTCAATTCATATAGTAAATGTTGTAACTATACTTATTACTAAGGGGCGTATGGAATAGATTAGTAGAGTAGTTAGTAATCTAGTTGTAACTTGTCAGATGTATAACTTTCAACTCATAGTGGATGTGGTAGACCAATTAAATGTGTCTATACTTGGTTCAAACTTCGAAGCAGTAAATGATTTCCATTAGATTAAATCTCATTTCAACTCGTTCATATTACAAATCCTCCATGGATTCTTCCATCACATTCAGTCCGATTCAGCTGAATTCCCTTCCTGGAATGAAATATTCAGCAGTCAAACCTCATAAAGGAATCCATACTCATCAGGTAGGACCATTCATTCTCAAAGATCATTAATTTCTCAGGTATTTAGGAATATTCGTATAGATTTTTCACTGGGCATCATTAAGAACACCATCTACTAACAATTTCAAAAAATTCTCATTCTCGCTTTTACCCGAGGGGGATACTATCAAGAAGGGGTATCAGCAAGTGAAAATGAAGGGTATGATGTGAAGAATACTATGACTCTGCGAGGGAGGACCTGTTTACAATGGTTTTTGATTCGGATTGTCACTTATGAAACATTTTATTCACGAGTGCTAGCTCGACTTATGGACAGCTTATGGACAACGTATCACATTTACAAGAATCTTCTCCACTACTAGCAATAGATTGTGTTTGGGCACTGACGATATTCGTATCAAGTTCATGCACTTGTATTTGCCCATCATTTCCACCCTTAACAATGCTATGTTTTCCTCCTTCATTAGGATTCAGACGTAGCATTCTTAATATGAGATGACAGCCCTATATAGTATACGTCAACTTGTGATGAAAGGGATACTAAAGACGGTTACCATTATCGACAGGAGAGGAGTGATATATCTAAAGGGAAAAAAACAGACGGATGTAATAGGTGAATTGGATTGGGTTAAGAGATGAGAAGTTGTTGAAAGTGGAACTTACGCATATGAATTAAGGTCGACATCGATTACGATTATATAGGGTAGGAATATGGCTGCAGCGACTTTAAATACAGGAAACCAATGTTAGTCTAACTTTTTCCTCCAGGAATGAAATAAAATACTTTGAAACATACGAGAACAGAGAGCTACCACAACTGCTCCATCATGATAAAGAAGGCGAAGAAGTGAATTATTTGATCGGACTGCAGCAACATCATCATCTTTGGATGATTGTAGTTTACGTCTTCGCATGTACGTCAGTATCCAAATCCAGCCTTGCACCAGGATTATATGACAGCTTTTGGAAGTAGACAAAAAAAAAATGCACTTAAGAGGAAGATAATTCTTATTTGAGTTGGAGAGGGTACTTACGTTTGAAAATAAATAACTCGAGTCGGTTTGATTGCACATATCCTCTTAATTTTAGTATCAAGAGCTAGGTTGACGCAAGTTGTAGTAAGTATAGTAGTTGAAGAAAGGAATATTATTAGAGAACTGGCTCCAATTCTGATATCTTTGTTATACATAGCGTAGACTGAATCCGCCGTCAATAATGATCAGAAATCCCTTAAAATAGACAAAGGAAAAATGGGTACATACCTCGTAATAATAATACGGTTTCCATAGCCAACTGGAGGACCGATGTCGAAATTTGTTGGAAAATAAATAATTGAAGGCAATGATTCGTTGTAATGGTTTCATGTATGCGGGAGACGACTAATGCCATTAATATTCTGAGGTATTTCAAATCAACATGCATAATAGTTTCTTGAATCTCGATAGAAGGTCGATCATAACTTACGATTGAGAGAATAACGAAGAGTACCTCAACACAACATATAAAATTTTCACGATGGTAATCGGAGACCTGGTAAAAATGGGTTTATTAGTGAATCTTCCTCGAAGTAGATAGGAAAGGAACACTACCTCCAGATATACGTGTATTCCTCTTTAAAACACCAGATATAATCAACCAACAAGCATGTCACATCCACAACTGTCATTTGACTCAGTCAAAAAGAGATCATTCAATCCATGAAGGCAAATACCTATAGATATGACAAGGGACCTGGCAGCCGCCATCAAGCGCTCAGTCTCAGAAAGGGTACAGAAACAGAATGCGAGTCGATAAGGGAGGATAGACCAGGGATAGACGTGAAAGGAAACTGGAGCCGAGGAGAACCAGATGTTACCAAGGGACCCGACGTTAAACGTAAACATGCAGGGATGACGTTCAATCCTTCACACGGGTTAACTTTATTCATGTCAACTAGTATATTCATTGCATGTTAAAAATGAGACCCAAAGAATATGTAGTGCGTTATCAAACACGCAGACAGTGTAAGTATTGTCATAAATATATATATATCAACTCACAAAGGGCCTTTTATCCAGATTTCCGATTGATGAATCAGGATACCAAAGTTTGCACAATAGTTTGACCCCTTACTTTAAACACTGGAAACCAGACAGCTGAATGTAAAAAATGGTTTTCATGACAAGTGAGGCTGTAGGAATTATCGAACATTAAAGTTTACAGCAATATTTCAACACAAAAGTTGATAACCGCTCATATCATTAATTTACTACCACCCCATTCCCAGGTTGTACTGTACTATTCGTATAACTTGATACCCGAACTTATGGTCAATATATTAGACTGTATTTACAATAAAAAAGAGTTGTTTCACTCCCACATAAAAATTCCCTTCATTAATCAATCTCCCGTTCCTGTCATCAATTTCTTGTTCTTCCGCTACCACCCAAATTAAATCTAGCTGTCCGTATTATTGGATTATATACAGCAGGCAGTCACACATCCCGTTCCTGTTCATATCCTGCTTCTTCTCACCTATTTTTCCCTCCTCGATACTGGACCACTCTTACATCTGCACCTAGGATAAGGTTTGTCAAATATACTCGCTATCATAATGGACAAAGACATACTATGGATGGTCACCATACGTTGCCGGCCTCAACAGCAATGCGCATACTGAAAGCATCATTCTGTATATTGGGTTGATGCGGGTATTACCAGGTACAGATGCGATGTTCCATAGGATTGTCCAGATGGTAACAATATAGAAACCATCTGCCAAGGACACTGATAATTTTAGTTGGGAAAGTTGAGGAGTGAACTTCGAGGCAGGACAAAGAGCAACTTAGTTTCTTTGTAAATATAAAACTTTGGTAGAAAGATACTCACACAGAGAGCGCCAAGTAGAGGATTGTTGGGAAAAACTGAGGTAGAGGCTTCAATAACCTGTTGGTAAGAAGTAAGACATCATGAGTGCATATATGCATATAAATCATGGTCGTACCTTCTTCACATCTATAAATCTGACATTCCCTTGCTATGACATGTAGACACCTCTGACAAAACACGCGCTGACCGGCGAATCCGATACTTCCTTGCTGTAAGATACGAGGATGGTAAGCAAGGGAAGATACTAGAAGTAAGTATTACAAACCATTATACTAATATTCAGGTTATCGTGAATTGGAACGTTGAGGGATGATATAGGTGCGAGTTCAAGATGGAAGAAACTCTGTTTTTACTCGAGGGACCTTATATAGTGCTACGGGAAAAAAACGATCGATGCAAGCAACAAATCCTCAGAGAGGATATCCCCGTTCGGTATCGAATGAAGATTACCACCTAGAATAAAAATGGGACCATGTGCACTGAAGGCGTTGAATTTGAAAGTCACTGACACGGTTTTTCTTCAATTCTTGCAATGAACACGCTCTATGTTGCATTCTCTGGACATTAGCAGAGTATCATTGACAGTATGATTAACGAGGTCGTTCTTGGAATGAACGTAGATATTTATAGCTTGCCACATACTATGACGCATCCAATACATCATAAATCCACTGCTACTACATCTGCACTCCTAAAGAGAGTTACTCGACCTACGAACTCAGAAACCTAATCTTGGAGATGTGATCATTTGAGCGCTCTGAGCGATAGGCTGGATCCAAAAGGAAATGGAACTGGAGCAAAAGGTTCTCAAATTACCAACTTACATCTCCTAAGGCTTAGACCTGCGTACATATTGGTTACAGCATGCCAGTGGGATGAGTAGGGTCGTATAATTATACCTGCGTGGATACCAACACACAACAGTACCAAGTTTGTGAACTTGTACGAAATTTCAAGGAACATGAGGAAAGGGAACAAAGGACTCAAGACATATCCTGAAGTCGTTAAAGCTCAGAATAAGCTTAGAATGTTGATGATAGGTACAATACTCAAACATTATTGTGAGATGGGAGAACGGGGGGAGGTGGTGGTTTTGATGATTAAACATTGAACACAATTTTCGTTCAAGAATATGAAGATGTGTTTCATGAAAGGTCATTACATCTCAAATACTACAACGAATCATCCATCTACATGTTAGACCTAACAATCTCCGCCCAATTCATCCGGCAGCACAATCTACCTAAACCCGACACTCCTTCAACCACACCCGTTCAGGAACCCTTGGCAGTGCTGGAGGACTATCTCCTCCAGTATCTGAGTCCTTCATCCTCGAAAGTACACCTTCCACGTACTTCTCCCGATCCTTTGAAAAGAGTTATTAGTAATTCTATTGTGTATTAAAATACAATTGAAAACGTACCTGTGATTGGAAGTCAGAACCTGAACCCTCTGAGAACTCCTCTCCTTTCCCATTCTTAAATCCACCACCGAGTCCCATGTTCATCATCTTCCTCCCTTTTGCATCATACTCATCCAGGTTCCTGGGCATCTCGACTAGTTGCTCCCCACGCCCTTCCTCCATGTCCTTCCACAACAATACCCCTTTCTTCACCTTTCTATGACTCCTCCTGTCTCCAGCAGTGCAACCTCTATACACCTTGAAAATCAAAAGACCCGCTAACGGCGAGAAAAAGGGGGCACATATACTATAATCACCCAGAGTGGAATTGCATTGGTTGCTTGGAAGGCATCGATTGCTACTGGAGGGAAGGTCGTAGCGATGGAAGGCTTGTTAGTTGGAGGAAGGAGGGTGGAATTGAAATGGCGGATAACGTTGGCGAATACTGGTGCCATCGCGTGATATTGATAACAGAGAGATGTGTTGGAGAGAGTTGGAGTCGGGTTCTCCCTTTTTATCCAGCATCGGCAGGCTCTTTTGAAATCCGACTATGGGTCCAGTGACGCGCCTGTTCCTCCCAATACCCCGCCCACTTTCTAATAGTTGGGGTACTGAAGGCCCGATCAGATTATGTTCTGCTTCCCCTTGAGTTGAGCACGGGTTGACTGTCAATTCTGTTACCACATTATAAGTGTTGATTGTGAGTATATGCTTCCCTACAGAGTAGCGACCTGTGACATACAGTAACTTGATGGTAAGAAGTAGGAACTGACACGACTTGTGAGCATCTGCGAGACTAAAACAAGAAATGCGTTCATTACCATTGTTGACTTCAATTCAAAAAAGACCATCCAATTCCATCGGGTACACGAAGCTAAAAGTCCCATGTAGTGTGATAGCGATCTTCTCTTCAAACTGGCTGTAGACAGTCTCAGCTTTTTCCCGTCGTCATTTATTGTTCGAAGAGTTTTTGTATGTACGTACTGCTAAGGATCGCGCGAGGATTAAGAACAAACATTGTCATTTCATAACAATACTTCCATACATAAAATCATCGAGTGAAGAGAGGAAGATGAATATATGTTGAATCTTGGCTTGCTTTGCTTTTAACGAAGAAGTTGTATGTCTGTCGATAATAATTAGCTTGTGTCTCCGAAAAAAGCGGAAACTAAGATACTTACACTGAGTAGAGCCATTATTTCTCTTGACAGAACTCTTGACCAAATCATTTTCCAAGTTACTACTAGAGTGAGTATAAGAACAGGAACCTTGATACGATGGACCGGGGCGGTCTGAAGTAAGAAAAAGAGGTGACGTCAGCTTCTGACACGTGTCAATGAAGATGTTTAGAGCACAAAAGCCAAGAGTGACAAGACTCTCAGTGCCAGCGTTTCATCTCTTCAGACTGCTACTTACCCAAGCCATCATCGCAACTTGATATGATGTTGCGTTTAACCAATGACATCGACGGCCCTACATTCCCAATTATCTCGTTATAAATGCACTGAATGGGCCCACACCAATCTTCTGGAATTTTCCTTCTTATACATTGAACCCCGGCAACACTCGTTCTCTGACCACAGTCTACTGTTGTCGAAATTGAATTTCATGACACTTCACTCTCGGTTTCTTCTGGATTCATCATTACACCCTATTACACCGTCAAAAAATTACCATTAATTCCCTTCTATTAATATAAATATATGCGTCTGCATTGACATCTCACAAAACCTTGGTCACTTCATGAACCGAAGTATTGATTTTCCCCAATAAATACCGTGTAATGTCCTATGTATGACCATTCTTCCATCCCCTTTTCCTCAATTCTGGATCCTTCCCAGGCACACGACCATTAACTTTTTAGGTCACATAACGCTAATGTTTCTGATTTTCAAGTATCCATGCCAACAATTCCTGTTTTACTCAATGAATATATTCAAGTTGTAAATCGCGTTTGGGTTCCTTTCATTCATACCAAGGGTCAAATGTTCACTAGAATGTGCAGATAGCTGTACCTGTCCCCGGTGTGTAACCTCTATTATATTGTATTACGCACCTTGATTATGATCACTAGCCTTAAAATGGATCGTGTGGTGTGGCATACCAACCAACAGTCAAGAAAACTCTACTTATGGTGTGCGATTATATTTGTGCCGCCCTGAGGTGATGAGAGACGTCCTGCGCGCCCGCTTGAGTCATGATATAGTATTATAGGCTAAAATCGTAATGAAAACTTTACTTTGCCACCAGGGAGCATAGCTATGGCCTATAAGAACTGACTCAACTTAGACTCCATTCCAACTAAATACTCGTCCTTTCTTCAAGCGCACATGTCAGAGAAGATTTTTCTCAGAAATTATGCTGGTGGTATGTTTCTTGTTCACAATGCCGTAGCCCTAAAACTGTGGAAGCTAACCCCTTACCAGTTGCAAGTGTTGCAATATTAACGTACGATTTGATACTCGCATGGGAACGAGAAGCTGAATACATATGGAGGTAGATCTGAGTGCTCTTTCACTATAGTCGTGATTAATATTTAACTTTCTGTACCCAGGAGCTCGAAATCGATTGTTAAAGGCTCGTATTTCATAGCACGATATTGGGGACTGGCATTTCAAATGTAAGTTCTTGTTTAACTATCTCGTTCGTGTACGTTGTCAGTGGCCGGATTTTTGAATCCATGATGTAGCTTCAACCTCATCTTCATCAATCACATAACGCAATTTGAACATCTTGTGGACTGCAAAACTTGGTTTCGGTTTCAGGGAGCTACTTCCTCGGTGTTGATATCTAACCTTGAATTAATCATCATGCTTCGTGGTGAGTTCCACTTAACGCGTTTGGTCCTATGGCGGCAATATTGTTAACCATGATGAGTCCAGTGTATGCATTATATAACCGCAACTTCATTATTGGGACGATCCTGGCTATAATTTTCTTTTGCTCAGCAACAATATATGTGATTATAGGAACGGTGGTTGAGATGACGGAATTAGATTCCGATTGTCTACCAGTCAACATTTGCGATCGTTATATTATACTATTTTCGTGACTATAATTTGCAAATACTCGTTCTAATTCAAACCATTCTGACTGATTTTGGATTTAGTGGAACTATGATGGCGAACCAAATTATTCTCTGGGCGCTCACTGTATATGGATATTGGAATTCCATTAAACGAACTTTCTCCTGGAGCAATAGTCCAATTCTGCGGGTTGTCATCCGTGATAATTCGTGCTCTTGTCTCATACTATGTGGTAAGTCGGATATTCTCTAAATATGATAACTCCCAGTCACTGACTTTCCCAATAAGCTGTTCTCCTCTCAGGCATACGGCTTGGTATCCAAGAGTTGGTACATATCATGCCATGGTATGTACTTACAAGTATGTTTTTACTTGCACAGTGAATTTATTGTCTTTATACAATGCAGTATTTGGTGTACTTTGCTTTCAGTCATAGTAAGTCATTCGTTAGCCTTCGATGGGTCGTCAATGGATTAACCACGTTTAATGAATATGCACAATAGAGCTGTAGATTAATTCTGAATCTGCGGAGCCTTCGATTCAACACTAGCCAAGTACAACATTGAATCCCGAGTTTAAACACAACCCAGTGGAGTGGAATTCCGTATACATATTTGTGTGATGTGTGTATGTATATACATACATTGAATTTATTCCTGGTGCTGTCCGCTTGGTCGTTCCTTGTAGCTCTTTACTAGTACAATAATCTTCGCAGAACATTCTGTTCCGTAAAAGATTACTTGAATCAAATCGTTCAGATTGTCACTAGGACCCAAAATCTTCGATATCTCGTTTCCTTTGAGATACCATACCATTTGTACCACTACCTAGCCTCAGAGCGGAAGTTTGATCCAATCTACACTACCGCAAACATCTGATGATCTTTTGTTAGCCTGCCCTTTCACGATTTAGTGGGTTCTGGTAATATGTAAGGTACATAATTATTGCTGTGATATACGTTTATGTAGAAACCTTCCGCGCCAACAAAGCTTTATAATCATAATAATTTTTTTTGTAAATATTACAGTCATTTTGACTATCTTGCATCATGTAAAAGCGGAAGCAAAAAGGGATTTTATAGAGCCAAAAGGATAGGGATAAGAGGATGAATTAATACAGGGGCGCAATCACGGAAATAAAAATGAAAATAAAAAATGATAATAGGTAACCACTGGTAGGTCAAACTCCTCGCAAGCCATAACGGCAAAGAGAAACGTGCAGAGTAAAATTGACTGAAATAAATACTAGTGGGCTAATTGTAGGCTGTGGGGAAGGTGCCTCTTGGAAGTAGCAGAACGTTTCTACTTCTCGGTTTCCTGAGCCTCGGATTTCTCAGTATTGCTATCGATTATTGTACCTGGTTGTACAACAGGAGTATAATTTTTTTGCACAGACTTCACAACTTCAGGTCCTCCACTGCTAACTGAAAGGGCCATCACCAAGATTTTCCAAGCGATATCCAACACCTCCCAAATATCCTTATTAAAAACACCCAAAGTACACACATTTTCCCAAACTCGGTTAACGATGGTAAGATATTCCAAAATTAAAAGAGCTCTGAAAGTGGTTCCAAGTGTTGTTGCAAAAACTTCATGATCTTGATGATTTTTTGGATCCAAAATAGACAAGGGAAAATGTGTAGGAAGCATTTTTCGTAGCATTGCATCTTTCCTTTTAAAATAAAAGAATTCAAAGATGATGTGGAAAGTTTGTGGTGACTGAAGGGTGACTTTAATTACAGGAACTGTCACTTCTTTGTGAGGGCCTGGTTTGGTCATAACAGAGGATAATGGCAAAGGATCAAGCTTCGCACATTCGACTGAGAGAATGAGACTATTGGTAGGGAAAAGAATGGCTCTGGGCTTAACCTGAGATTTAATCTTTGGAGAAGAATCCAAGACAATAAGGATGTGGCTTGGAGGAATCAATGACATCTTGTCTAGTACGAGAGTAACTTCATGGGGTATGACACCGTGCATGAGAGCCTCACTCTTCTTGACAGCGTAGTTTTGAAAGCTTCTGTAAGCGCTAGGAGAAATGCTGCATAAGTAATTTGAATCTTAGGAAAAGGACAGTAACCTTCATACCACGGACCCATGTTAGTGTGTTTAATAACCTTTTGGATAAACTCAACATCAAAATCAGTGATCTCGGGATCAATCATTTCAATAGAACGTTTAGAGACCTCGACATAGTCGGGTCTAGGCAATAGGACCGGAAGTGTAACAGGCTGGGGAGCGGTGGCATTCTGTATGTCATCATTGGCCGCTGCAGTGCCAGAACCAGGGAATCGAGTCCTAGGGGCAGGGATTGTGATGATAGCTGGCGCTTTAGAGAGCTCGCTTTGCCTCGCTTGTTCCACATAGTGTTTTGATGAGTTACCTCTAACACTATGACTCAACGAAGCACAATGGGCAACAGCCTCACGAAATCTGGTACGGATGTCTTCCTGTAGAAGAGGATCGTGGTTTTTATGGTGCTGGCGGGCCATTTTAGAAACGATTGTTGGAAGGAAAGGGGAGTTGAAAAAAAACCAGCACGAATCAAGGCAGTATTTAAAGTTTCTTCAATGTCTGATAATTTTGGAATAATCAAGCATTGTTGAACCAATCCATCAGAGCCCGAATCAGAGTCTGTACCAAAGAAGCTAACTGTTGACTTCAGAACATGGACCCTACATTTGGTGATTTCTCACATTGGCATAAACCCGTTAAAGAAAATCAGGCTATGCAAAGAGCAACACATTGTTGTATTGATTAAAACGGGGATTGATCAAAGCAGAAGGACAAAACCATATACTTCTCTAACACAAAGCAAAATAAAATACAAGGTACAGGCGGTTACTGAGGAGAAATACAAGACCTACTACCACTACATATATTCGTGAAACACCTCAGGACATCCTCTTAAACATCCGGCTTGCTATTGAGGGCAGTTGGTACACAAGGGATTAGTAATTGTACAAGACTACAATGATTCGCTCGCCGACCTGACGTTGGGAAATGTACCTTGTACTTGTTGCAGGTTGAAATTCCACGTAATGGACATGCATTGTAAGTACACTGCACAATATTGTTGAATGGAATACAGTCCAGACTCTAGATAAGGATTGGAACTTGTGAGATTCAACATATTTGCTGACGAATGTATTCGGCAGCCTCTAGTTCATTCAATTGGGCTGGTGAGTTTACCCTGATGGGTGGGAAAGTAGTTAACGCCTTCACTCGTGGGAAATTCGCTCTCCTCAATTGTGACATGTGACCAACAAAGGTTAATCACATTTCGCGGGATTTCAACAGTTTCTAACAATGGAACAAGCAATACGTCGATCATTTCGTCTCAAGCAGAAAGCTCAAGTAGCAGAAGGTATTCAACAGCAAGATGTGAACGACAAAGCCGAAGAACATGAGAATGTCGCGTCAGACTTTGAAGTAAAAAAAGAAAAAAGAAACACGAAGACGACTCGTGGAAAACGCAAGAACAAGAAAGAAGCTGGTGTAGCACACACATCATTAGGTAAAGCGCCAGCTGTTGGAAAGGAACAGGGACCATCCCCCTTCCGCAACGTTAGAGGCCGTAGAGGTTTCTTACAGTACATGAATGACATGCCTCTTGATATCGTGTATGAAATTTTTGGAGAACTGGAACCTGTGGATCTTCTTTATTTGTCTTGGTCATGCAAATGTCTTCATGCGATTGTGATGGATAAACATGCAAAATTTTTGTGGTCAAAGGTATGTAATTGACGCTCATGTTGACCATACGCAATTCACCATTACTCCTAGGCCTACGAAGCATTGGAGAATCAGCCGCCTCCATGTCCCTCTGATCTCAATTATGCGCAATATACTCGGTTCTTATATGCCAATCGTTGCATGGTAATTTTCGTATTCTAGCTTCAACACAACTTTCTCATTGAGAGACTAGGTCTGCGAGGGTGTTGCTTCCACCAGTGCTCTCTATTGCTCATGGGGATTGAGGTTTAAGGCATGCAAGAAGTGTTTGAACACAGATTAGTGAGTCAGATCCCACCACTTGGTACGTTTGACTGCCATTTATAATTTGTTAGTTTCGTACATGACGATTGTCCATACTTTATTGATATTTGGAGGTATAATCACTGCATTATTATTGCAGGTAAGTTTTAAATAAGTTGTGATGTTGGTTTACTCTTGCTCACCCGCACGTTTTAGAGAATCTTGCCCCTCGCTATCTAAAGTCTACCGAACTACCTGACTATAAAGATCCAAATGTTCAATCATTACTACGGGTGGAGTTTGACTTGAAGCAACAGGTGAGCATGTTCTATCAGGTAAAAAAATGTGATTAATAAATGCGTTTACTCAGGGAGAGGAAGATTACAAAAAATGGAGAAAACAAGTAGCCTCTATTAGAGATCAGGATTTAAATAAAAAACGACAAGCCAGGCGTCAAGCGTAGGTGAAATGCTCCGTATCATTCTATCACTAATAATCATATTTCTTTTCCAACAAAGTATTTTCGAAAAGTTGGGTGACAATGGTACGAACTTTCCAGCTCTTTTGAACCGAATACGCCGTGGACTAAACGTTTTGACCAGGTTGGTCGAAAGAGAAAGTTTTGGGACATCTCGAACATACCAAATTTGGAATTGACGATTTACCTACATTCCAAGGATCATCCGAATTGACCCAAGGAGGTTTGTAATACTTTAATCGTTCCGAATGGCGCTAGTAACCTGATATTTAGAGTGGATTAAGATTTATCCAGAAATATTATCAATGTTAGAAGAGGGAAAGTCGAAATGGCAACAGAAACGCACAATTCGAAAACGGTAATGCATTCGCTAGCATCTTGTAAGGAGCAATATTCTCACATCTCTTCTCCGCTATAGAGGTTATAAGAAGGGGATATTCATACAGCGAATACACTGAAGCGATTATGGATTGTTAACTTTCTACCCTACAACATAAATGTCTTTTATAGAAGATGGAACTTCGGTGACCTCTACAAAATTATCTGAGCTATTAAGCATGCCCTATCCTGTCACTGTAGCACCTTGCAACTGTACTATTGGTTGTCCATGCCATGGTCTTCCTATCCCACCAACTCTTTTTCGTGAAAATAAGGGATCTGACTAGATCAGACTATTCACTCCTACCGAGAGTCCTCCTGTGTTTTGGTGAGGCCAAGAGACACTTAGGTCTCAGGTACGTCCAGCTTCGTTTACTTTCTCTAATCACAGTTTGCTTCGTGCTGAGTGGGAAAGACAAGCTACCAACAGCAAGGATCCCGGAAAAATATTCCCATTCCTTCAACTCTTTTATCGTGAAGGGACATCTGACTATTCTCTCTAATCGAGAGTCTGTGTTTCGGTGAGGCCATTGTATAAATTCAATACCTTGTTCGATGATTTAGAAGTGATAAGGTTAGGGCTCTTACCTAATTTTGGCCCTTGAACTTGGACGCTGGGTAGCAACCAAGAACCGGCGCCGAGAGGGAAATTTGAGGCTGGCTACTGGCCTCATGGGGTGATCGCAATACCACCAGATTTCAACAACATCTTCCCTACAAACGCTGTCCCGATTCTTGATTTCATGCTCCAGAATTATTTTGTCAATTTCTAGGGAATTTTGGAGGATTTTTTGAGGCTGGGTACTGTCCGACGGACAAAATTCGACCGCTGCTTGGCCGAGGCTGGGTACCAATCCGGACAAACCCCAGGATTTTCGGCCCGGACAATTTTCCTCAAATCCGGATTTTTTGGTACAGCCTACATAGGGATATTCACGGGTCCTTTTATAATCATTAAGGAGACAGGAGCCAGAAGGAGAACGAGGACGTAAGCACAGTCCGGAATTTTCGTGGCATTAAAGTTCAAGGTCGAATGGTTTCTTAAACAGTGTTAGCATTCACCACGGACATCACAGAAAGAAGCTCACTGTGGATGTCGAAAGCGAACTTGAAGAATCTGGTGTCAGGATTCGTTTCGGAATTTAAAGGCAGTCTCTCACGTTCTCTCTGGGGCGTTAACTTAGTACTCAATCCTCTTAGTCCGAGTCATATTGCGCTCCACCAGTGTTTCCTCACCCACGGTTTAGCCTAGGGTTTAAAAATATCAAATAACGATAAGGATCCCTATCGGTGGTCATACACTGCATTTGTAGGTGTTAAACGAGTGACCGCATAAATTGCTACAGTTTTAACCTCATCATCCTTTTCGATGGAAATAGCAACACAATTGTAGCTATAAATCATCACGGTACAGTTTTGGGATGGTAATGACTAGTTGTGACTAGCTACGATAACCAGTTCTTAGTTATAACTGTAGTTAAATACCAGTAACGATTGATGTCGTATGGGGAAAGTGAATGTAAGGGTTCTAACTACCAAATTCAGAAATGTTAATGGAGCAAAATTTCCTGAGTTGACTTCAATTAATAATAAATATGATAGGTGATGCATCTCATCATCCAGAACTTAGACTTGCAGCTTGCAGAAAATCCTCAATGATCAGCTCATGCATGTAGGCTGTAGCTACTGTCGAACAATAATATATGTTTACCAGAATCAGGAAGAAGTGTCTCGAGTCTCGAATCAAGTTGAGGTCTATCGCTGTATCCTAATCTAATCTGGGAATGCCCCCAAACAAAGCCACATTCGCACGCTCACGCGGCGGTTAACGGTTATTGACTCTGGTTAATAACTGCATATCACTGCCACGATATACAGCCCTTATGTACCCTGAGTTGTAATGACTCTTCAGAAACAACTCTGAAATCAGGACATCAAAAATGATAAAAAAACATTCCAATATATTTCCAAATACATCCGTAACGAAATCATCATACAATATCATCATAAACATTTTCAGAGTCCTTCCAATTCTGAAAGTGAAGATAAGAGTGAACTATTGACATGAACATCAATTGATAACAAACAACCTTGCTCTCTCAACAATGATACCACGATGTCAAGTTGTTCCTTTTGACATTTGGACAATCTTCGCAACTCCAACTCCAAATAGAAATGCTCCGTTAAGCCTAGCTGTCTCGCCTCCATCATTTGAAGTAAAGAGTTGAACCATTTATCAGGATCGTCATCTTGAATCATCAACCGACGAAGGTGGGGAAGAAGTGTAGTGTTTTCGTTCGAGTTACGTGTGTGCGTAGATAGAAGCGTGAGGAGTCCATTTACGTAGTTGGTCAACAGCTTATAGCACTTGTAATTCGGAATAATGAGGTGGATTTCATGGACCTGTTTCATCTGGTTAAGGATGTCTATGAACTTTGTGAGATAACCCTCAACAAGGCCTTCAATTGTGAGTGTGATAGGAGCATCTGGTAGACCATCCCTCAGTTTGGATAAATTTCTATCCGTGCTTTTTAAAACATCTTGTGGAAAGTTTGTTGTTTTCAGTCGGAGGCTCTCCAGAGCGGGGAGCCTTAACCAAGCGAGGAATATGAACATCGGGGTCATCCATAAAGCGCTGAGTACTCTGAGACGATGAAGTGTTACTGGAACCCGAGGCCGCGACTCTAGAGGGAGATAAAGGGGCTGGTTATCGATTGACATATCCAGTTCGACGAGTGAGTGTTGGCATTGAATAAGGAGTTGAATGAATAATTGAACATCCAGGTGTTTGTAAACTTTGAGAGTTGTGAGGTTTACGATTGATGAAATAAACATCATTCCATTTGATCGACAATATAAACTGAGTTCTCGGAGGCGAGATTGATTCTTCAAGTTGATGTACAGCTTGTACGATCGGTCGGTCGAACCAGAGTTCTTCAATACGAGCTCGGTGAGTCCGGTGAAATGTTTTGTGATGATGGGCATGTCGGAATAGGTGAGGTTCTGGACTACCAGCTTTCGTATCTTCTCTGCATTATCCATTACAGAAAGAGCCTGTAGCACTGGTCTCTCTAACTTCCCCTCTCTTCTCACTTGTAGGGATAATGGTAATGCTCCAACATTAGATAGATATAGTTGCAGTAGATTCCTTTTCTTCTCCTCTTCCCCCGGCCAAAATACTAAAACCAACGTTGACCACAGCTTTGGAGTGGAACGTGCGGTCCTAGACCAAAGACTAGATACAGATAGGATATGAAAGAGGAGGGGTAATTTGTCGTAAACTTCCTGATGGCAGGCATGTTTGAATATTTCAGAGAGGATTTCAGGGGGAAGCAGTCTTGTCGTAGACTGCACTTCGTTCAACCTACAGGAAATATGAGCCTTCCTGCATTGAAGCTCGAGCATCCGTCCCTGTCGTTGAAACTCACACATCCGTTCATCAATTAACACCAGCTCTTGATTGAGGTACGCAATCTCATCAGCCTCAGATGAGAAAGACAAAGAGTTGGGGTTAATGAATGATGGATGTGGAGATTTACAACGAAAGCAGGTCTCGAGGGTTTCCATGAGCTACTGGCTATCAACTGAGGGGGGGGATATATTGCATTGCCAGGGTCAAGCTTCTTATCTAACATCATATATGGCATTCATCGATAATCAATCACTAATCAACACTGATAATGAAGATTACGTGATCTTACTCGTCCAGTACTTAGAGCACTCAGAACCACTTAGAGAGAAATGGGCCATTAGTATATATAAATGTAAGTTAAGGTGAAATCTGAAACATCGCTTAATGTGCTTCAGTTTTGTTTTAAAGCCAAAATTCGAATTTAAATCACAAATGGCAGATGTCGCGTCGATTCGGCAATGGCCGTTGATCTTTTTTGACTGTATAAATGCGCTGTTCTCTGTTTTTCAATTCTTCCTTCCTCTTCGCCTAGCTTCTGCACCAGTCGTCTTCTAGAACGCATCCCTGGCTACAGCTTTAATCCATACCTCTCTGATATTATTGGGACTCACAAACCGCTGATCGCTTCTCATTGCTGTCGACTGGGTCTTCTACATCTCGGAACATTCCATTAATTCCCTTCTATCAATATATATGCATTGGAAATATCTTAGTTCTTGATCGCCGCAGGACTACCACTTCCCTCCAGCAATATATGCGATATGGCACCCCATTATCGTGATCACGGTCGATACTGTCTTGAGCATCTCAAAATTCCTTCGTACGTTCGTGATTTATCTTAAACTTGCAACGACGACCCATGTAAATATTTTTTATTATAGGCGGCATCTCAAAATCTACTTTTTTGGATGTGATTTTATGCCATTCCAACTTGGGCATACATCCTGATTGATCACCTGTCCATGTCATCTCTACTTTGAGTTTGCTTCTAGATTATAGAAGGAAGTCTTCTAAACGTGCAGACTGCCGTATTTTTTCAAATACGGTTGTTGGAATCCAGTATGAATACAAAGGGGCCTCTATTCTGTGGTGTAGTGTACAGGTATATTACGGGTCTATTGGTAGTCTGGTTGTATGTGCAATGGCTTTTCAGGAGAAAAGGTTAGTATAACTTTCAATTCATATAGTGAACGGTGTAGTTATACTAAAGTATATGCTATGGATTAGTAGAATAGAGAATAATCAAGTTGATTAAGTTCCTGATATTGATTTTCTTTGCTGTAGGTTGCAACGATATAATCTACCCCAATGTTCAACATATTCATCACGTTCACCTTTTGATGCTACAACAGCCTTTTAAGTGTTTGTTATCTGCATAGATCAAGTCGGGATACCTGTATAAGTAGGACCCCATGGCAAATTGCTGTGATTTCTGCTCGAAAGGGAAAGGGGATGTAAATGACCCAGCCTGTACTGAGCATTTAACAACTATACGATGCGGTGTTTAACATTCATCTGATTGTTCTTTTACAATCTAGAGGATTCTGCACCGCAGTATAAGCTGATGGGGGAAAACTCGGTGAGAAAGTTTCTGGCGTTTATAACCCGTGAGAAACTGCTTTCAAATATTCCGAAACGAATTTAATCCTGTACTGTCAACAGTCAACATTTCAACCACATTAATCGTACTTATTACACGAATATCCAACCCTTACGTTCTAAATAGTGCAACAAGTAACTCGAAAATCTTCTCGACTCAAACAGAAGACTCAAGCACAAGAACCTATTCAAGACGAAGATGAAGAATTTGAGAATGACGTGCTGGATGTTGAAGAGAGAAGAAAGACGCGTAAAAAAACGCAAGACTAGGCATAAAGTTGACTCAACTACAGCACTTGAAGCACCAGTTACTGTTGAGAAGAAGCAAGAACCCTCCCCCTTCCACAATGTTAGAGGCCATAGAGGTTTCTTACAATACATGAACGACATGCCTCTTGATATCCTGTATGAAATATTTGGAGAGCTTGAACCTGTCGACCTTCTATATCTGTCTTGGTCATGCAAGAGTGTTCGTGCAATTATGATGGACAAGCAAGTGAAGTTCCTGTGGTCAAACGTATGCCCTCTGTGAGCTGTCGTTTCTACACCCGTCACTCATCGTTACTTCTAGGGCCTACAAAGCGTTAGAAATCCAGCCACCTCCTTGTTCCTCTGATCTTAACTATGTCCAGTACACTCGATCCTTGTTCGTCAATCGCTGTATGGTGAGTTTCACTTTGTGGCTTCGTATAATTCAACTTCCTTATGGAAAGAGTAGGTCTGTCAGCTAGCGGTAGTCAGTAGCTCTTACCATTGCTCGTGGGGATTGAGATTTAAGGCATGTAAGAAGTGTCTGAGAACAGATCAGTTAGTTGGAAACCCGGACCAGCATATGTAAGGGAGTAATGGACATCTCAGCTTCATATCCTCTCAAACTCTATAATCCGTTAGTGATTTTAATACTCTGATAGACTCCATCCAAATTAGTAAGTCTCATATATACTTTCTACATTTAACATCTTATGCTCTTACTCACTATTTCACCCCAGGAGATAGCACTTATTAGCTCACAGCCGCCATACAACAACACAGGTTGACGAATAATCCACAATATCAAGCGTCCTTGAGGGAAGAGTTCCAAAGGAAACAACAGGTAAGAATCTACTTTTAATGCGTAATAATCTATCACTAAACGGTCCTCGTGCAGGGCAAAGCACATTACGAGCGATGGAGAGATGATGTAGCCTACAACCGAGATGAAGAGCTAAGTCAAAGACGAGAAGATAGGCGCCTAGCGTATGTCAAGTACTCGTTGTATCATTTGATTGCTCATAATCTTTTGCGTAATGCAGTATTCTCGAAAGGCTTGATAAAATGCGTACGAAATTTCACGTTTTTATAATATATTAATTACTGAATACCTGGATAGGATGGCAGAAAGAGAAAATACTTGAATATGTCAGTTATACTAAACTCGCATTTGGGGTTGACAGTTTACCCACTTTCCAAAGACCATCCAAATTGACTGAAGGAGGTTTGTGATCTTTATATTCTTTTAAATATCTTCAGCAGCTGATACCAAGTTGATGCCTAGAGTGGATTAAGATTTGTCCAAAAATAGTATCTATCTTAGAAGAGGGCAAGTTGAACGTCGTAATGGCTGCCAATTTAGATTGGTCTTTGATCACTAGTATTGCAAATTCCAATCCGAAAACCCGGATGTATTCTTTAAAGCTGTCGCTTTTGACTTCGTAGTCCATGAGCCATTCTTGTCTTCGATTCTCAACTGTGACGAAGAAGCAACATTTCTACTTGATGAGGAAACAATCTAACGATTCATAGAGCTACATACAGAATGCCTCCAAAAACGTAACCAAGTCTTGTTCAACCTACTCCCAGCTCAAACATCAAAATAATGTGTACTCAATGTAATTGTGCTTACGTTTTGTCCGAAGCAGTAAATTGTTTTCATTACATTTCAAACCATTGAACAAAACCTTAGTCTAACTTCTTGTAGATCCTCCATGGACTCCGATTCCATCACAAAACTGGGTCTGATTCGGCAGAATCCCATTCCTGGAATGAAATATTCAGACTTGAGACCTCACAAAGCAGTTCATAGCATGGGTGAATGCGAGCTGGGTCGATACTACCTGGGATATGGTATTGGAATATTCATGTTTTTCGCTGAACATCCGAAGTTTAAGTTGGAAAGTACATTTGTTGGTGTTATTATGCTCTTTATCCTACGTAGGCTCTGTTTCGTCTCTGCATATAAAACCTCGTTCAAAGCCGAAAAACTTACCCATTTTTCAGAGCATGAACTGGATTTCGGGACAGCAGTTAATCCACCTTTTAACGAGGACGACCAGTTGCAATAGTGACTTGATAGACAGGCATCAGTATGTACCTTATACAACCATTAACCCTACTAACAATCTCCTAAATGTCAAGCTTTCAAGTCTCAATCCTACTTCTGTTACCACTTAAGCGCTTATCAGTACTGTGAAAGCGTTTGGGAACATGGACAGTTCAACTTCAAATTTCAATCACCGGTATCGGTTCAACATCCGACATTTAATTTACACTGAAAGAACTTGAACCTTTGTGTTGACCTATAAACAACCAATGATCGAAGCTGGTCACTCTGTGTAGGCCTGTCCTCGTGTAAGCTTATCAAGAATCTTCAATTCATTCACCTGCATTATGCCATAGCACACGAACCACACATGGCCCACGTAACACCCTGATGATGGTCACAAGTGAAGGAAATGCTCTCGTATTCACTCCTTTTAATGTGTCCAAGTTTTCATACGTTGACCAAGGTATATCGTTCCATTCTACGTGACAGGATAAAAGGGTCTCGCTCTTGTATTTCTCCCTTGCTGAGAGAAAAAGCACATGGATTTGTTCTCTTCTACTTGGACACTACCCCATTCGGATGGTCATGATAACTTGGCATTAGGTTCATTGTTTGACTAGCCTCAACGCTTCTTGGACTGGTGGTTTTAAATGGATTGGTTCGGACGATGCCGCTACAAAATTGCCATAGGTAGTATTGTGGGTCCATAATGTGATGCCAACAGTTACCTTCAATGGTAAATATGTTGGATTGGTTTTGCAATTTTGATGGATTGGTATTCGCCCATGTTTAACTATTGACCTTAAATAAAGCCCTCGATGCCGGCTGCTTCTCTTAACAGCCGCCCTTTCCTTCCCAACACCCCTCTCCGCCTCTCAAGATGGTCCTCCAGCCCAACACAAACAGAGCAAAGCGTGTCAATAACGAGAATGCTGTTCCAGCCAAGAATGACTTCCGCACCAGCTTCCACAAGGCTGCTGTTCGCCGCCGTGCGCTAACAAATGTTAAAACATCAAAATATTCGGTCGAGCAGGCTAAGCGGAAGAAGGTTGCCAAAGCACCTGCAATGGTTAGAATCTCTGTTCCTCGCAGACCTGCTGCACTGCCAGTCGCCGATGTCGAGATGAAGGACGCCGCTCCACCTCAACATGCCACCGTCCCTGTTACTCTTCCGGTCCTACTGGCTAGGCCTGACTTTGTCGAGGTCTCCAAAGCCGCTATCGAAGCCATCGATCCCGAGCTTGCTGTGGCCGATGTCGAGTATATACGGGAGGTTATCCGTGACACTAACACGGGTCCAAGGTATGCCAGACATGCTCAACAAGATATTATATTTACTCACATACATTAATCACCTAGCTCGTATAAAAGCTTGCGCAACTACACCGTCAAAGACAAGGATATCCTTTCACGTGGTACTTTACCTCGAGAGGTCACTATCATCGTCAATGACATGACGTCAATCCTACCAACCCACATGCTGGCCATTCATGCTCCCAAAAGTCCATCTGAAGTCAGGACCAAAGTTACCCTTTTCCCTACCCATAGTCTCATCGTTGGCGTTGAATGTGCGAAACTCCCCCCTTTGCCAGCTTCCCCCATTAAAAACGGGTCCAACACCATAGCCAGTAAAGAAGTTACAATTCCCGTAATTCCTCTCTTCCTCCACTCTCCTCAAACTTTCCCTATCCTTCTTGAATTTTTCTATTTCAAACGAAAGGATTTACTTCTTCAAAAGTTACTTCCTGCTCCTTTCCCTCCTACCATTCTGGACTCGACTGAGAATCAAAATCAAAATCATGAAGTCGTCGCGAAATGTCTTGGATCTAGATTTCGTGTTCCAGTGCTTTTGGAACATTTGACTATTGTTCATGGGGTTTGGAAAAATACGTGCGCATTGGGTGTTTTTAATGACGATGTTTGGGAGGTTTTGGATATCGCTTGGAAAGTGTTGTTGATGGCACTTTCGGTTAGTAGTGGACATCCAGAGGTTATGGAATCGGTTAGGGCAGTTCAGGAAGTTTGCTTGGCGATGCCGGAGGGTGAGCAGCCGGAGACTGCAAAGAAGGAGAATCAGCGTTCCACTACTCCAAGAGATACTTCCCCATGTCCGACTGCGACTTGTTCTCAGTGATTTTCTTGTTGGCCTCCCCTCATTTTTCCCTGAGTCGTTGTGCGAAGTTTTCCGACTTGTGACTCGTTAAGAGTCGTCTCAGTCGCAATCGGGGTCGTCGACGACCCCCGAGTGGTTACCTCACCCTACATTTTGATGCTTTTTTTTTTTTTTTTGTTTTGTTCTGACTGCATTTTGTTTTGTAATGGTTCTGGAATGTTCTTTTGTCCTTGCTTTTTAATGCTCTCATCGCTATCTCTTTTGGATCCTCTATGTAGTTACTATTTATGCTTTTTCTTTTGTACGTCGCATAGTTATCAGTAGTTAGTTGGTATGCACAATGATTCTTGGATTTATGCTTTTTGTAGTACATTTGTGTTCTGAAAAAAGATAATCTCTAATACACATACAGTTTTTGGATTTGAATCGGGGGAAGTGGGATGAGAAAGTGAGTAGGAATGGGATTGATTTTGGGTATCGCCGATCGGGCAAAACACTAGAGATGTCGGAAGTCCGATATATATACTCTCATGCCAGAAGAATTATCATATGACCACAAGATTAAATATTGATGTCGGGGGAAAATATCATCGCTATAGGTTCGAGTCCTTGTTCAGAACATCTTCATCAACCGACGTTATTTTGGTTATCACTAACTACCATACTATGATGATCTTTTATGATCTATGACCATTATTTACTTCCTATATAGCCATTGCTCACTAGCGCTCACTGGTACCTATATTTCAGTAATACAAATCAATACTGAGGAAATAATCTTGCTCGTCGAGTTCAGGTAGGGCAACTAGTAATTAAATAATATATTGGCTTCCTGTAGACTGACACTTTGAGTGTATGGGAGAGGTGACCACGTCGTGCAACTGGTATTGTGGTAATACTAAGGGAAGAGCACAACGTGGTCGAGCCTGGCGATGCGACGGGAGAACGACAGCGGCTCACCGGTCATTCAGGAGTCGCACCTAGTGTCAATCCGAGGGAGGTGGGAGGGTAAAGAAAATGATGAAGCAACGAGATGTTGCATTCTCTTGTTCGGCGAGTCAGATAATCGGAAGCGTTGTGATAATATTATGTGTGAATACTTGAGTAACTAAATAACCGAAACAACCACCTATAGTGTGGGTGAGGAGAACCGAAACCGTTATATTTTTCCGACTGAAATTGAGTAAGATAAGAGGGAGGAAAAATATAAGGGAATTGGTATCCCGGGCGGCACGTCGATTGGATGAGCATGAAGGCTCACCGATCGATGTGTCTGGTGGTTGTAAGGGGAGGTGGTGGGCTTGAAGGAATTGGTTTAATGAGAATGTGATTTGTGGGTACGAGTATGAGTACGCGTAGCAGTAGATAGGAAACTGAGACTAATTGAAACGCGAGTTGAGTCGTGTTAAGCACGTGACTCTTCTACAAGAAAACGCATCTGAGTTCGTCAGATGCTTCACATATGGAGTGGTATGGAGGGATCAGACAGGTAAGTACGCGTGATCGTAGCGGCACTGTGCGCCAGTCCCCGACTCACTTTGATACATGCAAATATATACAAGTATTGGATGACATCCCATAGGATTTAGAAATGCAAATATTGTCCTCAAACTTTAATTCCATGACATGCCGATTGCTCTGTATTCCATATATAGTTACTTGGATTTTACATAACAAAATATACCCATTTCTAAACTTTAATCTAGAGGAGGCCTCATCGCCCCATTTCTAAATGTTTTTTGTGTCAAAAGCCATCCTCAAACTTTAAATTTGAATCTCCGAGATGTCATGTGACTGTACAGACACTTTGTACCTGCTTAGTACCAATGCATACCTACAAAAACTCATCTTCCAAGAGTGCGTATAGTCCAAAGGCTCTGTATTAAGCTGTGGCCCTTGAGTTTGGCAAGTGGGTATAACCTGTCATTGCAACTTCTCCTTCCAAGGCAATAAGTTGGTTCTGCTGAAGCTGTTGTATTTGTAGAAGATCTTCAAGGTCTTCAAAATCATTATTATACCTGTCCATGATGAAGAATCAAGACTCAAGTGTACAAATGATAGTAGTATTAGACCCAAGTGCATTATTTCTCCAGCTCCTGCTGTTCTCATGGTTCACATCAATGGATGATCTACCAAAAATATGGATGTTACATTATTTATAAAAATTAACAAACATTGTGTCTACGGTTTAGAAATCTAAACCAAATTTCGGAAGTATCCGAAAAAACAAAGTTTGAAGATAGATTTGATTTTCTAAATCCTACGGGATGTCATCCATTAAATAACAGCAAATAACATCACTCAATTATCACCAATATGATGGCTAACACAACCACAATGTGATTGATTGGTAAATGCCATAAATGACTAATCAAGTTCATAGGTTTCATCGCATTTCCTTCAGGCTCCTTGGAGCTCCTTGGGGGTGGTCCCAAGGAAGTTCAAGGAGTCCAATTTCCTCATTTCTACAATCACTGGAGTCAAATGATAGCACATATCCAAACTATATGCTAAGGCTCCAACCATATCATATCCATATACAAACAATGAGTATATTAACTGGATATGGTAATTATTGTATTTTAATCAATTAAAATATAGTAATTAGTTTGTTTTATATAGTTGTTTTGAACAAGGGGAAATATAATGAATCTAGATATCTTTTGGGTTGAAAACTCCATTTCTAATCCAGACCTGTGTTAAAAGAGCTTTGGAAATTGTTTCAGCTTTTAAAGAAGCTCTTAAATCAGAGCAAATATGCCTAGACTTAGAGAAAGTTCTCTCTACAGCAACTCTTGCAAGTATGGGGAATGATGTGTCATGAGTCTAATAGAACAATCAATGACCGAAGAAATAAGTAATAATTCATAATGATATAAAATAGATAATTCCATCTCCAGAACATCTTTTATTGCTGATTCTCCATCTGAGAGCTCTATAGCCACTGAGGCATCACTCTCTTTGCTTTTTTGAATCTTCTAAACCTTTATTAAATATTCTGTACTAAAAGAAAGGTCAAATGTATATATATATACCTTTGAATTTTGCTTTTTTTTTTTTTTTTTTTTTTTTTCAGATAATGACCTCTTCTCTATCTTCTTCTTCATGTCTAACTCACTTTGGTGAACTTTGAGCTGAGTCTTCATCTGTTATGGTTATAATAGGTCTCTTTTTGAGGTCCTTCTTTCTCACCCATAGAGGGATTTTGTGATTCTGACATGAAAGAATAGACCAAAAAAGCGAAAATGATTAAAGGTGTGCCATCAAATACCAGACTTTACTATATTTGGAAATTTCTGTCTTTCCAGTTAAACCATATCAGTTACCATATAATTACTGGGTTTCAGGAATTCCTCAAGGTAGTGTATATGGATATGGAATTTATATAGTTTTAATTGATTATATACAGTAATTAATTGATATGGTTGGAGCCTTACTATATGCACGTCTATCATGAAAACTGAAGACCATTGCTACTTGCTGGAGAAAGACAGTGACCCTTATGGAATACATCTATCCGCACCAGTATTTCAGTTAAAAGTACAATTCTTAAATGAAAAAAAATATTATAATTAACCAAATTGTAGAATGCATCTGATAATGAAGAAGAAAAATGCGCAAAATCTGTAACAAATGAGAACTGGTTGGTAGAGGAAAAATACAAAGAAACATTCTGAACAACAATTCAAAAACATGACATTATTCCCATGAACATATTCAAACACAGCTACAATAGTAACACAGAAGAAGATCAATATGAACAACTGGATCCAAAACTCTGGCATGAAAAACTGAATGGTGCAATCATAGAAGCCACTTTGGTATCCAACATTTCACAATAACCGGAAATAATGAATATTTCAATAGCTTTACTGGCGACATACAGCAAATAATAATTTACAACCACAACTTTGTAAGCGCAGGATCGTAGAGGACGACGAGACGAGCACGATGACGAAGGAATGGAAGGAAATGGTTGAGAAATGACTGAGATATAACACAAACACTGCAGACACTTGTATTAGACTAGAACATACAATAACTTCTTAATTACTCACCTGCAGACACTTGTATTAGACTAGAGAGTCTTCATGTGTCTGCAGGACGCTTCAGTAACGTGTGACGTGACATTGTGATGTCACAGAAAGCGGAAATAATCTACAAGTCCAAAACTCCAAACAGAGTATCCAGCCACAACTCTTCTAACCTCAACCAACAATAAGTACTGACCTTGGGGACTGTCTAGAGCATTCCTGACAAACTTACCTGTCGAACAGAGCGCATACCATGTAAATGTCATGAACAATCTGATCCATGGTCCTCAAATTATGAATGTCGAAGGTAATTTCTACAAATATCATAACAAATATATCACTAACAAAAAAAAAAACAGAAAACGAAAACTATAGCAAAGGCAAGATGGAGTCAAACAGTAACAATAAGAAAGGAAAACAAGCAATGAAGAAAAGTGTACAAAAAAGAAATGTGGCAGACAACGAAAACGATCAACTACCAGAAGCGAAAAAAAGGAGAACAGATTAGATAGCATACTATAATTTTAAGAGAATCAAACAACAAAAGCGTTATTATAAAAAAATTTCTAATCGCGAGGTGCATGTGGCCAAAGGCAGCCTCTAGTTAAATTTAGGGTATGCACAAGACACTTCACGTGACACAAGGAATACCCAGGAGGTTAAACCGGTCTCGACCCGTCTAAACTGTCTTTTTTTAGATCATTCGCGAATTTTCTATAACGTTCTATGATATTCTACAAAGTTCCATCAGGAACCATCTGATGGGAAGTGTATGCAGGTGGAAGGGCACGTTTGCTGCAAACAGAACCCTCCTCTAGCTTCGCTGAGTCGGGGAACAGTGACGCGCTGTTGCAATTAGGTCACGTGAATCTCCTTTCAAGACATCGCACCTGACGCTGTGCGTCAGATCCTCCACATGTGTGCTGTATGTGTGTGTACTATAATCAAGATAATTGCGTCAACCTCATTAGCGTGACAAGTATCCCATCCAAAAACGGAAGGTCGCAGGGGACTCGACCGGGGGGAGTTGATTTCACGGGTTGCTCGGACGGTTGCCCCCCTGTAAACGTACCAAAGGAAGTTACGGTAGAAGCGGACAACGACGATGATGAAGTTGAAGATACGGATATGATGGTCGTTCCTGTGAATTGCGGTGCCATAGTGCTAGAATATATGTGTTCGAGTGCGAGAGTGAATGAATCTCACCGGTCCACTGACCCCAACCATTTTATGCATCGGCCATGGTCTATTTTAAACACGATGAAAAGGAGATTGTCTGAGGCATCCGCTTTCCGTTTATGAATCCACTCAAATGATTAGGAGGAGGATGGATCAGACTTGGAGTACTGAAGGCTTGGTCAAAATGAATTCTGTTTCTCCTTTACTCGAGCATTGCAGCGGTATGTCAGTGATTTCACGTGAATGATTTAGCATTGTTGTGTGGTAGTACACTCTCGCACAATCACAATGATCATACTCTTACTTGACTTATTTGAGATGTGTATTGGACGCATTTTCACTCCCAACATTATCACTTGGTACGAATAAGAGATCTAATAGTGCTAGGTCATCATTTTGTTATCCCCAGGCCAGGATGAACTTGAAGGAAACGTACCTCATAATTATCGTCAACAACCTAGTCATTAATCATAAACTTGAAGCATCATGCAATGCGAGCGCCCAGTATTTCCATTTTGAGTAGGTCGAATCCATGATGGGGAAGATAGTGCGCACCATATCTCCTCAAACAAACCCTAAACACCTCAGGCGCAAACTCCTACCCCACTGTCATCGCCACTCCCTCAACAACTGTAGAGCGCAATTGAAAATGCTCATCTCTCCGCGTCAGATCTCAAAAATACTTCTTCAACCATTCCCTTTACCCTTAGTAGCTGTGTGGTTAACTCCAGGAAGAATTACAAAATTTGGGATAGTGGCTTTCGTAGAATGATAACGCACTTTATTATATACATGCTTGTGAATTGGGTTACTATCTTGGCGCTTCGAAAGTTGGTCTGGACCCTTCTAATTTCATAATCGCACGAAAAACATAGAGAAGGTTGTTTGGATGGGATGTCGGCTGCACCTTGGAGTAGACGTCCATAGACCGCGACTCATGAGCCTGGTGATTATCATCTCTGAGAAATGGTGCTTCTTCGAATAATAGAAATGCTCGATCGTCCCACAATTTATACTGCACTTAACCTCGAAGACTTCAGATAATAGGTACCACGACCACCTGAAAACAAATATGTATTTAAAAGTGAGACCTGGGAGTATACAAAACATCCAAACCTACTTGTTCAGACACAGTGACCATACATCTTAGCGTGTACGTCTTTATCAGGTATGAAACTGATAAATATTCAGTATTTGATTTCATCGAATATACTGAGACTCGAGAGTAACGTACGTTTCCAAGAGACACTTTTTTCATCCTTTAAGCCTCAATCCCCAGGAATAGCAGTAAGCGCCATTGCCTGTGCAGTGTGGCTACCAGACAAAAGCTGCTACCTTCGTGAGTAAATGACATCGTATGAAGTCAGCAACGAACCCTCACCATACAACGATTGACAAATAAGAATAGCTAGCAGGACATGGAGGCGAACTGATGCTTCAATGCTCTATTGCACCAATACTTTGGATAAAGAATATTGATGGGTTAGCTCGCCGGGAATTACATGCAAAATGTCAAGAGGTATGTCATTCATGTACCCTACATCTACAACCTCTAACATTGTGAAACAGGGATGCTTCTTGCTGCTTTGCAACAGTAACTAGTGCTTCAAATGCCGTTGTCGAGTCAAATTCATGTCTGGTCTTGCGTTTTTTCACGCGTTGTTCTTTCTTTTTCTCCAGTATTTTCGACGTCGGACGCGTCATTATCTTGAATAGGTTCTTGTACCTTGGACTTGACCAGTGCATTCTAGTACTTGATTCTTCCGCTTGGTGTGGAAATGATTTTCCCTTCGTGCTTGTTGCATTATTTGGAATGTGTGGTTGAAAAATCGTGTAATAAGTGATATGATTAAGGTGGTTGACAACAACAGGATTAAATTCGTTTTAGGAATTTAAGCGCAGTTTCCCACCCCTTGCTCATTTTCACGAAGTGATGAGACCTGGAGGAGACCTTTCGGGATCCGCTTCCTCATAGCTTTAACACCCCCATTATAATTTCGGATAGTAACGATGTTAACATGGATTGGAAAAGATTGGAAGATAATCAATATTGTTGGAATTAGTAACATCAAGTAGTATTCAACCCCAGGTAACATCGACTAGACTGTAGGCAACAATTTGGCTTCTGGTTTTGTCTCAATAGAAAACATTCCATCCCAGGAAAGCTGAGATTCGTCCATAATCGGTCGAGCGTGCTGATAGCCATGGTGAATCTATTATACACAAAAGTTAATGTTGTTTGATGCTTGCACATTGATGAGAAATACTCACTACACGAAACCAATCGTCTATGTTGGGATGATGGGTACAACGAATACAGTGTATCTTTACAACTGAAGACTGCACGTCCCTTGTCATCGTTGTCATCGTTATATTCGGGTTATTGCTACTGGCTTTGATAAGATAGTTTGCGAGGTTGTGTGAATTGTAACTGAACGAGAGATTGAGGTTGTCGATTGTATTATCGAAGTATTCTCGATACTTCAATATCTCGCATGTATCATCCAATTCCAGATAAGGTATTCTGATATTGGATATGATCGCGGAATAATCTGTGAGAAGATTATCCCTAGAAAACCAGGCAGAGGCGAGGCGTAGCACTTGATAAGGATCATTCATAGCTTTAGCTTGTTGTTTCATGTCTTCTGGGAGTAGATCAAACAAAATCTGATTGCGTTTTCGGAGAGATTCGGTGTGCAAAACCATGAATGTTGAAGCTGTTTCTTCATCAAGGGGAAATGTTGCTTCCTCGTTATAGTTGAGAATCGAGGACATGAATGGTTCGTGGATCATAAAATCGAAAGGAACCGCTTGGAAATCTACGTCCAGTTCCAGCCTTTGGAATTGAACGTTGTACCATTGTTTAAAAGTGGCACGAAATTGTTGGCCATTTTTAAGAATGCGTTCCCGTTGCCAGTTCAACTTGCCTTCTTCCAGGATTGGTAGTATTTCTGGACAAATCTTAATCCACTCTAAGTACTAAGTTAACGGCTCGTGACGCTCAAAGAATTGGATGATCACAAACCTCCTTGAGTTAATTTGGACGACCTTCCGAATGTAGGCAAATTATCGACTCCAAATTCTGTGTGCTCAGCGTATTTCACAACCATCTCCGTCGACCATCCTATTCTAGAATTAAGCAAAAAAGGAGCCTTCTCATAAACAGTCATACCTATTTCATCAAGTTTTTGGAGGATACTGTGTTAAAAAATGTGGAGGAGAATGTCAATTGATGTTCAAATGATGTGGAATGCTTCACGTACGCCCCGCGCCTAGCTTCACGTTTTTGGCTTAGAACTTCATTTCTGTTTAAATCCAGATGCCTTCTCCATTTTTTTATAATCCCCTTCACCCTATGTTTATTAATACAATGTATTATCGTGAAAGACCAAGTCTCACTAGTTCTTTCCGTTGGTAATCCTCACTAAGCTCTTGTACGTTGATCGATTGAGGATTTTCCACGTAGCTATGGGCAACCTCCTCGACAAACTTCAAATAATATCTGATTTTACCCCCTGAAGAATCAACAGGTTAGTAAGAGCATGGACCTAGTTATGCAACCGGTAGTCCCCCCGAAACTTACCCGGTCGGATATGGTGATGATACGTGGCAATTTCACCACTTGACACATAAGTGGTGAAACTGAGAAACATTCAATGATGATTAGGCTTTTCCCTCAAATGTACCACTCACTGCGTGGTTTTTAAACACCTCTTGCACGCCTTAAACCTCAATCCCCAGGAGTAATACTGTGCGCTGCTGGCCGCAGCCACCTGACATACCTGATCCCATAAGCAAATCACATTGTATGAAGTCAGGAGAAAAACTCACCATGCAACGATTGACAAATAGAAATCGAGTATACTGGGCATAGTTAAGGTCAGAAGGGCATGGAGGCGGCGGGTCTTTTAATGCTTTGTAGGCCTATGGGCAACAATGAGGATTGGTCTGACAATTCACAATACGTCAGTGTACCTTTTCCCACAGGAATTTTGCCTGTCTATCCATCACAACTGCACGAACGCTTTTGCACGACCAAGACAGGTGTAGAAGATCAACAGGTTCAAGCTCTCCAAATATTTCATATAAAATATCAAGAGGCATGTCGTTCATGTATTGTAAGAATCCTCTACGTCCTCTGACGTTCCGAAAGGGAGACGGTTCCTGTTTGTTAACACCTGGCATTTCATTAAGAGTCGCCGCGTCAAGTGCTTTTGTTTTAGGATTAGTCTTGCGTTTTTTACGCGTAGTCTTCCGTTCTTCTTCTTCATCCTCAACATCTGACACGCCGGGAGTCCCAAGTTCTCCACCTTCGTCTTGAATAAGTTCTTGAACTTGGGTAATGGCTTCTGGTACTTGAATCTTCCGCTTGAGCCGAGATGACCTTCGAGTTACTTGTTGCATTTTATTTGGAATGCGAGGTTGAAAACTTGTGTAACAAGTATGATTAATGCAGTTGAAATGTTGACCCTGGATAAGTTTTCCAGTAAAAATGAATTTTCGGGATTTGAAATTATTTTCTCACGTTCTGGGGGCCAACTCAAAACTTTCTCACCACGTCCCTTGAAGTATTTTCGGTGTTGCACCAGTGTTCCCTCATCCCTCATCGCCCTAATCAATGGCTTAGCTTAGTGCGCTGAATCTTCTAGGCTGTAACAGAACAATTAAGATCAATCGCATCGATGTGAAACACTACATTGTGTAGCTGTTAAACGCTCAGCACAAGCCACCCATGGCCCATAAGCTGTGACACTTTCACTCCTTTCGAGCAGAAATAACAGCAATTTTCCATGAGGTCTGACCTATAAAGGTATGCTGACTTGATCTAAGAAGAGGGTGTGCTGTTTAATCCCGAGTTATGAATGTTTCTGTCTGGGAAATGTCAAACAAGAACAAAGTGTAAAATCGCTTAAAAGGCTGTATATATATTCTATCATCTTATCACATTCACAGCTTGACAATCTACTACTACAAGTGAGTCAATCATCTCCTATTTTCGACCTTTGAGACCCGTTAAACTCACTTTACTGTTCACTCTGCTTTGTAGACGATGATCTCTAACGATGTGTGGCTCAATGGGTGATAACGTATGGCCTTACTTAGTCTTCCGTTCACCCTCACATCCATCGATTGCCTATCGATAGTCCTCATATCTATCTCATAGACCGCCGCTGTAATAACCTCTCATGCTTCCTGCGGTATTCATGGCCATTGGCTACCGGTTGTGCGGCATCCTCGAAGATTTCTCAGTAAGTAAACAACACAATTATCCAGGGGCTTCTGTGTGCTCATAGTATCTCCATAGTCACTTCTTCCAGCCCGTCTAATTTTCCTTTCATGAGTTCCCAATCTCTAAATCCTTCTCTCTCTTTCAACGCCCACTTTTTACGCCTTGTTTCTCTCTTGTCTGACTTATGTGGTTTCTCTTGGCTCCTTGCGTAATCTTGCGTGATTTTTGTATGTAGACTCCTCTTGGATACTGGAATTTTCTTCATACTTTTCATCTGTGTTTTTTCGCATGTTTTCTTCGTGTGATACAGGGTACCTTCCTTACCATTTTGCGTGATTTTCTATAGTAGATTATTTCTTCATTGTGTGATTTAATAGCCTAGTTATCTTTTATACCTTGAGTAATTTAACTGCTTCCTCAATAATCTTCCTACTTTTTCATCTCATTCCTTAATTAAAACCCTACAGAACATCAGTCGATGCACCATCAATTGAACCCCGTCAACTTGTATAACGCAATGTTGTACGTTGAGCACTGAGTACTTTGTATTATTACTATGGGGAGTCTGGGACGCTTTAGACGCCCAGGCTAAGAAGCTACATCTTGCAATTTAACAGAATCAACTACCTTGAGGTCACCAAGTGATGCCGAATCATCGTACATTCAATATTCAATATGTCACAATATTAAACGCCCAGTAGCAACTCCACCAAAATTTCCCAACAGCACATCCGACCATTTTCATCCCACCATGGGTTGAGATTTGAGCTTCACTTCTTAATACTGGATTGACTTCGAATTCGAAGAAACAAAAGCTCGAACAAGGGAGTGAATGTGATAGCTTCTGACAACTATGCATTTCAATTTTCTGGATCTCTACTTTAAGAAAGCTAGGAAAGTATCCGGATCCGTCCGAATTTCCTTCTTTTCATGTATACCATTCGCGTATATATAGTTGTCGTTTAGTATGCTTTTTTCCTGATTTTCTCTGGAGGTACTTGATATTATGTTATAGAAATTTTCAATGTTCATGATTTCTGTTCCCAAAATTATAGGAGAATACATCCCAAGTTACGTCATTCCAGTTTGTGGAAATATTTACCAATGGTTTGACCCGTGTAGTATTGCTGATGCAATGATTCAGACCTTTCAGAAAAAAACCAACCACATGCGAGTATTTATGTAGAACTTCGTATACCGCGTAGCAGCCGAGTGGTGGCGCACAACTCCATATAACTTGCATATAACTCCAAAGCATTGGCATGAATGGATGCCCGGGAAGACCTCCGAAAGGCTTGAAGTGACGTCACTCAGCAGAAACTGCTATTTAAACCTTCACGTTCAAACTCCTTTCCCCGTCCTCTTTCTTCCTTCTTTTACTTCCTGGTTAATCTACCTCAGTATCACCTTGTCGGTATTCACTCTCAACAATCAGAGTCTACTCATGTGCACCCGATTATACGGTCCGGAGATTTCCATTAATCCCCTTCTATCAATATATGCATTATTGAATATTGAATGATCGTTGTCTGCGTAAGCTTGTTCGTTTTCCCCTTTCTTTTCAGAGTGGGTCGAAAGCGAGCAACTTGGTACTGATCATCACTAGCAGATATACAACTTCTTCGTTATAGCACTTATGATGTCATTATAGAGGACGTGTCCTCATCTCTCAGACTGGCACAGGTGTAACCTTTGTCGACTGGTATGGTATAGTCGGGCTTGGTTGGAGTGAGTATATGCGCTTCACAATGTTTGTAAAATCATGACAATAATTTGTTTTTAGCAAACCTGGATGCTCATTGACGGATAGATGGCTGTTTTTCATCACAGTTTACTCCCTCGCTACTTGTATGCAGTCCACTATGGAAAGGGTGTGTACTATGGTGCGAGATGGGAGTATGTGGATGTAGTAGTAGATGGTAGATGTAATGGCCTTTCAGAAGGATATAACTTTCAATTCATAAAACAAAAGAAGTCGTAGTAATAATTAACAGGATCTGTCAACAAGGTCTATCAAAACTTCACGTTTGGTATGCAATTTCTCTTGAATCATTGCAACATGTTATATAAAATGACATCTGGCTATTTTTGTAATCTTGAAATCTAAACGATTATGTTCTCACAACACATACACAGTGTCTATAGACTATTATAGAGGGTCGAACTACTCTAAGTGATCTTCTTTCCAGTGAGGCGAGCTGTGTAAGTCATAAGACGTCCAGCATTTCCACAAATAGGATTGACGCCTAGGCACATATATTTTAGTGAAAAGGGCGAGTAAAAAGAATAAATCCAGTGCTCACTTTGTAGAGCGTATGTAAGGATAGTCTGCCTCCATGGCCAAGAAATCAGATCAATACCCCCTCTTTCTACGCCATCAACTATCGCCTTAGCCATACCCTCAGTGGAAGCAATTTCAGCTTTTGGTGTAGTGCTTTGTTGCGATAACATTTTATCAGTCATCCGGGAACGAATAAAACCAGGAGCAACATTGACAACTTCGATATTGTCTTGTTTGGCAATACAACGCAAGTCTGCAGCAAATGTGTTTATGAAGGCTTTAGAGGATGCATAAGATATCATGTTGGCTGGGGCAAAGAATCCTGCCGTAGAACCTATCATACACTGTTTGTTTTTTAAAATCAGCATATATGCGCCAAATATTAACCCCAATCAACTTACAATCTTTCCGGCAGAGCGTGACTTCATAAGTTCGTAGGCAGTGAGAACAGCAGCAACCGTCCCAGAGATATTAACCTTTATTATCTCCTCTGTAACGTCCAGACCCCATGGTTGCCCTTCGTCGAGATGATTAGAGATACCTGCAATCGAGTAGAGATGGGTAATAGGTCCGAATCTAGAATCGATGTGCTCAATAGCCCTCGTGATGTCTTTTGGTGGACTCTTGAGATTGATGGGTTGTATTTCAATGATTGCACGAGTATCCCCAAGAGATGAAATTGCAGAACGGAGCTTTTCTGCGTTACTTGAGGCAGCGATGATGGTAGTATTATTCATTACTGCATATTTCTTGACCACTTCGAGGCCGATCCCAGATGATGCACCAATTATGAGGACCGATTTCTTGCTATTATCTTCTGGAACAACTTCTGAGAAAGCCCTTACAATGCTGAGAGGAAGTGCAACCCCAAGGGTCAAAGCAAGAGAAGATATTGAGGTGACGATTGTTCCAAGCGATATGGAAACATTCTGGAGAGTGTAGTCAAGAGGTGGTAGCTGGCGGAGGTTAAGACGCATTGTTGTTAATTTCTGTGCTCCATTGGCTATATATATATTGCACTTTTGGTCACTACGTCATTACCATCGTCATTATCTTACTTTGTATCCCACTACCTCTGTCGTTTATGTAGACGTTGGAAATGGAACCCATCGGTCGTAGAACATTGTAGGCAAATTGCTCCTTCGGAGTTTTGTGAGTTAACGCTCGAGCCGTAAGATCTTAAGACCCCGCTCGAATGAATGAGAGAGTTGGACATTAGAAATATAACTCTACGTGTACTCCCGTCACTAAGTTTATGAACAATTGTAGAACACAACTATATGGCAGTCATATCATTAATGGCCGCGCATGTCCGACAATGATCATAACACTATCACATAGAAACGAGTCTATCTAACATAGCAGGGAGGAATTGTGTATGATAATGAATTATGACTCAGTATACAGTTCATTGAATTAGCGCCCCTGACACGTGTGTTCTGGTTTAAATTCCGAACTGCTTTTATCTGATGACAGTCTTTTCCCCAGCTACATTAATTAGCACATCGTACAAAACGCTCAACATTTCAACACTCTAATGGAACAAGTAACTCGAAGGTCATCTCGACTCATGTAGAATACTCAAGTCCCGGAAGCCACTCAAGCTCAAATACAAGAATCTGTTCAAGATAAAGACGCGTCGCATACAGAAGAAGTGAAAAGAAAGATGAAAGTGACGCGTGGAAAACGCACTAACAAGAAAGCAATTCAAGTAACAAATGCACTTGACGCTACGACTTTGAATGAAACAGAAGAGCTAGCTACTGCTTCAAAGACGCTACTAGTAGAACCGTCACCCTTTCGCAACGTTAGAGGCCGTAGGGGTTTCTTACAATACATGAACGACATGCCTCTGGATATTTTATATGAAATATTTGGAGAGCTTGAACCTGTTGATCTTCTACACCTGTCTTGGTCGTGCAAAAGCGTTCGTGCAATTGTGATGGATAAAGGCGCGAAATTCTTGTGGAAAAAGGTACGATTGATATATTTAGAACTTGTCCCATCGACACTAAATTCTCATTGGCACTTCAAGGTGTACAAATCATTGGAAAACCAGCCACCCCCATGTCCCCCTGATCTCAATTATGCTCAATATACTCGCTTCCTGTTCGTTAATCGTTGTATGGTAAGTCTGATATTCATAGTACTCACATGCAATGTGATCCAGTGTAGGTCTGTCAGGTGGCGGCAGCCAGTAGCGCTCAGCACTGTTCTTGGGGATTAAAATTCAAGGCATGCAAGAAGTGTCTACAAACATCGGATTTGTGAGTTAGAGATCAGCGGATCTCTATATATCATCTAAAAGAAGAATACCATTGAATATATTTCACAGTTTCGTTACATGTCTATCATCATGGGATCTTGCTTGTTCTACTCACTATATCAATGTCGCTAGTAGTAAGTTAAACCACCTGCACCTGATTCTTACAACAGACCTAACCCTTATATGCATTTTCAGAATTCCAATGCACTCGTTACTATCCTAAGTCTGCGGAGATACTCGATGATCAGTTGTCCTCAGACCCAAAACTAAAAGCGTCATTCGACTTCAATCAACTCAAAGAGGAATTTACAATGAAACGAGACGTAAGAATATAATATCTGTAGGATAACACGTTCTATCACTAAATCCTATTTGGGTAGGGTGAAGCACAATACGACCAATGGAGAAGCAGAGTAGCAACAAACCGAAATGATGATCTAAGCAAAAAACGAGAAGCAAGGCGTGAGGCGTACGTGATGAATTCCTCTGCTTATTATTTTTGTTAACGGACCTTTCTGGAATTACAGTATTCTTGAAAGACTTCATGAAATAGGTATGGCTCACCCTCCTGTTTTTGTAACCTCAAGAATTATACTGACTTATACTTCCACCTGAACACTGGAAACAGGATGGGACAAAGAAAAAGTTCTCAAATCTCTTGAATATACACGTTTCAGACTCAAACTCGAGGAATTACCAACATTCCAAAGATCATCTAAACTGACCAATGGAGGTTTGTAATCTTTTGAATCTTATGTTATCACGATATTGACATGACCACCTAGAGTGGAACGAGATCCGCCCACAGATATTATCAATCTTAGAACAGGGACAACGGAGCTGGAAAAACAGTCGCATTCAGATGAATATACAACGATTCCGGGACATCGTCGAGGAATGGTACCACAACATCCAATCAACAAACTCAGCTCTGGACTTCAAAGCCGTCCCTTTGGATTTCATGGTCCATGAACCATTTTTGTGTTCCATTCTCAACTACAAAGAAGCCGCAACATTTGAACTCGACGAAGAGATATCCTCAATATTCATGTTTTTGCATACAGAATGTCTACAAAAACGCAGACAGGTCTTGTTTAATCTACTCCCAGACTATTTGAGGCACGGAAGTTCTGGGGAAATAGGTGATTCCAATCAAGTAGTATCGCCCCTCGCCTCCATCTGGTTTAAATATCGTTCTACCTTTACTCCACGGGGTTATTCTTCGATGTTAGATCAAGTTAAAACATCCCATCCATTCCACAAGAGAAGGGAAATGTTGGCCCTTCATTATTCTTGGTTCGATCACAGGTATTCCTATCTACAAAATGCTGATATTGTCTTCGATCACGATGCACACAAACTCGCAATACACTGCGTGGGTGACTCAATAATCTAACTGGATTATCGAGGACATACCTAAACTTTACTCTGAGAGCCACGCTCACGAGTAAAGTAAAGGTTAGATAAGTACTCGCTAGTACTTGATAATCTGTGTGGATTACCAAGTCACTGGCACAGTGAATATATATCATCGAATGGAGCGGAAAGGATCCGAACACTACAACAGAAAAGACGATGAACTCTTTAGACATCAAGTTTATCTGTAATCGGTATGCTACCCCTATAGTGCACACTTGGGACAAAGCGGTAAATCCTTCTCTGTTATCACTTGTGTATTGAACAAACCTCATATGATTTTTTAATAGGTTGTTCATGGAATAAAAGAACACACTCGTGCCAATGAAACCCCTGTCTGGGATGAGATTTTTTGTGTTCAGTCCATAGAAAACTGTTCTTAGGATAACTATTCGACTTGTCGCAATCTGGTCGATGTGAAGTCAGAGCTTGGTCGGAGCCATTAGACGATGATATAAATCTGAATAAATTGTGAATGTGATTAATTTATTGTTTGAAATAACGACCTCTCAAATGGAGGTTGATTTTGTGCAGACAAAAGAAAGTCGAGATTCGAAATCACGTTTCAGAAGCCTGCATGGTGCTTCAACATTGACAAGTCTCAAATGATAATTCGGACGATATTGTCATCAAATCGAACATCATATCTCCTAAACTGGGGTTATACAACCTCTTAAGACTAAGCTCTCTCGACTTTGGACCTCAGAAAAAATAGTGAATTGAAAAGGAGTATGAACACATTTAATGTGCGTCGTATAAGTTCCCAAAGAACTTGAACGTTAGATTCGAAAGGAGAACAAGACCAAAGATTTTGAGGATGTACGGGGTCACTTCGATTGAAAGGCAACGCAGCAGTTGAAGTAGGAGTAACTTTTACCCAAAATATATCAATGATTTCCATGAGAAACGTCAACGGAGAACAGTTAGAATTAGATATATCATTCAAAAAGTAGGGTAAAGTTTGAGATCTTCCAGAAATCCGTCGCGTTGTTGAGGTTATCAAATTCCTCCGCTTCTTCTTTTACTACTGTACTCTGTAGGAAGCCCCATATCATCATGTGGTTCTTCACACACAGTCTGTGACTATTGGTGTTGGATGTGGATGCTGGTGGTTCAGAGTCGAGTATGTATGATATAGCGCCATTTCCTGTGGGATGGTATGTGATGTCCTTCTTCCAAGCGTCCCAGTTGCGTTGTAAAGTGCACCTGTGCCAGTTATTTCCCAGTGGAAGTATAAGGTCTATTTGCACTGCGAGCATAAACCTGTGACTAGGGACTGGGCTCATTGGAGCATTTTTGCAGTGCTTGATCCGATGGGTTTGTCAACATGTCAGAATGACAAGACTGACAAATAGAAGAGGACATACACCTATGAACTGGAACATCTGGATCGTGATCCACATTTTCAATACAGGTAAATAACAGAGTCACAGACGATAGAAAAGCGCACCTGGGATTACAAGTGATTAGTATTTGAACCTTGATAGTATGTCATAATAGACAACGCACGTTATCCTGTTTCCTATACACCGGTTCCGTGTTGGGGCCTCTTTCCAATGTCTGAGGCTCTTCTAGTTACTACTAAGCAAGAAGATAAGCAACAATCTCACTCTGGTAATTCAAAAAGAATCCAAGAACACGACTAGGACATTATCATCGCGTAGGGATAGCCTTAACCATTTTAGTAACAAACGAGGCATTCAAGAGCGCATATATGCATGTATTCATACTTACTAGCCCAATTCTTTTGCATCACGCAGCATTTTTCTGACTTCACTGAGTAGCCGTACTATTCGGCGTGGATAGCTAAGTTTGGCAATGAGTAGTTGTTCCAGTATCTCGTAAGTTGGATAAGATGACCCACAATATGTCCGGTGAATCCGATGCTATGACCCCTCTAAGAGGAAGTAAAGTCGTAAGTAGAGGCAGGACAATGGAACCAAGATAACAAACCATTAAAATAATCTCACCCAAGGCTATATACTGGAAGTTGGTTTGAACTTGGTGATGATATAGGTTCGAGTTCAAACTCTTTTTATGTCGGAAGAGGTTTATATACCTTATTTTCCTGAGAAAACGTGATCAGTTGAACGTGGAGGAAATCAGAAACTCAGAGTGATGATTGTAAAAGTCTTTTTTTGGCATTTCTGTTACTGTAACATACATTTGAATTATGCTGAAGCATAAATTCACCTTTCTTCGTCGCATTTACCATATACACGATGAGATGAAGAAACATATAATATATTTATTGATTATTTCAAAATTAAAACCAGGGTTCTTAAGTGCCTAAGCGTTGAATCTTTGAAGTCTGTAATGATGTCACCAACCTCTCAACTTCTGTCATTGAACTTGGGGAGTGTAAGATTACTCTGCCAGGTGAATTTGGAAATGCATTTTACGAGTGGATAAATGCGCTACCATCCAACTCTCCCTCTCTCTCTCTCTCTCTCTCTCTGTCTTTACCATCGACTACACCAGCCTTCAATACATCTCTCAGAATACTTGAGCACAGCATCCGATATTCCTTGTGGCAATGTCCCCTTTGGCTCTTGTTCTGTCATGCTTTCCACTTGCTACTTGGGTCTAAATCAAATCCTTGAAATATTCCATTGATTCCCTTCTATCAACCATCTGATGCATACGCATACATCGTGCTTTAACAACATCTGTTACGGTTTCATATTTATCACGACTAATCATTAGAACTAATGATGGACGATAGTGTACTTTCTCTTACTCGTTTCACATAGCCTTGGACTACTGTTTCGTATAGCCTCGGACTAGCACTTTCTACGGACTTCCACTTGTCGTTTCACTCACTGTTTCAGCTGTAGATAGTTTCACTCTCCTGTCTCACATGTATCAAGCGTAGCCTACAACCTGTACTCGTAGTTGTATAAATACATGGACAGCGACAGAGATTAAGCTTCAGCTTAATACTCTAAGTTGCTTCTACTCTATCTCGTTCATCGCCCTCAACTTGATACCTAGAACCGGAGTCAGCTCTAACTCTTGCACGAACGGCTTACTAGTAAGGAACACCTGTGATCTACAGTCCGAGTACTGTGGAGGTCGTCCCCTGAAAATAGTCTCAGTCTGAGTAGACGTTCTCCTCCTACGAGCATCTTGAAGAGATCCATCGTAGCATCGTCTATACTGAAACGGAGGTATAGGCAAGATTATAACATTGTATTAAGCTACAACTCGACGAATCCCTAACCCGGATATCTGTCATCGTCTTCCTCCGCGAACCTCTAACCCAGGTCTCTGCACTCGTCACCCTCCCCAACCCAACTCCGTGCGAACTCCTAACCAGAGTCTCTGCAACCCCTTGCTTTTATTCCTTTGACAAC
Source organism: Coprinus comatus (assembly GCA_034638255.1). Taxonomy (NCBI): domain Eukaryota; kingdom Fungi; phylum Basidiomycota; class Agaricomycetes; order Agaricales; family Agaricaceae; genus Coprinus; species Coprinus comatus. The sequence continues at coordinate 144,585 of JAWPGT010000026.1, forward strand.
CGCCTAACCCGCAACCGTCATTACTTGGAGAATTAGCACAAACCCTCACGCATAGGATCAAGATCCGGGCTGACAACATACCTCGCCGTCGAGCAGGTCTACCTTAAGCAAGTAGTGGCTGAGAACATACCCTCTTAAGAAGAAGGGCTGCCTTTAGCAAGCAGCACCCCAAGTTTCCACAATTGCCTCCCACCGAATTTCCTCTTCCACTCCCTCGTCTTCCAGACAACCACCCATATCCAGAGACGCAAACGAACAAGAACTAGTTGATCTCTTTGACTCCGCCGTACGAATCCCAGAGGTCAGCACAACCTTTGGAACTCCTTCAATCAGGAGGTACCTTCCGCCTGGAATCAAACTTTCAAACGACCAACAAAGTTGCCTTGTTGATACCTGGAAACGATTTCAAGAACTCAACGAAGCAGGAAGTTCCCAAATCGCTGCCGACATCCACTACATCTTCCGTTTCCTACTACCCTATAAATCCACCTCACTTCTTATCCGAGTCAACACCTACGACCTATACCTGGTAGTTGACGGACTCTATCAACCCACTGTTGAAAACCCCAATCTTACAACTGATATCGAAGTCGACAAAACCAAAACTCTATTCTACAGCAACGAACTTGCAAACCTCAGAAACGCAGTCCGCGACAAGATCATTGCTCTAGATCTATTCCCTACATCATCACCTATCCGAACTCATCCTCCCAATCCCAATCCCTCATCACCTGACGACGCTTCCATCCACTCAAATTCACAAACCCATTCTCGTGCTCAATCACCTACACCCAGAAACCCAGCTCGTCCTCCCTCCAGAATGACCGACCAACCTACCGAAGAAAACTACAATGGAAAATTCGATATCCCAATCGAAAGGTTTGATGGAAAACCCATCCATTATGAGAATTGGAAAGATAGCATCATTCTTGCCCTACAATCGAAACCCAAATACTTTCGAAACGGTGCTATCCAAACAGAACAAGCCATACCAGTTGTTCTCCAATTATTAACTCATGGGAGTTGTGGTCATTTCCGAAGGCAATACTTGAGTTCTCATAAAGATGAAGCTGGAACATACAGATATGGAACATGGCGTGATTTCATCACAAGTCTTGACCGAGCTTTTCAACCCCACGCTGAAGCTGCCGATGCTCGCAACAAGCTCAAGACTTATCGCATGCTTCCTTGGCAAAATATGGAAGATCATGTTAATAATGTCAAACAACTTCTTGACTTAGCTGGAATTGACAATGACGCCTACAAAGTCGATTCATTCCGTTCTACCCTCCCTCCTAAAATCCGAGAAGCCATTGCTCTTCGCTACCCTCAACCAACTACATTCGATGAATGGACTACCATTGCCACCCAACTTGATCAAGCTATCCGTCAGATCAACCACAAACCTCGTCCTCCAAAAAGCTATCAGAGACATAACTTCAACATCTCCAAACTACCCCAAGGAGAACCAATGGAGATTGATGCTACTGGACGATATGATGACGATGAATATGAAGAAGTCGGAATCCCAGATTTCGATTCTTCCGATTCAGAAGAATCTGACGAAGAAAACGAAGCTGAATTAATTCTTGGAATGGTCCTTACGGAACGACAAAAGGAACGTCGTAGCCGAGGAGTCTGCTTCTCCTGTGGAAATGCTGGACATTTCTTCCGAGAATGCCCCAAACGTCAATCCTCATCCTCCAAACCCCGCAACAAGAAATCATCCTCATCAAACAGACCTTTCAAAAAGAAGAAGAAGAACAATGGAATTGACAAATTCCGAAGCTTCATGAAAGTGGCATCAACACTGATTGAAGATGAAGAAGATTTGAATTTTTAGGCCGGGTTTTGCTTAAGGCGACAAGTCGAACCCATCCAGCCTCCGCTATCCTTTCGGTGATTCATGAAGACTCTCAAGACTCAGACAATCTCTCCTTTACAGACGATGAATCGGACATTAGTACTACTCACTCCTCTACCTCAAAGACAATGGACATACCGGACCCTATTTATTCTCCCGAACCAGACAATTCACGTCCAGTGAACATTTCCGTTATTCCTCTCATCCTGTCCCGCAACGAAAAATCTATTTATCTACCCATCTATCTTCAAAATCACCGCTCCCACCAGATCGCCACCCTCAATGCCCTGATTGATTCAGGAGCTCAAGGAAACTTCGTTTCCGAGAAAACCGCACGCTCCCTTAACCTCCAACGAATCCCTGTGGAACCCCCAATCGCTGTTACGAACGTTGATGGAACAGAAAACATCAGTGGAACAATCACTGAAAAAGTAGTTGTGGAATGCATCATTGATGGACGAAACATCAAGACAGATGCCTATGTTATTGGAATTGGAAAACACCCTGCCATTCTAGGGTTTTCCTTTTTGGAACAGTACAATCCCGACATTGATTGGACTGCCAAAACATTCCGATGGCGTTCACCATCTTCTAGAACCATCTCCTGCTCCCAACTCGAAAATTCCATCACAATCAACGAAGTCACCTGCTACAGTGAAGACCCAATTGATGTTCCTAAAAACCTTCGCATCGCTGCACAATCGCTCCCTGATACCCTTGACACTGGATTGGCTGGCCGCCTCATACAAATCAATGCCAAAACTTCTGCATCCCAACTTATATCTCAAAAGCATGCAAAAGCCACATCTTCCGACCCAAAGGAAATAGTTCCTAGAACATTATGGAAATATCTTCCTGTCTTTGACAAGAAGGCCTCAGAACGATTTCCTCCATCACGACCTTGTGATCATCGCATTGATCTAAAAGAAACCTTCACTCCAAAGTCTTACAAACCATATCGCCTTGCACCGGCTGAAATGGATGAATTAAAGACCTTTCTTGATGAAACCTAGCCAAAGGATATATCCGACCATCTAAATCTCCTATGGCATCACCATTCTTTTTCGTCAATAAGAAAGATGGAAAGTCTCTTAGACCATGTCAAGATTATCGCTATCTCAATTCCCACACGGTGAAAAACGCCTATCCCATTCCCAATGTCAGCTCAATTATGGACCGCCTCCGTGGAGCTAAATACTTTACCAAAATGGACGTTCGTCTTGGATATAACAACGTTCGCATCTTTGATGGAGACCAATGGAAAGGAGCATTCAAAACTCCATTCGGTCTTTTCGAACCGACTGTTATGTTCTTTGGAATGACAAACTCTCCTGCAACGTTCCAGGCAATGATGGATCATATCTTCCGAGACCTCATTGACAAACCTGGTTGTACAGCAGTTATTGTCTACATGGACGACATTCTCATTTTCTCCGATAACAAGCAAGATCTTAACAAGATGACTCTTGAAGTTCTAAAAAGAGTCCAAGAAAACAATCTTTATCTCAAGACCGAGAAATGCGAATTCGAGAAAACCTCCATAGAATTCCTAGGAATGACAATAAGCCAGAACAGCATCACCATGTCAGAAGACAAACTTGCCGGAATTGCAGAATGGCCTACACCAACATCACAACGCGAAGTTAGAAAGTTCTTAGGATTTGCAAACTTCTACCGAAAATTCATCAGGAACTATGCCAATATCACCCGTCCTCTAAATGACCTTCTACACAAAGCGGTAGCATTTAAATGGACCCCAGAAGCAGAAGAAGCTTTTAACACTGTTAAAGACATGTTTGCGAATGGATCTATCCTTCTCACTCCTGATCCTCACAAACCTTTCCATGTCGAAACAGATGCTTCTGACTTTGCAACGGGCGGTGTTCTATGTCAAACTGATGATAATGGAGTTACTCGTCCTTGTGCATTCCGTTCTAAATCCCTTGGACCCGCGGAACGCAACTATCCCACTCCGGACAAAGAACTCCTTGCGATCAAACAAGCTTTGATGACTGGCGCCACTACCTACTGGGATCACCGCATATAGTAACTGTGCACAGTGATCACAACAATCTCCGTTTTTGGCAAGATTCGCAAAAGCTGTCACGTCGTCAAGCTCGCACATGGGCTGAACTGCAGAAATACAATTTTGTGATAAAACACAAACCAGGAAAAGAAATTCCTGCTGCAGATGCACTCTCTAGACGACCAGATCATAACTTTGACTCTGCCGAAGAAAATGTGGATATTGTGGTTTTACCAAACAAGCTATTCTTAAACGCCACTTCAACTGAACCTGCCTTAATTGCCCAAGAACCCACTCTGAAGGAGAAACAACGGCTTCTAGCACAGTATCATGATCATCATTCCGCAGGACACCCTGGAATAGATGAAACATTAAGACGAATTCAGTTAATAGTGAAATGGCCTGGAATGCGCGATTTCATTACCAACTATGTCAAAGCCTGTCCACAATGCCAACAATTCAAGATTGATCGGAATCCTGCAAAACCTCCATTCCAACCACTTCCTCCATCCGAATCCATGCGTGTTTTTGGCGATATAGCTATGGACTTAATCACCGATCTCCCTCCTTGCGGAAAATTTGATTCTATATTATCCGTGATAGATCGCGGATTATCGAAGGGGATAATACTCTGTCCAACGTTGAAAACCTGCACTTTCGCCGACATCTCTAAACTCCTGATCGACAATGTCTACAAACGGTTTGGTACCCCCAACACTATTGTCTCAGATCGCGACCCTCGTTTTGCTTCTAAAGCTGCCCAAAGGTTCTTTAAGATGCTCCAGATCGACTGGAAACCTTCTACAGCATACCATCCCCAAACAGATGGTGCAACAGAATGAGCCAATCAAGAGATTGAAACATATCTCTCGATCTACTGCAATAACCAACCAAACGACTGGGTCGACGCACTTCCACTTCTCGAATTCAGTTACAACTCCCGTCCCCATGCCGCCAACAAACGATCACCACTAGAAAATTATATGACTGGAACAAATCCGCCATCCTTCCCCAATGTCATGGAAGAATCTGGTGCATCATCAGTCGATGATCATGTTCGAAAACTTGATCGTTTCAGACACGAAGCACTGCTAGCCTATCAATCCGCAGCTAAAGTGATATCTTCTCGTGTCAAACGCCCTCATTATCCAACCTATAATGAAGGGGATGAAGTTTATCTAAATGCGAAGAATCTTCCAATCCAATATCAGTCATCGAAGATCAAGCCGAAACGTCAAGGTCCCTTCAAAATCCTAAAACGCAAAGGACCTCTGACTTATCAACTTCTTCTACCAACTTCATGGAAGATCTACAACACGTTTCATGTGGCTCTGTTGAAACCCGCAGTTCAAAGCGAGATCAACCCAAATAAGCCTTCCTCTGAAACTATCCCTGACTTGATAGATGGAGAAGAACACTGGGAAGTCGAAGCAATCATCAATCACAAAAGGAGTAGAAACAAGATGAAGTATTTGATCAAATGGAAGGGATTTCCTGACTCAGAGAATACTTGGGAACCAGAAGAGAATGTTTCAGATTCAGCAAAAGAACTGTTTGGAGAATACCAGAAGAACCATCGCCTTTCACTTAAAAGGGCTCCTCCAAAGAAGACACTCTCTACCCCCCCTCGCAGATATAAATGACCCAACAACAAGACTCTACCTCAGGCCCCTCTCCTCTTGAATACTCGCCCTCCTCTCACTCATCTTCCACACCGAGCCTAAGCTCAACCACCAACGATACCTTTCCGTCACCAGCAACCACACCCCCTCGAACTGCATCTACAACAGGAGCTATCAATACTCCTCTTGCTTTCAATCCAGCTTTTGATCCTAACCAACTTCGACTGGACGATCCAGAAGTTCAAGTTCTTCTTGATACTGCTATCGAGGATATTCCTCCTCACATTCTCAATCGCCTGCACATTGACACTCTTATCGCTCGTGGTACTTACCCACCTGGAACAACTCTGATTGAAGAACCAACTCGCCGCAGCCATTGTCCTGGCAAGGTTCAATGCCATTCCACCTACCATGGATCAAACAGAGACACCCATTGCTCACCCCATACCCCGCATCGCAACCCCAGACGCAGTCTCTCCCCTCATTGAACGACCGACCACTGCACCCTCTAGGTCAGATGGTAACTCGCCTGAACCAGTATTTGCGACGGAAATTCACCCGAGAAGCGCACCTGCCACCCCCTCCGTTCATAATTCGAGTACATCGGAATGGGGAAATCACTATAACTGGAGAAGGGGAGTTGGACATCCAAACATGCTCTCCTACCACGAGGATGGAGAGGCACCACGAGAGTTACCAGCTGGATCCAATGCCGATTTTCTCTCCCTTCCATATTTCAAGAAACTCTATGAACTCTGGAATGTCCTCACCCACATTGCGTCGACGGCACGAGCAGAACGATATGCTCCAACCTCCGCACCCGGTCGCTTGGCACAATTATACTTCGTTCGACAACTGGGGAGACCGTTACCGAGTACCTCGCCCGTGCATCGGAGATCTCAGAAGCCTCTACCCCCACAACCAACCCTCCATGACCAGATGACCCAACGGGATCGGATGTTCCTAGAAATGTTGGACGTGAGAACCCCAGCCTCCCAGCTAGCCAGGTTCCTCCCGCCAATCTCCTTACCGACATCCCCAATACCTATCCAATCGCCCCAGACCATCCATTCGCCAACCTTGGTTCCAGATATCTGTATCGATACACCACGCCCGCTCTTTACCATCCCCCAAACCGACGAGAGGCCCGTATCTTACGAAATATCTCCAACCCACCATTCGAATCGTCAAGAGCAGTTCACTATGCATCGTCATTAAAGGAACTGGCTGATAAGATCATCGGTTCTGGAGATTTTGAGCAACGATTTGGAAGGTTCCCGGTCTACAAGTTGAAGGAAGATATCATGAAGAAGGATATTCCCTTACTGGTCTACAACCAGTTCACCGACGAAGAAAAGAAGTGCTATGATTACGGTTGCATTGTCTGTGGATTAGTCGGACACATTGGATCGTCATGCCCTGACTACCAATGCCGATTCTGCAACACCATGGGACATTATTCCTGGACTTGCAAGAATCGACCCACATCCCCAGTCATTGTCTCTCGACTCAATACTCCCGAGCCCCTGGAACCAGCCACTCCCATCGCACTTACAAGAGCTCAAGATCAAATCACTCCCGAGATCTTTGGCACCCAGAAAGCTCATGGACTACAATTTCATCGTGTCGGACATACTTCCTCCTCCTCCTCCTCACTCCTCTCCCTCGACGTCTCGATGAGAACCGAAACCCCGAATTCACCACTACTTATCTGTTAACCACTCATCCCACTTCGGATCGAATTCTGGCTCGTCGAACCCTCGCTCCTCTTACAAACGAGTGTCCCTTTCCTGCCAACTTGGAGAACGATGGAAACTATCGAGGAGATGCCAGACCATGGGTCAACCCCAGATTGCCACCTAACCGAGTCACCTATCGAGATGAGCAAGACAACCGCCGAGTAGATGAAATCCGCCACCCCTCCCAGTTCCTACACCGCATTTCACATACTCCTCCTCTTTGGGAAATCCCCACTTCAGCAGTACGCCACCCTCTTCCTGCCAGACCACCCACTCCGCTGCCCGCCTACCAAACTCGACCCTCTCGCTATGACAGACGTGTCTAAACGTGGACCTATTTTCTTTGAGTACTTTTTCTTTCCTTCTTATTTTCGTCTGGACTACTACCTTGAACTATTATTTATGAACTATGGACTAGTTCTCTAGAAAGGGGATAATGTTACGGTTTCATATTTATCACGACTAATCATTAGAACTAATGATGGACGATAGTGTACTTTCTCTTACTCGTTTCACATAGCCTTGGACTACTGTTTCGTATAGCCTCGGACTAGCACTTTCTACGGACTTCCACTTGTCGTTTCACTCACTGTTTCAGCTGTAGATAGTTTCACTCTCCTGTCTCACATGTATCAAGCGTAGCCTACAACCTGTACTCGTAGTTGTATAAATACATGGACAGCGACAGAGATTAAGCTTCAGCTTAATACTCTAAGTTGCTTCTACTCTATCTCGTTCATCGCCCTCAACTTGATACCTAGAACCGGAGTCAGCTCTAACTCTTGCACGAACGGCTTACTAGTAAGGAACACCTGTGATCTACAGTCCGAGTACTGTGGAGGTCGTCCCCTGAAAATAGTCTCAGTCTGAGTAGACGTTCTCCTCCTACGAGCATCTTGAAGAGATCCATCGTAGCATCGTCTATACCGAAACGGAGGTATAGGCAAGATTATAACAACATCACTATGTGGGGATAGCATTACATGCCGTCTTGGTGATCATATATGCGTTATTGCACCTATCCTCGAGAACTTTTCTCACACTATTCGAGACTTTGTGGTACACCTAAAATCACCATCACTTCAAATATTAATAATATTTTTTTATTTCTTCATCGATAATTTTCCGGACACGACTGCCATTCAAAATCTGCGCGCACATACTATAGAGAGTCATCGGAACAGCTGTACAGCACAAAAGGAATGTTGACTTGTGGAGAAGAAAGACCATAATCATATATAACTTATAATTTACGGTCCTCCGTAGAATAGAGAATAATCGAGTTGTAAATCTTCCCTATGGTTTTTAGTAGTAGTTCTGTACAATGATGTAATGACTTTTCAGAAGAAACAAAAAAGAATAAAATGGTGATGAGGAAAGTACACAAAAAGCAGTATGTCTGTGCGCATTTAGTACTTTATTATTTCAAAATAAAACAACCATTGAAGTGATTTAATTCAACGTGATTTCCTCCCTAGTTGTCATTCATCTTGGAACCATTGACCTGCAGCTTCCCAAGCTTCCTCAAATTTTATTCTCCTTCTTCTATTTCACTCTACATAGACAATTCCTTTTTCACTTCCCAAGAAGTCTAAATATTATTCACAACCAGCCTAACTCTTTGAGCACAATTTCATCAGAAGTAGAGTCCTCAAAGGAGTGAGTAGGTATTATAATGATCGAAACATAATCCCAGTATGACACCTTCTTCAAGACTATGAGTAAAATAAGCTAAGGGAATTTCTTGAAACACAAGTATGAGTATTTGTCATAGAAATCATATAAGATCAGTTGATGTACCACATGAAAATACAAAGGATGTGAGTAGGGAGCTTGAAGTGTGTATCCATGAGTTGATTATGGTGGATGAATCAGAAGTGGAAGGAGAAGGAGTTAAAGCAATGGATGAAGTGGATCCTAATTGTTTAACGACAATGGGTGCCATCCCCACTAACTTGATATGTGTTTGGGATTATTGGTACACATAATTGGGAACCAGATGAGCTCCAACTCTATTCATTCGACTTCATTGGCAACCTTGTGCAAAAGTACCTGACCCTTCTAGGTATTGTCAGTCAATGGTATAATTGAACAGAAGTAGGGGTTGTAGAATAGAATGAATACAAGTGGATGTACTTTTTTTCCTCTGATTGAAAATGTTGACGTTGTGGTGATGATTTGAGCTAAGGAAAAGGCAGTATAGGTGTATATGTACATGCAGATATATGCATGAAGAAAAGGGTAGTGCATATATTGACAGAAGGGAATTAATAGAGTCAAAGAGTATAACTGGAAATGCATGACAGGACACTAAAAGTGAAAGTGCGGAGGAAAGATGCAGGATAGAGAAAAGTGCATTTATTCACTCGTAGAGTAAGTGACATCACTCATTAAATATTATGATGCAAGGAATTTAATTGTTTAACTTGGTGTATGTCAACACAGTGGCAATAAGTGTTAAAACAAGAGCATAGTGTATGAAACATGGGTAGGTATGACTCTGGACTTACTGAGGGTGTTGGTTGTTAGTAGAAAAGGAACTGAAGTATATAATGCAGGAGTACAAGTTTATATACATATTTACAGTGGTCCATGCGAGAATATACTAGGTCACATGATAGGGATCATGAAGATATATTCATCAAGCGTGATGCCATATGAGAATGTCATTGTAGAACTAATAATAGTTCAACACTCCCCTGAATACAAACATGGCAGCTATGAAGCGCCTTATGTTGGAACCATATTATTTGAGCGCTTGGCAGCACTATATGTGGGATTAGAAAACTCCAACCCGTAATAGTTATCACGGAAGTATTCAAACTTCACACGTCCAAGATTCTTCGTGAGAAGATCTGCAGGGTTCTCAGTGCCTGGGATAAAATAGAGCTGAACCTTCTTTTCATCAATTACTTGACGAATGAAGTGGAAAATAATGTCTATGTGTTTTGATCTCTTTTCGACGGCAGGATTTTGCGCAATAAAGAGAGAGCCCATATTGTCTCCACAAATATCCATTGGTTCATTGTTATGCAAACCAAGTTCAGTCATTAGGCTTCTGATCCAGATGGACTGATGACTACAATCGGAAATAGCCATGTACTCAGCCTCTGTGGATGATAACGCGATAGTCTTCTGTGATCGACTAACCCAGGCTACCGGGCAGGATGCAACAGTGGACAGATAACCAGTTTGGGATCTTCGAGTAGAAGGATCACTAGCCCAATCAGAATCACTGTAAGCAATAAAGCCCTCATTACCAGAACCATCAAGCGTCATTCGGTATTCCCGAGTCACTAGTAGGTATCTACAAATGTAGAGAGCTCTATGCAAATGTTCTTCCGTAGGGTTATGAGAATGTTGACTAAGCTTAGTCACAGCAAACGAAATGTCCGGACGTGTGCCAATAGCAATGTACAACAGTGATCCGATCACCTGTTGGTACCTAGAACGGATGGAGGAGTTGATCGGCTTGTCATTAGGAACTGAATAGTACCCTTCTGGCAGCGGAGTTCGCGCCGGTTTGGTATCACGGTCTGAGCCAGTGATTTTAAACCTTTCCAGGATCTTTTCTAAATAAGCACATTGATCAAGATAGATCTTTCGATTAGCTCAATCTCTCCTGATGTGCATACCGAGAAATTCTTTGACTTCTCCAAGGTCACGGCATTCCCACTTTTTCATGAACTCTCCTTTAAGCTTTTTAAGCAGGGCGGAGTCATTTCCCATAAAAATGTAAGCGCAGGATCGTAGAGGACGACGAGACAAGCACGATGACGAAGGAATGGAGGGAAACCAATAAGAAATGACTGAGATAAAACACAAACACTGCAGACACTTGTATTAGACTAGAGAGATACAATAACTTCTTAACTACTCACCTGCAGACACTTGTATTAGACTAGAGAGTCTTCATGTGTCTGCAGGACGCTTCAGTAACGTGTGACGTGACATTGTGATGTCACAGAAAGCGGAAACAATCTACAAGTCCAGAACTCTAAAGAGAATATCCAACCACAACTCTTCTAACCTCAACCAACAATAAGTACTGACCTTGGGGACTGTCTAGAGCAACATGACAGCAATGACAAACTTGCCATCTTTTTGACGATAAATATAGATACCGGCATCGGATTCACATCGCTTGAAACCTAGTTTGTTCATGGAAGATGCCATCTCTTTCCACCAGGCCAAGCCGGCTTGTTTAAGGCCGTACAATGCACATCGTAACCTCCACACCATATGTTCCTTGCCCTTAAGTTTGAAACCTTCGGGTTGATCCATATAGATTTCCTCATCCAGTTTGCCATAGAGATATGCTGTCTTTACATCAACAGACTCAATGTCCCAGTCTTCAAGGGCGGCTAACCCGAGCAGGATTCGAGTGGACTCATATCGTACTACTGGAGAAAATAGTTCATCAAAATCGATGCCCTCGACTTGAGAAAATCCTTTAGCAACTAGTCTAGCACGTTTGCGACCGTCACTCTTTTCATTAAAGACCCATCTATTTTTTACGGTTTTCCTTCCTTCCAGAAGTTTTACCAACTTGTAGACTTCTCGCTTTTTAAGCGCTGCTAGTTCTTCGAGACAAGCTTCGTGCCAGTGTTTACATTCCTCTGGATTCAATTTTACAAGATCACGGAATTGCTCAGGAACTGTAGTTGAACTCGCTTTTGCCAATAAAAATTTCATCAATTCTAACCCCCCTTCCTTAGTTATCCGTTGAATCTTGCAATCTGCATCTTCTTCCATTGCGTCAGGGTTTTGTTCCCTCGCATATCCCCTTGAGGCATCCTCATGTTGTCTGCGTATTTCATCGCGACGTTCTCGGATTTCCTCGGGTGAAATTGGACATGGATCTGCTTTGGGGCGATCTCATTGATTGCGGATTCTAAAATCGTGTCCACGGAGACGAACTCTCCCCTGAGGTGGTAGAGGTTCATTGTGATTATAGTCTCATAGGATTTCAGACGGATGTGTTCTCTCCCCATAAACGTTACCTTCTCTAAACGGAACAAACTTTTCTCGGCCAGAACGGCGAGGTAAAGGTTCAACAGGTCTAGCAGGTCGTTCAGATGATGGAGAAATGGGACAGGTCGAGTCAGGTCGAGGAGTAGGACTCGGACTCAGGTGACAAATAGGTGATTCAGGATCAGCGTATGATAATGCGTCATCATTATCTTCATCAGTGACTTCCTCAACTGTTGTTTTCCTAGGAGCGGGTTTGCTCAGACCGGGAACAGGAGGTTTTTGAGAAGTAGATGGTCCGGGAATCGGACCTTGCGGTCTAGGCGGTAGCGGTGTTCTATCACTGTCGTCTTGTCGAGATGTGTCCATAGGATCATCAGGATAAAGATCAGGTGTAGTATCCTCGTCATCTTCATCAGACGCCGGAGGAGGAGGATTTATTTTGGGGTTTTTAGAAGAACCAGAGTCCTTACGTTTTTCGTGATCTGGCTTGCATTTGGGATACCAGCCCTCGTCAAAGATAGCTGTCTTTGCAGTATAAATAACATTTCCTTTTTGATGTCGCATAAACGTGAAGTTAGCGCCATTGTAACCAAGGAAGATCATTAATTCAGATCTGGGAGATAATTTGTCATCCCTTGATTCCTTTGGAATGAAAATGTAAGCTGCACAGCCAAACACATGAAGCTCAGATAAATCTGGCTTTTTCCCGGTTACCATTTCCATGGGAGTTTTCCATTCAAGACGTTTGATGGGAGTTCTATTATAACAATGAACTGCCGTGTTAAGGGCAAATTCCCACCAAGAATCTGGTAAGCATGCAGTAAGTCGCATGGCCTGCGCCTTTTCCTGAAGTGTGCAGTTCAGTCTTTCTGCTCTACCGTTCTGCTGGTGAATATGTGGTGCAGACATCTCGTGTACTATCCCTTTTGAGTGAAGGAATTCCTCAAATTGTTTAGAGACATATTCACCACCATTGTCTGTCTGGATCCGCTTAATCGTTTTACCGAATTGTTTTTCCTCAAAGGCACAGAATCTTTCAAGTGCCACAAAGGCATCAGATTTGGCTCGTAAGAGGAGGATCCAGGCATGGCTAGAATAGTCATCATAGAACGTCATTGCCCACTTGTACTTGTGATACGAGGCAACGGGGAATTCTAGAAGATCACTGTGGATCAATTCTAAAAATGACTTCACTTGTGTCGAAGAAGGACGATGTGCATCATCGGACATTTTGCCACGAGCACAACCATCACATACTTGACGGGAGATAGGAATGTCAAACTCGGGTACTTTTTCCGAGTGTTTTGGGAGTTGTCGCAATACTTCCTTTCCAGGATGCGCCAATCGACGGTGCCAAAGATCATAAACAGAAAGTTTCGATGCGCAATAAGATAGCACCTGGTTTGCAGTATAGTGACGCACCAACCTAGTGTGAACATGGTGGAGGGCATCTTCCATAACTTTAAACGTTGTGATGCGTGATGCATGCATGAACAATTTTCCGTTTGAACGAAATATGTTGGTTCTCTTTAAATTTGACTCACTCCTCATTCCTTGCAGCCATAAGGCGCCAGGTGAAATGATTCTGGTGGAGAGAGACTCTAAATAATAGACCGGATACAGTGGAGTCGTTCTAGTGACTCTGTCTACTTCGTGTTGGAAGAGAACTTTCCCACGACCTTTTATGGTTATGAGGTTGTTGCTGGCATCTCTGACACCACCAAATTCTCCATTCTCTAACTCGATAAAGTCAGCTATATGTGGTGTGCAATTAAAGCTAGCGCCTGAATCAAGGAGCCAAATAGCAGACTCTCTAGCATAATTAGGTTTACTTTTATCTTCGCAGAAGTTGCATAAGCAATCATCAAGATGATTCGACAATTCATCACTATTCTTAGGATCTTTTAAATATTTTGTCGGTAAGACAAAACGATCACAAGTAGAAACAGGAGAAGGGATCATATTCAAAACGGGAGTACAAACAGTAGTAGATGTAGAAAGAGAACTCGTAATAGTCCGACTAATGTCCGGCAGTCCGATATGGCGCTCTAGAACATGGGGTCTGATGGAGCCATTGGTTCGTCTCCCCAAGCTTGCTTGGGGGCATCTCTGTAAGTTCCACTTAGTAATGAAGAATTCTTGAGAGAAGAAAGGAACGTACTCATTATACCATCCATCATCGACCTCGTAGTCAGCATCTGTGTCGAAGTCCGGATCATTCATGTAGGCATTGGCCTCAGCGATCGCATCGGGAACATCGGAAGGTGGGACATAAGAAGGAGACTGTGATCTGCACATGGGGGACCCAGGCGTAGAAACTGAAGACGAATCAACTTCCTCTTCAGGAAGGATTGTAGCAACCATCGCATCAAGGGATGGTGGAGGTGACGGGGGAGAGGGTTCAGCTGGGCCGAAGCCAAGGCGAGCACCCATCCTTTCGAAGACCTCTGCCTTCTTTTTCTGGTACCGGGTACGACCGACCAGGTGTCCAACCAGAGGAAGAAGAGTGGCACGAGGAGCAACATAAGGCTCAACTCCGTGCACGACAACTTCATCAGCAGCTTTTTTCAAGGCCACTGCCTTGAGTCGGGGATCAGTAGTCTTCATCCTCTCAACGAGAGAACGAGTGGAGGAAGGTTTGTTAGTGGGAGTCGTGAAAGACTCCAGAACAGCAGGTGACAGGATCATGTCGACATTACCATCTTCTCCTTCGGCTTTGTTTGCCTTGTTGCCTCCATGTTTTCCGCGTCGATGCTTCTTCTTTTTATCCTTATCCCCCCCAGAAGCATCACCGGAACCGGAGTTCTGGTTCTGATTTGGTCTAGAATTAGACCCAGAAGCATTCTGTTGTTGTTGTTGGGGCTGCTGAGGAGCGCCACCGGAGGGTTTAGAATAGGGCTTTGCACCCTTGTAGTTTTTAATGCCGGTAGAAGTGGCACGAGAAGCAGAAGCAGCTCCACGGGAATCTCGCCATGCACCCATAATTGCATCGGAGACGATCTGAACTGTTAGGTTCGAGAGGGAGTTACCATATTGGACGAGGAGGGCAGCACGAGTAGCACTCCATTGAGGAGGAATGCGAGTCATTAACATCAACACTCGGAGAATACCGGGGACGTTAATTGGAGGCGAGGCTTGCTCGAGCTGTGTGAAATAGTTTCGGAAGGTAGAGATCTCCTTAGAGGGATCGTTCACACCTGATAACCAGAAAGAATCTGCAGAAGCATACAGCTCGTAAGCTGCACCTGCCGAAAAAGTGCCATAAACTCGTCTCAGGTATGTCCAGAGACCATCGGAGGTAGTTTCACCATGCCTAAGCATGTCATCGCTCAATCGGGAATTTAACATCCCAAGAGCAAATGCCTCACAATTATCGAACTTTCGAATTTCATCGACGTTCGTGGGGGGTACCATAGCAGTGGTGCCAGTTGCGGGGGAACCACCAACAGCTGCAGGCCTTGCGGCGCTGCCGTCGATCATTCTCGCTACACACCATCCATCCATGTGGATCATATTGGCAATTGACAAAACATGTGCTTCCCACACTTGGTAGTTAGCAGTGCCTGTGAGAACCGGGATCAAGGGGATCAAAGCGGCCATGAGTGATGTTTGGAGATAAAATTCTACAACAAAACATGTGTCAGATCTATGAACTAAAGCTGCACTACATGCGCTATGTTCTACAGAGCTATGTGCTGCCCGTTTAACCGAGTACGGTAAGGGTATGCATAGAGTACACTGATGGGTCAAACGTCTCGAGTGAGCGGAACTCGGACTTCCCTCACAGGTGAATCCAGCTTCACCCTCGAGCTCAGTGCTGCACAATGAGTCGTACTCATCAAGTGCGCGTCGTGAGTCGTACAGGCTAACCGGGGCCCATAACCTGTTAAAACAAGAGCGTAGCATGTATGCTAAGGTAGGTATGACTTAGACTTACTGAGGGTGGTTGTTGAGGTAGAAAAGAACTTAAGTATATAATGCAACTACTACAAGGTTTATATACGTTAATGTAATGGTCCATGCGAGAACATATTTGAATCACATGTTCATCTAGCGTAATGCCATTAGAGAATGTCATTGTAGAACTAATAATAGTTCAACAAATCTGCATTATTGATGACCTCATCGGTCAGAAAATAAAAGACGTCACTCAACAACGGTCTTCATCTATTCCTGAAACATACGTCATCGATGACGATGGTTTCCTCCGCTACCAGAATAAGATTGTCATCCCCAATGATCTTCTTCTTAGACGATCCCTCTTACAAAGAGTACACGACCATATCACCGCTGGACACCCAGGAATTACAGAAACTTTATGAAAACTAAAGCAATACTGTTACTGGCCTGGTATGAACTCGTTTGTAAACAACTACGTTCAAGGTTGTGGAACTTGTCAACAATACAAGATTAACTGCCACCCACTCAAAGCACCCTTACAACCCATAAAAGGACCTGCTTCCATCCGTCCATTCACCCAAATCTCCATGGATATGATAACGGATCTACCTCCAGACGGCCCCTATGACTCAATATTGTCCATAGTGGACCATGGACTTACAAAGGGGATATTAATTATTCCTACTGCGAAAACAGCCACAGCCAATAACATAGCCGAGCTATTGATAGAATGGTTATTTGCCAAATTCGGAACTCCCGAAAAGGTTATCTCAGATCGAGGACCCCAATTCATCGCCAAGTCAATGCAAGAATTCTATTCAAAACTAAATATAGAACCCACATACTCGACCGCCTACCACCCTCAATCTGACGGATCAACCAAAAGATTCAATCAAGAGATCGAACTATTCTTATCCATCTATTGCTCTGCAAATCCCAACTCCTGGGCACGAGCACTGCCTATCCTCGAATTTACACACAATTCCCGCACCCATGCTGGTTGTACTCAAACCCCATTCGAACTAATGTATGGCTATGCACCAAAAACATTCCATACTATGGAAGAACCTTCAAACATTCCATCTATCTCATCCCGATTTGAATACCTCAAGCAAACAAGAGAACAGGCTCAAGAAGCTCATGAACATATGCGTCAACTTATGGCCGCTCGATCGAACAGACCATTACCAACCCTGGAACCAGGACAACGGGTCTGGCTCAATAACAGAAACCTCCAAATCAAATACAAATCTAAAAAGATGGCACAACGCCAAGAAGGCCCCTTCAAAATTCTACACAAAATAGGAACAACCACCTACGAGCTAGAGTTACCAATGACGTGGAGGATCCACAACAAATTCCATATCCAACTCCTCACTCCTGTCAAAGAGAATGACGTATATGGCAAAATGTTTACAGCACCACCTCCAGACATTGTAAATGGAGAAGAAGAATACGAAGTCAAAAACATCCTTAACCACCGAGGAACACTGAGGACAAGACAGTATCTTGTTCATTGGAAAGGATACTCTTCCACAGAAGATTCTTGGGAACCTGAATCGAATCTTACCAATTCAGGAGCAATCCTAAAATATTATAAAAAGAGACATGGACTCTAATCTAATCCCCAGTTTGATGCTCTACTCTCCTCCCAATACACCCATCACTACTATCGCCAATGCCTCCTCCACCGTACTCCCAACCCAAACCTTGGCTCCTACCAATGGTTCCACCACACGCATCCCTCTCCTGTATTCCACCACACGCATCCCTCTCCCGTATTCCCCTGACACTCAGCTTGTTCGATTCCGACTATCATGCGAAACATACATCGCTGACCTCAAATCTGTTCATCAAAACAACTCTGAACGCCGCACACTCCTTCACACCCTTTGGGAAGACCTATCTGCTTACTTTCCTCAAAGAGCTAAGGAACTGTACCTTTGTGACACCTTGGCCCACACTTGTCAAAAACTCCAATCGAATGGTTTTTCACAACCAGAGCATGCTAGCCTCCACCAGCTTTTCCAGGATCTTGACAGATCCCGAAATTCAAGACCTTTGCTCTTCAGCGTTAGTTTTGGACCATGATATGTTAGCACTAGCAACCTTGAGACTCGAAGGGGCGGAACCCTTTCTGGAGACTCGGAAGCAACTCACACCCCTCCTCAGGAACCACTACATGCTCGAACAATGGGCCTGGAACCTGACCACTCAGGAAAGCTACTACCTGACCAATCTACTATCCCACCAAACATTCCCAGCCAATGTCCCCAGACCCCATACATGCCACCAATTAAATCCACACAGTGTTGGTGCCCTGCATGTAACAGACATAACCATTTCCTACCACATTGCGAAAGTTACTTCTGCAACCACTGTAAGCAAACTGCTCCAGGCCACTATGCCAAGCATTGCTCCTGCAACAAGTACAAAGGCCTCCCTTCCAACACCATCCTGACCTCTGTTATTGAGGAGCACTACATCCAAAACCCTAAACTCCGCCCTGCCGATAAAATGAACAGTAACATTCTACAAGGAGATAGGACACTTCTACAACAGCAACCGACACAACGACCAGTCGATTGAAGGACAACGCGTCCTAGCATTCATGAACCACCAGAGATATGCCGCTCACAATCGACAGGACCCCGTACCCCGATTCCGACTGGATCTCGTAGTGAAAGACATCATTGATGCCATTCCCACTCTCGCCAAACACGCCGCCACTCATGCCAGAGTACTGGATCAAATCAAGAAGACTTTGGACAAGACTTTGGAGAAGACTACGACCCCGTCGCCGAGGCCAACATCACTGGCTCCCCTTGCAGAGACCTCTGAAGTTGAGAATGAGGACATTCCCCCTAAGGAAGGAAGTAATGTTACAAGTCCACCCAAACCACTGGCCCGTACAGGTAGCTGACTAACCAAAAGTGGTAACAAACAGGTACCACTAGTTGTTATAAATGGATACCACTAGTTGTTTCAAATAGGTACATACATATGTATCTTACTTGGCACATATGTCTGTACCACCCTTTGTACATATATATGTATCCATTATTATTATGATAGGCAATAGGAATGAATTAATCTGAATTTTGTACACTTTTAGATTAGAGAAATTCGAAAAATTGAAAAAAAAATTAGGTGAAATATAGTAGATTTGTACAGGAAACTTGTACAGATGTACTACATTTCTCATAATTGTAGTAGATTCCTACAAGTTTCCTGAAGAAATCTACTACATTTTCAATAATTGTAGTAGATTCCTACAAGTTTCCTGAAGAAATTCACTACATTTCCAATAATTGTAGTACATTTGTACAAGTTTTCTGTACAAATTTACTACATTTCTCATAATTGTGGTAGATTTGTACAAGTTACTTGTGCAAATGTACTACATTTCTCATAATTGTGGTAGATTCCTACAGGTTACTTGTACAAATGTACTACATTTCTCATGATTGTAGTAGATTCCTACAAGTTACTTATACAAATTTATCACAAGTTAGAATTGGCATTGGTAACAAAGTCAGGAATGTTAGTATTTAGTAAGTTAATAATATCATTAAAACAGTTGGAAATAGAATCAGAAAATAGTTCCCTTACAATATTTCTTCAATCTATTTATTCCATCTCAATTTTGTTAAAGACTAAGTTAGTTAATTTACTGATATCAGTATAAAGGCTAACTTTCCTTTTTCAGTAGCAGTACTTAGTATAGATGCCCAGTATGTTATAGTTCTTGCCTATACCTCCGTTTCAGTATAGATGATGCTACAATGGACCTCTTCAAGGTACTTGTAGGAGGAGAATGTCTACTCTTACTAAGACTACTTTCAGGGGACAATCTCCACAGTACTCAGACTGTAGATCACAGGTGTTCCTTACTAGTAAGCCGTTCATGCAGGAGTTAGAGCTGACTCCGAGTTCTAGGCTTATCAAGGTAGAGGTGGAATGATGATAAGAAGTAGAAGTGGGAAACAAGAGAGTATTAAGCTGAAGCTTAATCTCTGTTGCTGTCCATGTATTTATACAACTACGAGTACAGGTTGTAGGCTGTGCATGATACATGTAAGACAGGAAGGTGAAACTATCTACTGCTGAAACGATAGGAGAAACAACAAGTGAAAGCACGTAGAAACACTAGTCCAAGGCTATGTGAAACAAGTAAGAAAAAGTACACTATTGTCCATCATTAGTTCTAATGATTAGTCATGATAAATATGAAACTGTAACACAGTAGGTTAATTCTTATCTCTTTGGATTTGGATTTCCTCACTAGATATGGTGTATTAGTTATATTACATTTTTGACTTAATATAACTTCAGATTTCCTTGCTAGACATTATACTAAGTTACTGATCCTCAAGTTGCCCTTACAATTATTGACTTCAAGTATTAGATTGTCTTCTAACTTATGATATTTATATTACTAAAAGTCTTATTCCAATTCTAAGTCAATCCTCTACTCTTTGTTCTTACTCTACTTTTTTGGAACTTCTACTAATATCCTTCTATTATTTAGTCCTTTTGTAAGTAAGGCTAACTATAGTATTAGAAAGATATATAAGTTAAAGCTAAAGCCTCATCCCAACATTATTGATTTATACTCTAATCTCTGTTCTTAACATTACAGTAGTATACATATATAATATATAAAGTAGAGTAATTTCTATTATTATTTCTTAGTCTTTTAAGTCTTACTATATATGTATATAATTGTAACAGTCAATGAAGTCTAATGAAAAAATAAATAAAGTAACTTGAATAAGAAATGAGTAAGATATATATGACGCTTTTTTGAAGTGTGACATCACACTGGGATGTCACAAAAAGCGAAAATAATGTACAAGTCCCACTCAATCAAGAGTTATTTAATTAGTTGTTATATTCATAAAAACAAACAAATATATATAGAGTTGTTGTAATTATTAATGAAATCAATCAATAAACACTTGTAGAAATAAAATTATGCTCTTAGGGTTAGGGTTAGGACAAAGAAATAGCAAAAAATAATAAGTCATAGCCATATTCTACATACAAGTAAAAAAAGAAAGAAAAAAAAACTTGAAATAAGAAGTCTGCACAAACTTCTTAAAACAAGTTAATAAAGAAAAGAAAAAGAAAAAAGAATAACTTATAAAGCTAGTGGTGTGCACTCCACTAACTTCACAAGTTACTTTACAAAAGAGAAAGTAAGTATAAAAAGATAACTAAGATACTATAACTAATAATATAAAATAAAAATCTGTCAAAAATGCGTCAGAAATGTTCAAAATAAATCAATAACATACCAAATTATAATAGCTTGATGTAATAATAGAATAAAATAAAAAACTTATCAAAAGATTGTTAATTTCGTCAAGTTAGATAAGAAAACACTTACAAGAGAAATAAAATATCTCCCAGACCTAAGGTCTGATGCCAGAATCTATCAAAACCTTCATAAAAGAGGCCAAGTAGGTACCACACAAGTGCATAATGTCTATTGGGGCCCTCAATAGCATTAATACAACTTGACACAGGGCATCCTCCTACTTGAGATTGAGCATAAAGAGAAAGAGGGGACAGAGTAAGGGCAAAGTAAAGGGAAAGAATGAGAACTGATTTTTTGCTGTCTGAAACCCAAGGCTTTTATATCCCAGAAACATGCCAGCAAATAAGTCAGAAGTCCGGAGCTAGTGCTGTCACTAGACCCTGAATTTAGTTAATGACACACAATTGGTGCCATAGTTACCATTGTGTGCTGGCAGTATTGTGTAATGGTATATGTCATACTGTATGTAAATAATAAAAATGTTGTTACTTGCTCATTTCTGGGCCGATTGGGCCGTGTAAGGGCTTGTTCGGTAGCGCTCGGAAATGCCGTTCCAGCGCTGTATTGGGCGTCCCGAGGCGATAATTACTCATGGTGTTATGCAACATATACTCTGGACCTCATAAAAATAGAATATCTCATGCTATAATGGTCTGAATTTAACCTTCTATTCACGTACAAAACAGCATTTAGGAGTACTCCATAATGGTGTAAAGGGAATATGGCTTTAGCAATCAATTGTGGTGAAATAAGTCAAATTACAGATGATGTAAAGGGTGATTAGTCAATATCTCAGCTAATACTGCACCATACTAGATGCCTTTTGTACACCTGGAACGGCATTCCTGAGCGCTTCCATTTGAAGGTAGTTTGATGGGATTTGGCCAAGTTTTCATTGTGCTATAGTACATTCTGTATTTTGCATATATCATATTATTAGACTATTGGAAATTGCTAATTTGAGTACAAATGTACTATAGTTCTGGTAACTTTAGCAGAATCCTACAAGTTACTTGTACAAATGTACTACATTTCTCCTAATTGTAGTACATTTGTATAAGTAACTTGTAGGAATCTACTATATTTCCAAGAATTGTAGTACATTTGTACAAGTAGCCTGTAGGAATCTACTACAATCATGAGAAATGTAGTACATTTGTACAAGTAACCTGTAGGAATCTACCACAATTATGAGAAATGTAGTACATTTGCACAAGTAACTTGTACAAATCTACCACAATTATGAGAAATGTAGTAAATTTGTACAGAAAACTTGTACAAATGTACTACAATTATTGGAAATGTAGTGAATTTCTTCAGGAAACTTGTAGGAATCTACTACAATTATTGGAAATGTAGTAGATTTCTTCAGGAAACTTGTAGGAATCTACTACAATTATGAGAAATGTAGTACATCTGTACAAGTTTCCTGTACAAATCTACTATATTTCACCTAATTTTTTTTTCAATTTTTCGAATTTCTCTAATCTAAAAGTGTACAAAATTCAGATTAATTCATTCCTATTGCCTATCATAATAATAATGGATACATATATATGTACAAAGGGTGGTACAGACATATGTGCCAAGTAAGATACATATGTATGTACCTATTTGAAACAACTAGTGGTATCCATTTATAACAACTAGTGGTACCTATTTGTTACCATTTATATCAGTCTCCTGCCCCGGCCCGTACCACCACCACCGAGGAAGACTTGTTCACCATCTTCCCCGAACTCATTCCCAATGACAACACCATCATGGATGACTCCGCCTGACATACTATTCCCCGGTGACATCACTATGACATCGCTATGACCTAACGTCAAACTAAGTATAAGACTCCACTTATGCTTAGAAGTCTGCATTTCCCCAGCTCCAGTATTAGTTATCCACTTTGTCATTTTACTCCTGTTGACTAATCTTTCATTGTATATGGAGTAAATAGGTAATACTTAAACTGTTGCATGCCTCAATGTATCCTCAGTTCTCGTTCTTCGAGTCTGAGGTTAGTATCTATACCTTTATTCGTTCTACCACTTACTGACTATAACTTTGTAGTCTGACTTGTATTCTCATTAGGTACTACTGAATATAGTTCTCGTTCTTTGAGTCTGAGTCTGACTTGTATTCTCATTAGATTAGTGAGTCAGAATCTACCACTCAGCCCTCAGTATGTTTGACCACCACTTACTATTTCTTAGTTTCATACATGTGAATCCTCAGACTCCATATTACGTGGATATTTGGTTGAATAATCATGGCATTGTAATTATGAGTAAGTTTTGAATACATTACAATGTCAGTTTACTCTTACTCACTTACATGTTTTAGAGAATGATCATGCTTACTGTTGAACTATTATTAGTTCTATCATGACATTCTCGTATGGCATCACGCTTGATGAATATAGCTTCATGATCTATATCATGTGACCTAGTATATTCTCGCACGGACCACTGTAAATATGTATATAAGTTTGTACTCCTGCATTATATACTTCAGTTCCTTTTCTACTAACAACCAACACCCTCAGTAAGTCCAGAGTCGTACCTACCATGTTTCATACACTACGCTCTTGTTTTAACACTTACTATTTAAAGTCTGTCAAACTCCCTGACTACAAAGATCCACATGTTAAATCATTACTCTGGGTGGAGCACGACTTGAAGCAAAAGGTGAGAATATTTCTCTCAGGTAGAAAATGTGATTAATAAATGTGGTTGGCCAGGGAGAGGAAGATTACCAAAAATGGAGAAAACAAGCAGCCTCTATTAGAGATCAGAATTTAAATAAAAAATGACAAGCTAGGCATCAAGCGTATGTGAATTTCTCTGTGCTATTTTATCACTAATAATCATCTTTCTTTTCCAACAAAGTATTTTCGAAAAGCTTGGTGAAAATGGTATGACCTTTCCCACTCTTTTATACTGAATGTATTTTGGACTAAGCATTTTGAACAGGTTGGTCCAAAGAGGAAGTTCTGGGATATCTGGAACATACCAAATTCGGAATCAACGATTTACCTACATTCCAAAGATCATCCAAATTGACCCAAGGAGGTTTGTAATATTTTAATCCTTTTGAATGGCCCCAGTGATTGATATCAACCTGAAATTCAGAGTGGATTAAGATTTATCCAGAAATATTATCAATCTTAGAAGAAGGAAAGATGAAATGGCAACAGAAACACATAATTCGAAATGGTAATGCATTCGCAATCGTTTTCCATCGGTGGTACACCAGCTTCCATTCAAATAACCTGGGTGTATCCTTCAAAGCTGTTCCCTATGACTTTATGGTTTATGAACTGTTCTTGTCTTCCATTCTCAACTCCAATAAAGAAGCAATATTTCAACTTGATGAAGAGACAACTTCTAGATTCACTATACCGCATAACAAATCTCTCCACAAATGCAACCAGGTCTTATTTGATCTACTTCCAGATGATATGAAACAGCTAGCTAAGGAACTGGATGACCCTCACCAAGTGCTGCAACTCGCCTCTGTCTGGTTTAAAAGGGGCTCTACCTTACAACCTAATTACTCCTCAATACTACTTCAAGTCAAAACACCACATGACTTAAACAATCAGGGAGACAAGATTATGTTGGAACTTCAAAGACTCTTCGATAATAAGAACCCTTCACTCAGAAATTCCAATATTTCCTTTGACCACAGGGCACACGAATTCTCAAAATATATCATCCAAACTAGTGAAAATGATCCAATGACTACAACAGTAAACACTATGAACTCATCAAATATTAGGATGAAGTGTAGGTTAGGCTGTTATGATAATAAACCATTCTTTCAGTGGTGGGAAGCGGTTAGTGAAATTTTATTTGGATTATTCAATCAATCTTAATACCCTTATACAGGTTCTTCATGGAATTCAGCGACATGCTCAGGATTACCCAGAAAAATCTATTGTATGGCATGATGTATTTCTTACCATCAGGGTTCCTCACAACTATTGTGGCTAGGAGCCACTTTGAGTCCTTCAATACTCAGGCTGATGCATTAATGAACAATCAACTTGATGTATTGGTAGTATTGATAATTCTATGAGTATAAATTGAAGTTTTCCCATTGGCAATGCCTACGATTGTGCTCTAATGTTTGACCCTGCAAAAGGTATTCCTGAAGTTCTGCTAATTCTATCCATATACTGCTTGAAGAGACATTTTCGTCAGAGTCAGATGTTGTGGGAACAGCCTCATGGCTGTGTGGGAAACAGGTAGTAGTATTTAATACAACACCAGTGTAAATTTTCTCTTTAGTTTTATACCACCATGTTCACCAGTAAAGCTCCACCATTCTTCATGAATGGTGTACTCTTGAGGTTGTGACAACACCGGGCCCTCGCACCCCTAGCAAGTAACTCACCTTTCAATGTGTGGATAAGAGGTTTAAGGGGCTTGACTCCAGTTGCTGGATGCGATGTTGACAGGAGGCAAATTGAATTCATCCCCCCTATTGTGGGTAATATTGGTTTCTCTCCTGCTGAGTGCTGAGCCCCATTGCTGTTTTATGAATCAAAAGTTATACTAACATTATTTCATGCTTTGAAAAATCATTACATGTCTATCTAGCAGCAGTGACCACACAATCAACAGCATACATGACTATCATTTACTGGTTAAGGAAAGATTCAGAATAAAATAACACCAAAAATGATTAAATACCTAGGTTTCCGGAAGAGGGATATCTTTCAATGAAATTTCAGTTGCTATCAAAAGCATTAATTGGATATATCATACCAAATGCAGTGTGTAGATCGCATTGGAGCTTCATATGAGTCATTGTCATGAATTGTGGTGCCATATGCCTTAAAAGCTCAATTCCTTGTAGATGTCATGTAGGGTTCCATAACGCATATATTGATAGAAGGGAGCTAATGGCAACTATCCAGAAGATGCCCAAGGTTTTGTTCAAGCACACAAGTTGATATGGAGGTGGAAGAAGACAGGAAAGATGGAAGACCCAAAATGCAGAGAAAAGTGCATTTATTGTGCCACAAGATTTCTACTGGGTGATATCAGTCATTAAGTGCTCATGACATGACTTGAATCTCAACACGGAATAAATGCAACAATATTGTACCCAGCACCTCTACTCTGCCATGCATTCTATTTGGTGGTCTACATATCAGGATATTAGCTTTTCATTATGGCGGAGTGAAAACAAGAATAACTCAGGTTGGTATCTATGACATCAAGGTCGGGGGCCGTGATGTTGGAAGAGAGAGAGGGGGTTAAGGAGGTATATGCCATGAAGTACAGTTGACGGTAAGTATAACTCTCGACCTTGTTGCATTTTTCAGTGATGATAACAATGTATAGTGTTCAAACGACTAGAGAGCCAAACAATACTGATGCTGAAACATGTTGACAGAACAAGTTGAAGATGCACCTGAGTATGTTCAAGATTCCAGTCTATATTCCACTGGCAGAAGTTAGCGATGACACAAGAATAAAGCCAGTTACAAACATTCAAGGCTTTGAGCTCATCAGAGGACAAGAACATCTACAAAGTATTTGATAAAAATTCATACAACACTTTGGTGATGGTATTACCCACAGATTCTGATAACAAAATCTCAACTAATGATTAGTAGGCCACCTGAAAAAATGGGCATGTCACACGTCAGACAATACAATGTATGCAAGCCAATTGCATGACGTCGAACTGTTGAATTATGGAAGAAGGCTCACATATGAAACTATGAGGGGTTAAAAAAAATGGAACGGGTATGTCGTTGGATTTGCATATGAAGACAAGGAATTGAGTGGTAAATCATGCTGAACATTCTACCATCATAGTGCTTAGTTTCTCTCCAGCGACATTCTGGTTCATTCAGTCACTATCTCTAACTAATTCAGAGTATGTCCTATGTTCTGTTGCAGAGAATTTCCATGACGATATGTCTAACCATAGATTTTAGAAGGAGAGCAGAACATGGGAGGAAAAACTTTGGATCTGTCAGTTGATGGTGAAAATGGGTGTGATATTAGGTTTCAGTAGTCAACTACAAGTTCGCTTTTCTTGTATTTTATTGTATATTTGAAGATACTGACTACAAACAACACTATAATAGAGAAACAAGAGTCTTGGACTAGGAACCAATCACTCAACTTCTTTTTTGCTCGGTTCTACTGTAACGTACCATGAGGGTATTGACATCATGAAAATATAAGTTATGGTTCTCTGTGAGTCACATTTCTCATAAAATCTGGGAAGGCAAGGAGTCTCAAAATCGTTAACATTAGGCTAGGATAGCTAGTGGTCACAACCACATGTCGTCTATAGTATTCAAATCCTCAAGGATTACCACGTCCTCTCAGACTATATCATTACATCAAGTGAGCTCTGTTCAGGTAAAGGAGATGTAGAACTTGCTTTGATCGGGCCTTTTGTGCTCCAACTATTAGGAGGATATTGAAAGACAGTGTATATGTCTTTTGAACACCCCCTAATCATGCTCATTTTAAATTGGCCTTACCTTCGTGCTTAAAAAGCCTGAGGTCATCGACTGGTGGTTTCCTTTCGTACACCTCCCACACTCGCACTCGCACTCGCACTCGCATGCTGTCAGCTCTCCTTGATGCCAAATAAACAACCTTGTTATCATCAACTTCAATTACTCTAAGAGATATATCCATTTATTACACCAGCCCATTACCTTTTTTGTTGTGTTATGGCACCTATTCTTGACCTAAAGCAAGCTATCTGTCATTTCACCACCAACTTCACCTCTTCAATGTCTACCAGGACTACAGAACAAGTTTCTTCAATCAAAACCATCACTACCTTTTCGTCTTCCACACTTCCACTTCCACTTCCACCTACACCAACAGTAACATCTATCAGTATGAAATTTTATCAAAATGATTTATTTTTTACGGAAGTATTGTGCTAATTTGATTCTTCTCTAAGACCTCATCTAGTTCTCCAGTAATATTACCAGCTGTACCAGGGAAGGCTCTGGTAAGGGAGTCTCATGAGGTTTATCCTCAGAGAATTGATACATTTGGTATTCCCTTCGTTACTTCTGAAAGTCCAGAATGGGGAAATAAGAAGTTGTACCCTGTTTGTGGCGGAATCTACAAGTAGATTATTTTTGTAAATCAATGATAATTGTAATGATTTTTCTGAAGCAACTTCTAAGGCGTAGTAAAATAATCCAGTAATTGAGATTGAAATATTCCAGCTATCCAAAGTATATGAGTACTTGTACATTCGTTCACATGAAAAATCAAAAATCTCTCTTCCCATACCCAGCCAAATGATGACGGTGACGACATGTTCACTGAATGAATATATGTGCTTTCTGTTCGCTCATACTTCTTACTTCCTTCTTTTTCATTGTGTGCTCAACAAACATCCATCTTGAGTCCATGTCCTCCGATTTCAGGATTTCTATCTGGTTTTCCATTAATTACCTTCTATCAGCTATATGCATTCGGCGCATCTCAGTCTCAGTTTCTGAGTCTGGAAACATTCGAGGGTTCTGTGATCTGTTATAACAGTGAATGGTATGCCTAAAAGATCTACTCTCCATTTTTCGAGAGTGCATACAATTGCAAAAAGTTTTTCGCGTTTTCTAGAGTACCAACTACACTTCGAATAGACTTACTTTGTGGCTGTTGATTCCCTACTCACCCAGTAAGAAAACCTCACTTATACCTTATCACTATATACATATTCCTAATGGACAACATCTACCCATCATATCTCACAATCTCTGTTGGTATGCTCACTCAAATACAATCTACTGTTATCCTACAACAATTACTGATATAATTCTTCAAGGTAGTAAATGAATTGACTCGAACACCTTTGATAGAGAAGTGGTTAGTGAAATCGGATAATACATTTTGATACAGAGAGGTGAGTCGTTTGTTGTGCATGTGTGATCTTCAAACTGTGATCAATACCAATCTTGCACATCATTTTATAGCCTGTTGAGTACCCGAGAATATACATTGGGGTTCAGAATTCAGCGAATTTGCTGTGGACCCTTAGATCCATGAAGCGTCAAGGGTTTCCCTGAATCATACTAGAAGATATAGATTGTGTTGGAGTACAGTGAGGGCCCGATGGAGGACCTGTATGCAGTGTCGAGGTGGACCAGCAGAGGTGGCCACTAATATGAATTAGATGATCATCTTGTCGTAGGACACTACCCACCCACTTTTATCCTACCAAAGAAACATAAAAGTAATGGTATTTATATAGTATACCTTGTAATGACTTCGGCGACTGGGAAATAGTATAACTTTCAATTCATCTTTAACATTATATGTTTTTTACTACTCCGGACTTTCACTGGCTAATACCCTGTGTTCCCTTAAAATGTCCTTGCCATATTCCAGGCTCTAACTAATCTAGATCACCAAGAACAAACTTTGAAACACAAAACAGAATTATGCAGTAACAAACGACCTCGTTTGTTCAACAAGGTGGGTAGTCTCACAGAAATCTCCCCCAAAATCCTGATATCCAAAGGCATCAACAAAGAGTTAGTTGATAGTCTACGTGGAGGTTCGTTGAGTACACAAATGAGGAGAGGGGAAATAAAGGGAAAAACATATTTATTCACTCACTACAGCGTCACTCCTTATATTGCAGTAATTCTTGTCTATGCTCACAGAAACAACTTGTACATGATACATCACGTAAAATCTGTTGTTCTTTGACTGAGCAAATGCGGTTTCCTCCATCTTACATCCTTCCTCCAGACTTTTGTCTCCATGATAATCGATGTACTTGATGATCTCTATCAGTTGAAGTTACTCCATTTTGGCTAGAACTTGTACCTCCGGCAAAACCAACATGCTAAATAGCGTGAGAAACTGATGTTAAATCTCGGATTACTCTCAACCATCAACGACTTAATCATACTTACCTACTTTTCAACGTCACATCCCAAATAATGAAACAAGTAACTCGAAGGTCATCTCGACTCCAACAGAAGCCTCAAGTACTTGAATCCACTACTCAAACTCAAGCACACGAACCTATTCGGGATGATAATGAAGACTTTGAGAATGACGCGTCCGACTTCGAAGATGAAGAAGAAAAAAGAAAGACAACACGTAAAAAACCCAAGACCAGGCACGAAGTCGACTCCACAAATGCACTCGAAGCTCCAGTTACTGTTGGAAAGAAGCAAGAAGCATCCCCGTTTCGCAACGTGAGAGGTCGAAGGGGATTCTTACAATTCATGAACGACATGCCTCTTGACCTTTTATATGAAATTTTCGGAGAGCTTGAACCTATCGATCTTCTTTATCTGTCTTGGTCATGCAAGTGTCTTCGTGCAATAGTGATGGATAGACAAGCAAAGTTCCTGTGGGTAAAGGTACGCCTCTAACTTTAACGCCTGTATTACAACTCACTCATCGCTATTTCTAGGCCTACAACGCGTTGAAGAACAAGCCACTGCCATGTCCCCAAGACCTTAACTATGCCCAATATACTCAATTCTTATTTGTCAACCGTTGTATGGTAAGCTTCATTCGTTGGCTTTAAATGATGTCATGTACACATAACTCACGAGGATAGCAGGCTTGTCAGGTATCGACAGGCATTGGCGCTTACTGCTATTCTTGGGGATTGAGATTCAAAGGATGCAAAAAATGTCTCCACAAACGGTGAGTTACTTTCAGTATATCCAACAAAATCAAATAACAAATAATCTGCTAGTTTCGTCTCTGGTAAGCACATATGCATGGCAGAAGCCAAGATGTATAATCACTGTGTCCAAACAAGTAGGTTCAGATGTTTTATATACTTTTACTTTTAGGTCTCACTTTTGTTCTTTTTCAGGTGATGGTCAGACCTATTATCTGAACCATCTCTCGGATTACAACCTTCAGATTAAGTTGCGAGATGATCTAGAATTTCAAACATCATTCAAAGACGATTTTCAGCTAAAACAGCAGGCAAGAACAATATTTTTCTTTTGAAAACAATACATTATATTGATATGTTTTTGTAGGGAGAGAGTCATTATCAGCAATGGAGAGGATGTTTTGCTTCAAATAGAGATGAAGACTTATATCAAAGATGTGAAAATAGGCGTCAAGCGTATGTGATGTTCCTCTGTGTTGAATGGCTTATTAATACCAATTATATTCACAACAAAAGTATTTTCAAGAAACTTAGTGAAATCGGTACGAGTTTCTTGAAGTAATCTGAACTACATGTTTACGCTGAACGATTGTATTAGGGTGGGAGCGGGACATTGTTGAGAAATATGCTGAACATACTGAATTTGGAATTAACCATTTACCGACATTCCAAAGATCATCCAAGCTGACCCAAGGAGGTTCGTGATCATTAAATTCTTTCAAATATGCCAATGATTGATGTCAATTTGGTATCAGAGTGGCGTAAGATTTGCCCAACAATAGTCTCTGCTCTAGAAGAAGGCAAGCTAAACTGGCAGCGAAAACGTATTCGTCAAAATGGTTGGATATTTGCAACCACCTTTAAACAGTGGTACACCAACTTGAAATCGGAGAGCCCAGATGAATACTTCAAAGCTGTCCCTTTCGACTTTCTTATCCATGAACCATTTCTGTCTCGTGTTCTCAACTACCAAGAAGTGGCGACATTTCCTTTAGACAAGAAGACCGCCTCCATATTCATAGTTTTGCACAAGGAATGTCTCCGAAAACGCAATCAGGTCTTGTTTGATCTTCTTCCGGATGACATAAAGCAACAAGCCAGGAAATTGGACGATCCCAATCAAGTACTACACCTTGCCTCCATCTGGTTTCTGAGGGGTTCTACTACAATACGGGAATATACTAGTGTCTTATATGAAGTCGTCACACCTCATCAATTAGATGAAACACATGAGATATGGAAATATCGAAAAGATTTGGAAAACACGGGTTATCGAGATTCAACTCCTCAAATTTCCTTCCATAACAAGGCACATGGACTGGCAAACCATCTCATTCAAACTACCGGAAACAACCCAAGCAATACAACAAGAAAAGCCATGGACTCCTTAAACACCAAGTTCTTGTGTAATAGATGTAATCACTCTCTGGAATATAGTTGGAGTAACGTGGTAAAGCGTTTCTATATTTGCAAAAATGAATTGTCATATACTAATTTTCTATAGGTTTGTCATGGAATTGATACGCACACTTGGGACGTTCGTGGGATAGAATTTCCTGAGTGGCATAAATTTTTTCGTCTCAAGACTTTGGAAGAGCCTTTGGTAGATGTCGACAGTAAACGATAGTAGATATGTCCCTTGAACGTAACCTTTAATTCGAATAATGGTTTTAAATCATATTAGGTGGGGCTGAACCAACATAGTTATAACGTATTTTTCAGGTACATAAGATATCAGATTATGAAGGTTGTATATTAATAAATAATGAGAGAGGTATTGTAGTTGGACATTTGCATCGCGTCTAACAAAACACTTTTCGTAAAGCAAGACTCAAAGCCAAAAAAAATATTATACTTGATCGTGACGATTACTACCACGGTACAGTATGCTTCAAACTTGGTCGAATCATCAATGAATCAGACGATGTATTGTGTCGTAGTCTCGGATAGTTATATTTGACATTTCCCCTTCCAATAGTGTAAGACACTGTTACTATAATATCGGCTGTCGGTGGAATTCGGAGAAGGTTTTTTGAATTGAATAAATGCGCTCTATCCATCATTTTCTTCTTCCTTCCTCTCCCTTCTTAAAACATATAACAGAGCTTCTACATCACTATAACTCGTGTAAACTGATGCCACTCCGCTTGAATCTTCGCTTGTAGGATTATCATCAAGATTATACTCTCGCTTTAAAATCGCCATTAATTCCCTTCTATCACTTAATATATGCACTCAAAAACATGGGAAATGGTTAGTTAATCATTAACATTGTTCAGCTTGTATCCATCCCTATACTGTTCAGCATTCGCCATCCAACTTTCCAAACTACAAGTACAATTCCTCCTCTTAGGTACGGTTTGAACTAGTACCCTTCAAACAGGTATGTGTTCTACTAGACTACTACTCGTCATTTCAGAACATGGGTTGCTAACAAATGAGCTAAAAAGGTTTCATGTGCAAATCATGCCGAACGGATCTGATGCCTCAGATACTCGTTTTTTTTTGGGTGGCGCCTGTACAGACGTTGCTCGGTCCTGGTCCGACATCCAGCGATTGTGAGGTGTAGTTTTGGTACTCTCGTAACAGTGATTGGATATGTGAGGAAGGGTGTTTCTAAGAGAACCTCGCAAATCAGTTCTGTGAGTCAATCTGTACGTAACTATTATTGATCTTGAGGATATTGCCCATAATGCATAATTATTGATGACTATAGGTTCTCAAATCAACTTGCGGTAGTTTCATGGCACAGCGACTTTCTATAATGGGGTATTCATATAACTGTTAATTTATCACACAAGTTGTGTATATTATCTGGTGTAGTGGTAGTCTAGTTATAAAGAAATTGTTTCCGATGGTGACTTCAAGACGACAGAAGTATATGAGAAAAAAATTGACGCGGAATTGGAAAGGGTATTATAGAATTGAAGTAGCACGACAAAGGTACTTGAAAAAATTTAATCATAAAACATCTTCCACCTGAACTGCCAAGAAGTCATACATTCAGTGTCTACATACTTATCGTCATTGTTCATACTGCACTAAACTATTAAATAAAGATCTTATCAATCAAGTATGTCCAGCAACTCATTGTGAACGATTCAGTTGGGGTATGGATGATATTACTTGGGACGTCTATGATATTCTCCCGACCTACTCTTAGTTCTTCCCTTTAGTTCCTCTAATTATGTTATCTAAACGATCTATACAAGTATTGTGATATAGGAATCATTAACCGGACGTCACTAGGAACAATGTAAATACATTGCACACACTCAATGTACACGTCAAAAATCCGAATCCCACTCCTCTGGGTTGGTGTTCAACTCGAGATCCAGTGATTGTTGCACTTCTGCGGTGCAGAACCGAAGGCTCCGCATATTCAGAATTAGTCTACAGCTCTTGTGAGAGTGTTAATCCGTTGGGGACAGGTGTCAAGTTGACGATGAACTCACTATGATTGAAAGCAATGCGGACCAAAGACTGGATGTAAAGATAATGATAATAAATTATCGTTGTACAACGTTTGCAAAACATATTGACAAGTACGTACCATGGCATGATATGTACCACCTGTTGGATACCAAGTTGTAGACCTGAGATGAGAACAGCTAATTGGGAAAGTTAGTGATGAGAAATGTCCGATTTAGAGATTGTCGTACCACATAGTGCAAGACAAGAGCATGAATTATCACGGATCACAACCCGCAGAATTGTATACCGATTTTGAGAGAAAGTTTGTTTAATGCATTCCCAATATCCATAAATGGTGAGGCCTATTAGCACAATTTGGTTCGCCACCATAGTAATACTAATCCAAAGTCAGAATTTGAACTTGGGAGTATTCGGAGAGTAGAATCACCAAAACAGCATGACATAACGATCGAAAATATGGATTGGTAGACAATCGGAATCCAATTTTAACGTTTTGACGGTCTCCATTCCTAGTATTGCGTAGGCAGTCCCAGAGGAAAAGAAAATTATGGAAAGGAACATGCCAATAACAAAGTTGCGGTCGTGTAATGCATATACTAGACACAAATATATTAATAAGGTTGTCGTAATAATAAGAAGCGCGTCGTCCAAACTTACCACGAAGCATGATAATTAATTCAAGGTTACAAGTCATTGCTGAAGCAGCAGCCGACTGGAACCGAAACCAGGCTTTACAGTCCATGATATGTTCAAATTGTGCAATGTGATTGATATAGATGAGGTTGAAACTGTTCAGAGAATCAAAAGTCGAGATCGTAAAATGACGCGAGATAGTAAAGCAAGAGTCACTCACATCTGAAATGCCAGTCCCCAGTAGCGTGCTATGAAATATGTGCCTTTGACAATCCATTTCGAGCTTCTGGCGGCATACAAATAAATGCAGGAATAGTTAAAGAGTTCACTGCAGATCTACCTCCATATGCATTCAACTTCTCGTTCACATTCAAGTATCAAGTCATACGCTAATAATGCCACACCTGCAACTGAGGAGAGGTTATGTTCCAGAGTTTTAACAAGCTTGTGAGCAACATACCACCAGTAGAGTGTCTGATAAAGGTCTCTGACATGGACGGTTACGAAGGAGTCCAAGTTGAGTCAACGGCTCCTATAATCCAAGGATTTAAGGTTCTTACAGGGTTTAGGCTTATATCCGTTGATTCATTCTAGCTAATAGAGTTTTGTAATCTTAATAACGAACTATGGGGAGCAGGGCTTTAATCCCTTAAACCATCATCTTAAGGAGACACAAATACAAGTACATTGACATACTATATAGCTCAAGTTTGGTGCGTTGAAAACTTGAAGGCCAGAAACGAAATGCTAAAAAATCATGATCATGTTTTGAATTTTGGCCGTGAGAAAATCATCGGTGCCTTTCGTTACAGATCCCGAGTGTTGTAATATCAAACAAGTCCTAATCATTTCGTTCACCTGATGATGAGAATGTGTGAGGAGCGTAATGCAATTAATCGATGAGCGAAACGGGGCCGTGAGTTGAGTGGTCAATAATCAATTACCAGATCTTTTAAATTTCCATCCTTGCCGATATATTTCTGCATGCAGCGTCCTCTTTTAAGTTTTCGGTGTGTTATCTGGTATGAAACTGCGAGTTCAGCCCCCGACATTTACATTCTAACAGCAGTCAGTAAGGCTAGTCTGCTATTCTTAGCTATCCAGCTTGTGTGCAGAGCTGAGAGAATTTGAAAAAATATTAAATAGATACATTCTTATATGACATCGAGTTTGTTCCTGTTTGTCTGCTGTAATATTGAACTTGTACACGTTCAACCCCTTTTGCACTCACCAATGCCAACCTCCCGTCCAAAATCAGAAAACGGCGACCTTGTATTTGAACCATTCAGGAGACCAGATGATTGTGAGTCGCTATCTTATTTTTAACCTCTTATAAAACATTTATTTGAAGTCTCTAGGGTGTATTCAACTTAATGATGCCAAGTTCATTTGCGAACTCTCATCTACCTACATTTCTGAATATGCGGACAACATCTCTGGTGTTGATATCAGGGAGAAACTGGTGATTACAACTCCAAATGCTGACTACTTGCCTTCTATCAATCTGGAGAATCAAGTGGTTGCAATGTGTGAAGACGGCCGTTTTGGGCAAGAAGACTGGGTACAATGGCCGCAGTGGTATTGCGAAAGCCATGACCATTTTCCTTATATTCTCAAACGACCTGCACGCGAAATTCTCGTATTACATCCGTTGCGATGGCTTTGGTGGGATATGACCGAGTCGGATTTCGTTCCTGCAGATGGAGAAGATATATCTCGATGCGGATTCCTTACCCCAACGGTGGTC
This sequence comes from Coprinus comatus, assembly GCA_034638255.1. Lineage (NCBI taxonomy): Eukaryota > Fungi > Basidiomycota > Agaricomycetes > Agaricales > Agaricaceae > Coprinus > Coprinus comatus. The sequence goes on from JAWPGT010000026.1 coordinate 181,490, forward strand.
AATGAATTATACAACATACGAAACAAGCTGATGGAGGAAGTACGCTTGACCACATGGTGCACCGATGAAGAATATGAAAGATTTGACGCTATAACTGCACGTATACGATTTGCCACCTCTGCTCTACTTCACACTCCACAAACATATGATGATGTCTTGATTCTACTTGCAGCTGCTCAACGGTACTGTTTGGAGGCTTGCGCCATGTTAGATAAGGTCAACAAATGGTCTACCTTACCACTTGATGGACGCAATGTAGACCACTCGGTCATGGGAACAGTGACAGATCAAATTGCGGTTGTAATCGAAATGTACGAGAAGGGTGTTCCAGTCTGGTTAGTACGACCACCAAATCTGATTCCAAACGATATCAACATCGTACAACAATTGAAGATCACAGAACCATGTAGTCGAGGAATTGTTGTTAAACATCGGGTTGGAGTTCCAATCATTTACCAAGGTCCTCTAAGTCAAGACATGCCCTTGGCTCTCGAGAGTTGGAAGCCAGGTTGCATGGATCTCAGGCTTCCTTTGTGTGCACCCAATCGGGTTGTTGATAACGCGTTGATCTCTACCGAGACTAACATAGAAATGACAACGAACAAACATAGTGCCAAACCATGTCTGTATTTCTCAATTCCCATCAGTGATCATTAAAGAATGCTTACGCTTCTGATATACTCAGATAAGAAGTCAGGCAAGAAACCGAGAACAGCTGCATCATTCGGGGTCATCATGGCTCGCTTCACTCAACCGTCGTCACCACTCGCTCTTACCCCGCTCTCTGTATGGTCAAATGCTCTTTCCAATGTTGAAACGGATATCAGTCCCGCTGTACTCATCGAATCACGTTTCTCACAATACGCTTTCCCTGATAGCTCTGCTTTACTACTAGAAGCTGATGAGATGATGCTCAACATGATAATCGGTTGGATACTCATACGATCCTCTTGGATAGGCGAATTATGCAAGATGAATGCACGCACTCTATCCCTACCTCCTCGACCACAATGGGGCTGGTTCTTACGTAGAGTTGCATGGAAAGTTACTCCTCTTGATGAACGACAACGCATAATAGAATCATCCACCGATCGAGCTGCGAGTACAAATCCTCAAAGTACAAATCCTCAAAGTAAAAATCCTCACTCGAGGTCGCATTTCCACCGTCGAAAATTCCGGCAAAGGGGGAAGACAAACATTTATTCCTCTTCCTGATGAGAGTACCGCCATCTCTTTGAGCTGGAATAACCGAACGATCGAGTGGAAACCTGGAGATGAACGGCCTCAAATTTCAACCCTTGATTACAAACTGGTTATTTGGGATATTCAAGAACACAATTTCCGGGTGGAACTATTGTTCCTTGACCAACGTGTACTTCAAGACGTTTGGAATTCACCTAGTGGATCGGATATTCGCGAACGTAAAATTCGAGCTTGCTTTCTTCATGAATCAGTTTTAGTATCTACACTACCATCCAGTCCTACCTTGTCAGGTATCGCTTCGGCTCATTGGGAAGATAGGTGTCCATATGTGGATGCTTTCAGGGATGCATTGTCTGACTGGCCTGGAGAAGTACCTATAATGTTGAAAAGTCTTGCTATACGTAGGAGCGACGGTAGTTGGGATGAGAACGTTATGCTTCAGGTGGAAGAGATGGCTACCAAGTTTTATTGTCAAACGTTTTTCAATTACTTTGGTCGTGCTGCTTCGATTCCATACCCTTTACCTACTTGAAATTCTGTGTCATACCATCTTCTGTTCTTATTCTATCTTAATGCTAATTAACGTACCTTAAACTTCAACCATCATTTTCCACAATATTGTGGGGGTATCGGAATTGAACACAATGCACCTCAGATACATTGTGAGATTGGAGATGACGAGTTCCGGCAAACATGATGTACTACAACATTGACAGTTATATTTCTGACGTCATTCCTAAACAGAAGGTCCCCCAACGATTACCAACAATGTCGACCGGGTTCTGAAGAAGATCCTCCCTGGTCATATATCTTGATTATCCTTGGTTTCTTTACTTTCCTCACACTAACTCTTTTTCAAGAACATAAGTCTCCAATTCCCACAAGAATCAACGTATCTATCAACGGTACTGCCTGAGGTCTCTATGTATGTATTTAATAGAACCCAGTAATACCTATAACCTGTTAGATTCCTATACACGATACCTGAGTAAAAGTCTCTCTTCGTTTGCAGTACTATAAAAATTCAGTCCTTGGTGAGTCGCTGTCTAACAGTTACAAAACGTACCTTTGACTAGGAATATAACTCCTTCAAATCCGCATCTTCCCAGAAACTCGAACTTCCCAAGTACGTCCAGATGGACTTATATATACCAGTCCTTTAAAAAAAGTTAAATCAGTAGATGAGTAAAATGTGTAATAATTATCATTTCATACCTTTTATTGGGAGCGGCTCTCTTCTCCACCACGTCTTTCCACAGCCTGGGTATCCTCCTTTGCTTAAGTTCTTGGCCTTGTTCCAACTAATCGAGACCCAAGTTACTGAGAGCAAAATACAAACAAGAACGCGGTCGACCTTGAATTACATGAGCAATCGCCATAGGTTACAACCAATATACATCGAAACATTGTAGTGGGTACACATGTGGTGGTGGATTGATTGTATGCGTAAGGAAAGTGATGTACTGGAACACATATAGTTGATAGAAGGGAACTGACGGGGATCGAAAATGGATAAGCTGATACTCAATATTGCAGGTAGGGCCTGTTCGTTGAGTATGATGGTGTAAAGAAGAAAGGAAAGAAGCAATGCTGAAAGAAAAAATTATTCACTCGCTCAACATGACGTCACTCGTGTTTGACAGAGAAGACACATTGCGTTATGAATGAATGTCCGGAATTTTTGACCTTGTTCAATGTCGACTTTGTCTTAAGCCTTCAAATTTCATTTACCAGCACACGGCACACGATCGCTTTACAAACTACTTCACCTGAAAAAAATGCTGTTGTCATAGGTTCAGATAATATAACATCCTTTGATTGACTGCATAAACCATGTCCACTACGAGCTTTCCGACGAGTTTGTCTGAGGAGAAAATATATCATACCGAGCAGGCGATTCTCCATTAGCTTGTATATGATGTTGTATACCGTGTCGAATCTATTAGAGCTCAGAGATTAGTTCAATATAATACTCTTACTCTAATAATAATAAAAATTACTCGCCACATTGGTCCAAGTGTAGTCAGTGGTACAAAGAGTACAACGTATCTTGATATTCGACGATTTCAATTTCATGACTGATGCTACTGTAGTGTTCGGGTCCCTCTCACTAGCATGTATGAAATGTTTTGCAAGCTCATGTGCTTTATAATCGAAAGAAATATTCGATCTCTTGGATTGGGTGCATGACTTGACATTGAGATTTCCTTCATACTTCAATATTTCATGTGTCTCATCTATCTCGAGAGGCGTTTTGACCGCGGATAATATCAACAAATAATCTCGTGGAATAGCATCACTTCGAAACCAGACCGAGGCGAGGCGCTGCACATCAGTGGAATCCTTCATTTCTTCACTTTGGAGGTGTTTTATATCGTCTGGGAGTAGATCAAACAACACTTGTCTAGCTTTCTGGCGACATTCCTTATGCAAAATACGGAATTTTTTTGATGTCTGTTTGTTGAGTGGAAATGTCGCTTCTTCATCGAAATTGAGAACGCGAGATAGGAATGGTTCGTTCACCACGAAATCAAGAGGGACGGCCTTGAATCGTACGTAGAATTTTTTCGATTTCATATTGAAATACCACTTCTTGAAAGTCGTTACAAACGCTCGACAATTCTTTTCAATATTGAACTGCTTGTGCTTCTGCTTTCCTTCTTCTAATATGGATACTATGTCTGGACCAATCGTAATCCACTCTAGGGATCAAGTAAATATCAATTGCTCCTGATGCTGGAAATATCACGAACCCTTTTCGGTCAATTTGGATGATCTTCGGAACGTGGGTAAATTGTCCATGTTGAATTTAGTAAATGGGAGATAGTCAAGAACCTTTTCTTTTTGCCATCCTGTCTCAACAATTCAGTGATAACTACATCATGAAAAAGAGAAATTGTTCATACCCATTTCATCGAGCTTTTCGAAAATACTTGATTAGAGAATGCAGTAGAAAAACGTTTGTTAATGAATAAATAATAACAAGTACTTCACGTACGCTTCACGCCTAGCTTGTCGCCTATGTTCTAGGTCTTTATTTCGATTCAAGACCACTTGTCTCCTCCATTCTTCATATTCTTCCCTACCTTGTCAGAGCGTTCTGTTGATCAATGAAATATACCTGTTTCAAGTTACATTTCTCACCTGATCTTTTCGTTTGTAATCTTCCTGATGCTCTTTGTAGTTGAATGATAATCGGAGTTGTGGGTCCTTCCTCGATCTCTCTTCAAGTTCCTCCGCAGATTTCAGATAATAAATTCGTCGTCCCTCTAAGCATCAATCAGTCAGTAAAATCAATCCTCAGAGTCTAAAATTTACTTAGTGCAATGCCGTGATTAGATACATAGTTCCATCGTAGACGCAGAAGAGATGAAACTAGCAAGTATTCCATACCCTATTAATGTGTGAAATGTAGAAAGAAAGAGACTTTCAACTCACAGATCTATTCTTAGTATACAGGCCCTGCACACTTTTAACCTTAACCCCCAAGAATAATCGTGAGTGCTACTGCCTGCGGCTGTTTGACAGACCTAGTTCCTTCGTGAGAAAATAACATCATGTGAGAACAGAGTGATACTCACCATACAACGATTGACAAATAAGAAACGAGTGTATTGGGCATAGTTTAGGTCGGAAGGACACGGTGGTGGTTGATTTTCCAATGATTTGTACGCCTACAAGGAACGGTTACCCCAGTGAATTATGGGTATGGATAAAGTCCATGAGGGCTCAATGGCATGGATTTACGTACCTTTAACCATAAAACTTTGCACTTTTATTCATCACAATTGCGCGAAGACTTTTGCATGACCAAGAGAGATACAGGAGATCAATAGGTTCAAGTTCTCCAAAAATTTCATACAAAATATCAAGCGGCATGTCGTTCATGTGTTGTAGAAAGCCTCTACGACCTCTGACACAGCGAAAGGTGGAAGTGGTAGCTGGTCTTTTGTTGAGAGTCGTCCCTTCACGTGTGTTCGGCGATTCCACTCATGCTTGGTCTTGAGTTTTTTACGTGTTGTTTTTCTGCCTTCTTCTTCTTCGTCATGTTCAATATCCATATCCGACATGTCATTGACATCAAAATCTTCATCAGGATCTTCGTCTTCAAGGACTTGAGCACTAGTGCTGGTTTTTGTAACTTTACTCCTCTTGAGTCGAGATGACCGCTGTGTCTCTGGTTCTATAATTCGTGAGAAATGGTTGAACGTAGTGGAATGCATGCAATATACCCAGGTGACAATAAAGTGGTAACTAGAAAGATTGGGTGCAAAAGGTTCCTAATGTTAACCCACGTGCTTCAATCTCAGGAACCACCAATTCAAACCAAGAGCCTTGGGGATTTCTCATCATCCACTTCATTGTAGGTCCATTCAAGTGATTGCTTTGGCCAAATCTGATGAATTATTTGCCTTGAACAATCAGTGTTGTGTGGGCATTTAATGGGGTGACGTCACTGATGCAGAAATTATGATTTTAAGTTTCCTCATCTTTCCTCCTGATCCACTGGAATGAAAACCTTGAGTCTCTACTCAATGAACTCCCTTGGTTCCTTTATTGTTATGGGACCTTTCCAGTTTTGCGTCATCACCCTCAGAATGTGAAATGATAGCCATTCACTATGTTACTAGGAAGTCTACAAGCTACAACACAATGTTTACTAGTTATCTTATAACTTTTGATCAGCATATGATTGCTGTCCCTCTTGGGTTACGCTCTTCTGGACTGCAACTGTAGTTATAGCGTCATAAGCCTTTAGTGAGTGACGTCACCCAATATACGAGTGAATAAATACACTCTTTTCTCTCTCTCGCCCTCTTTACCTTTTACTCTCACCTTGAGCTTGATCCTTGATACACTCCCGGTTACATTATCAACTCTATTAACTCCCTTCTGTCAATATATGCGCTGCTTTTTCTCTCTCACATATATCTACCGTCTTTGCATTACCCATCAACAGCAATGGAAGTACGTCTGCATATATTCGTTTTAATACTACAACAAATGCTGATATCAAGTGTTCTTCAAGTAAGAAGTGGACATCTCACTGGTATTGACAGGTATATTATCTATTACACGTTGTTTCCTATTGAAAGTACGATTCCTTACCCACTCATAACCAAAGGGTTGTGATAGATAGCGTACTTGGAAAGGGTGCGCCGGTTTTTTTTGTTATTTGGTCTAGCGGTTAATTGGATTTTAGAGCTCTTAATGTGGTTGTCAGGCTGGCTCAGAGTTCTTGGAGGAGGAGAAAGGGCGTCAGGGTGGAAGGATATAGAGCTGGAAGGTGGTGTGTTAAATGGAAAGATTTGTGGTCGTGAAGATGAGGATATCATGATAATTGATGGATGGCATGGGAGGAAACTTAGCACGAGGTTGAAGTTGAGTTGAATGGATCCAGTTTGGTTTCATGACCGAACCACATGTTTTAATGATCCTAAGCCTTTACACATATTAACTATTGATCATGGCACCCATCATTGTTAAGTCGGACTTTTGTCTTTTCTTTTCTTTTCCACCTTTTCCCTGTTATTTCCCACGCGTATTTTTACTGAATACTTGTGGTTCCGCCTTCTTTTTTTTTTTCTTTTCTGAAAAGTCATTACATAACCTCTAGTAAAAAAAACAAAAAGGTTCTGAACAGTCCCTATTAGGAACAAATTGCAGACTGTGTGGTAGCAAAATAATATGCAGTAACACACGATCCAACCACTACCCGCCACTGATATCTCTAATACGTTACCCAGTGATTAGTCAAGATCACATACTGACTGAGTGATAACCATTCTCAATTCTCTTCCCTTAGACCCTAAAGAAACTTACAATGAGTTAGATGGTAGTAGGCTTCTGCGATAACTCGCCTCCACTTGTACAAAATTTTCTCTAGGTAAATTGGTATTTGAGTCAAAGATAAGTAAAAGTACTATACACTCAGAAGCGCCGCAGAGATAGGTAAAAGAAAATTTGTTCTTTTGTTAGACGGGTTTCCTAATCATACCTTCTAGATCCTTTGACTACTAAAAAAAGATGAGTAGATGGAATATAAACTGAAATCCGAAACGGTATCCTATCGTGAGGCCTATCATTGAGGACTCCATTACTGTGGCTGCACCACATGTGAGCTATTGTGCTAGCCCTTGAGTAATTAGTCTAATCTTCTGTCACACGTTCAAAAAATATGCAGGATCCTGGATGATGTTAGTTAAACTCTACGCCCGTGGGTAATACCTCTTTATCATTACGACACATGGACAAGTTATGTACATTCAAGATGCTCGGTCACTTGAATCACTCCATTGATCCGAACTTATCAGCTTGTTGAGCTATGGGGATGAAAGGAGGGCATACTTGATATTGTCTTTCAGTACCCATAAAGTTGAACATTTTTTGTACCTGAGAACCAATGATTCTTAGAACATATAACATTACTTCGATAGTTATCGGTACCTCTGACTGACCTCACGCTAGCTCAATACCTCCTGTTCATCATACCTCCATTCTCGAATATCAAGCCTTCACCATACCTTTTCAAGTATAGTTTTTACTCGGAATATATTCCAAATCTTAAGGATTTGGTATCTCATTGTTCTGGAAACTGGAAGTGCTTTATTATCATTATCGCAATTCTGTTTAAGGAAGAAAAATTGAATTCGGAAGATGATTACTACCGTATATCCCGAACAAAGTCACTATTATTATGTAACGAATCAGTAACACTGTCACAACAACATCGAAATTTTCAAACGCGTTATCCACAACTTTCTCATCCTTCTGGTTGGGCACGTTTTGTTATCCTTCCTTGACTTGCTTGGGCACACCTGGTCTGAATATATACGATATTTTGGCACACTGTCGTCGTGTTTATGTGGCGTGGGTGAGACATCCTGAGGTTCTAGCTTGATTTCCCTGTTCAAAATCTGTGATCACCTGAAGAGTTATTTATATTCACAACCATAAAAAAGAATGCAAGTGCATATTCCATTGCCGTTCGCTAGAATGCAACATTCAGTGTAAGTCCATTGTCTTGTGATGAACCGAGTTGTACGGACCTGAATGACGCCTTCATTCAGATAAAGCTGGAAAAGAAACTCTTCTAGATCTGACATTGTACAAACCTATCGATGTAGGAGCTAGCACCAGGTGGTCTCTAGTATGAATCTCTATCAATTTGGGATAATCATCAATATGGTCGAATTCAACATAAATGTATGTGCAAAATATAGGACTACGATCCTGGGGCTTGTATTTCCGGTCTTTCTGGATAACGGTTCGTGCTATACATGTTTCTTCAGCTGGATATTTACGATTCGTTTTTTGCTTTCAACACACGTGCTACGGAGAATCTGCCTGGTCGGTACGGGACTTCCACAAGAACCAATAACTAGGTGACAGGATGAATTATCGGAACCTCTCATACTCCCGATTTACTTGATTTCCATTTTTCGATTCTTATCTCTTGGAATATCTCATAATTCCCTTATCCATGATATCCGAATTATAGCGATTACAACCTCGAAAAAAAGTATATAAACTATGTGCTGCTCTCTCGAAATACTCATTCTCAATCCCACTCATCTACTGAGCTCTTGAGTTTCTCTCCTCTGTTCCTCTTTGCTTCCAAACGAAATCATGAAGAGTTTCGCCGCCGTTCTAGGACTTTCAGTCATGCTTGCTCATGCACTGCCCAGTCCTGCTCGTGTATCTAATGAAATACAAATACAACCACGCCAGTCAACGAATAGTCAAATTGTGGTATGTTTTTTCTCTGTTAATTGTCTCCTTCGCTTGCTCATTTGGCTTTCAGGAAATCGCTCACAGGGATTATGCAGTTTATCCAGACGGTGCTACTTACCGCGAGCATTTCTATGACGATCTATTCAATCCTACAAACAACACCATACCGTTCTTCCAAGTCTTCCACCCCGACTTCCATAGCATTTTGGGACCCAACCCGGTCATAAGGCGTATTACTCGTAACCCCAATGACGAATGGCAAATTGCACACGAAGCACCGGTCTACATGGCGTCCAGCGACGAATTGTTCTTTTCTAGTAATGCTGGCGGACCCGATGGTCACACAGGTCGATACATGAATAATAATTATTTCAACATTAGCATGCGAGAAGTCGAAGAAGATTGGGCAGCCGAACCAGGAATTGAGCCTATCAATGTTACCGTTACAGCAGTCAGTTATTTCATTTCATTTTTTTAATTTAAATCAAGAGCTAAATAGATGATATGCAGCTCCCTTTACCGGATTCAATCCAAATGACGAATGGTGCAACTGGTCCATACAACGGAAACTTGGTATTGATCAACTCTGGTCGTGATGTTCTTCCTCCTACCGTTGCACTCGTTAATCCAAGGCCACCATACAACACTACCATCCTCTTGAACAACTATTATGGCCGTCAATTCAACTCCTTAAATGATGTCAAGGTTCATCCTACCAATGGTCGAATTTACTTTACTGACGTCGAGTACGTTTCCCACATTATTCTTTTAATTTTCTTGAGTAACAATTGTGGTATAGTTATGGCTACTTGTTGCGCTTCCGTGATCTACCTCTACTCCCCAACCAGATCTACAGTCTCAACCCCGTGTCTGGAGAAGTACGAATTGCAGCAACCGACTTTGCGAAACCCAACGGTATTGCTTTCACTCCAGATGGAAGGACTGTCTACATGTAAGTCTTTGCTTTCTTCTCAATACTAGTGAATAATCAATTCTCGTTATAGTGGTGACTCTGGAGGATTCCTTGGATTCCTCGGTCGCAATTCTACTGAACCCACAACTGTTTACAAATTCGATGTAGATCCAGTTACACAAGCGTTCACCAATCGCAGGACCTTTGCCTTTGTTGATGCAGGTGTACCTGATGGTATTCAAATCGACACAAATGGAAATGTCTATGTAGGTAATGGTGATGGTGTTCATGTACGTACTTCTTTCTTCTTCACCCTCCCTCGAAAGACTAACGAGTATGCATCTCGATCTCCCTCCCTATTTAGGTATGGAACCCAGCTGGAGTTTTACTTGGCAAGTTCTACATCGGAGGCGTTGCTCCTAATTTGGTATTTGCTGGACCTGGTAGATTGATTATTTTGGCGGAGACTATGGTTTATATGGCGAAGATTGCTGCTAACGGTACTATCTCTTAAATTGCGGATTTTGGAGAGTTTCTTTTTCCGGCTAGCTAGTATAGGGGATTAACATTTTCGACTTCGGAATATCCCCTTTACGGTACATGAATTGTGATGATCATGATGGTGATTTGTATTTCTTCAATCTTGTTTTCCTACTGTTTTTGTTTGTTCTTTCTTTCTATATCTTTAAAAATTGTACATCCTTCGTGACAAACTCCATGTATGTACTAGTAGGGCGCACTGGAAATCCAGTGTGTCAAATATTTACGAATATTGAGCTGTCTCGTATTATCAAACAATTTCCACCAAAAAATTACACACCAGGTAAAACTGCTAGTTTTCCTTTAAATCTTAGTAGCAATTGTTATCAATGACCTCACGCGATAGTAAGGAGACTAACCCAATTAATTCATAAATACACATACCGTTCTTTGATGCCATTATCAACACCATGTTTGAACAAGTAGACAGGGTCAATCACCACTCACTTTCTTCCTTCCGTTTGACTAGAATTAATACTAAACCTTTGAATTACACCTGGCTCTTCTCACGTATCATAAAAAAGCTGCCTCTAACAAGTACATACATCCACTCGATATATTAGTCTATCCGAAACTACAAAATAATGATATGCCCAAACATGGCTTATACTCAACGGTGGGAATGTGTTCAGCATAGATTACTGTCAGGTAGGTTGTTTATCAATTTTGTGAGAGCCCAATTTATGACAATACTCACGCTATGAATATTGATTGAAATCAAACACCCTTCTCCTCGCAACTGAGTCACCACGCCTTCCAGCTCCTCTCTGTGAACTTTTGACAAGTTCTGCAACTGTAACTCCACAACAAAGTCCTCTTTTAATCCTGGTTTCCTTGTCTTGATCATCTGAATCAGACTATTGAACCATTTGCCAGGATCGATAGTATCCTGAATCATCAACCGATGTATACAAGGAAGAAGGGTATTTCTTGTAGAGAGACTGATAAGGAGTTGGTTTAGATATATGTTTGTTGTATGATCAGGAAAGGTAACATGAAGTTCGCGAACCTCATGTAGATCTTGAAGAACATAAACGAGTGTAGTGAAATACATCAGTTGGGCGCCGGGGTTTGCAATTGCAAGCGTGACAGGAACCATTGGCACTTTGTTCCACAGCCCCGGCCAATCGAAATATTTGAGGTGGTCCATTTCTTCTGTGTCAGACGAAAGTTTCAGCACTAGGCTTTCCAGAGCAGGGAACCTCAGGCAATGAAGAAATGTGTCTAAAGAGCGTACCCATCGTACACGGAGTATCTGGAGACAAGGGAGTGTTAATGGTTGGAGGTGTTCTTCTGGGAAGGCGATATTCCAGACCGTGAGTTCTAGTATGGTGAGCGTGTGTTGGCATTGAGATAAGATTTCAAGGAAAGAAGAAACTTCCAAGTAAAAGTCGATTGTGAGTGTCGTAAGATTTACGGCAGATGTAATATGACATAATGCAGGATCTGAGAAAGACAGTGTGAGGTTTTGTAGTCGAACTTGATCTTTCAAGTCAATACTGATGTGGTCCCTATTCGCCACTCCAAGTTTAAGTTCTTCCAGTTGGTGAAATTTTGTAATCATGGATGTTTCTGAAGGTGAGGGATTCCAGATTTCCAAACGTTGAATCTTCTCTTCATGTCCTTTGATACAAGAATCCTGTAATACTGGTTTCCCCCTCTGCCTTCGTAACACGTGGAGTACGAATGGTAATGTGCCCACATTTGATAACCAAAGGTGCAGCACGTTTCTTGACTTTTCCTCTATCCTTGGTTTAACAACCAAGGTCAACTCCGACCACAACTCTGGAGTTGAACGTGCAGTTCTAGACCAAAGACTAGAGACGGACAGTATTCGGACGATATTGTAAATATTGGAGGGGATATATTTAAATATCTCCGAGAGTGTCTCTGGAGGAAGTTTCCTTGTATTGGACTGCATTTCATTCATCCTACAAAAAACCTGAGCCTTCTTCCGTTGAAGCTCAAGCATCTCTTGATCGAGCGATGAGAGCTCCTGATTGAGGTATGCAATTTCATTGGCTTCAGAAGAGAATGATTTAATAGATGGTGGACAACGCGATCCACAGCGAGAACAGGTTTCGAAGGTTTCCATGGAATGATTGCTGAGTTGGATTGGTAAGAGTTGTGGACCGTGAGATTGAGGATCATAATATATATGTTATCCATTCCCATACTGTATTTTTGGTTGTTCTGACTTAACAACAGCTACATTTTCTCTGGCTTGATAATGATATATTCCCACGTTGCTCATCGTTTCTTTTTCTCTCAACCATGAGATCAGGTTGCATAAGTCAATATTAACCTCACTACGGTCAAGCTCTTGTCGAACCTTGTTCTATATTTACAATTATACCATGACTCTTAGTATATATTGTACTTGTATTGTATGAAGGGAGTTGTATATGCACTATGATCAAAGGTGGAAAAGAAAGTCATGTAATCTCACAATAACAAGCAACTCCTCCTTGCTTGACTTGGCTAGTGTTGACCTAATGACTGGGTACGCAAAATCCTCTTTACTTGGGGTGTAGGTGTATGTATCAGCTTTCGCAGATTCACGCAAGGTCCAAGTTCCAAAATTAACACTCCTATGTTCTGCTAGCTTCATCGCCCATTGTCATTACTCAAAAACCAAGAGTATTATTCCACTACTACCAGTGTTCTAAAAAAAAAAAAAGAAGAAAACAACGAGTTACATCAATTAATACAGGATTCTAGTTCATACACTGGACGTATAGAAGGCCAAGAGGTAAGTCACCACTTATCGTGACCCTGTGTAAATTCATTCAGGAACCAGTATCAATTATATATAGCTTTAAACAACTTCTAATCCCCACAACATCCTATAACGTCACGGCAACATCAACTATTAATACAGTTTTCTATTGTTCAGATTTCAACACTTCGCACATCTCAAGACCCATATGGGACAGTACTTGTTTGTAACTTATGTTTAAGCTAAATTAAAAAAAGTTTAAAATTTTCGCAATGTTCACACACATTGGCACTAGGGTCGGGGTCAGCAAGTGGCATCGGACACATCGACATCTGACAAGAGAAATTGGCTCTCCTCAATATCATCGATGTCAATAGAGTATATCGAAATGGTTGTCAGGACCCAGAGTTCATCATGTCTTTGTACCCATTTAAGTAACATGAATGAAAAGTGCGCTTGAAAATATAATCAGACAACCTCATCACGGTTAAGTTAATAAACCATCGATATCCATGGTCGGACTATCGTGTTCATCACCCTAGAATTTAGTCTCCACCAAAAATACATCGTGTGCATGATAGCGACACACCATTCCTACCAAAGAAATTCCCACCCAATGGTTCCGCGGGGTTTTTATAAAAACTATCAAATTCGGAGCCCAAGAGCAATTAATCATCCCGTTCCGCACGGCTGTTCATTTTGTAGAAACAATTAACATAATGAAAAAATGCTCTCAGCGCTCCCCGTTTCCTCCATTCTATCGCTTTATAATACACCTCGAAAGACTCCGAAAAATCCACTTAATCAACCACTGTTAACATATATATACCCTACCTATACACACGAGTTTGAAAACCTTATCTATACATTCTAAAATAACCCCTACCCAATCAAAAAAAAACTACCTTTCTTTTCGAGAAATAACAGATTCTGGGATTCCGAGGGGTTTATCAGACTCCTTCCCAGTCCACGTAACGATGATTACTAATACTTGAGCCGAAGTTTTACCGAAACTTCGTCAAGTCGTTCATCGTACAGTGGACTGGCACCAAAGATTGTTTGGAGGTATTTGCCCATCAGTTCGCATCAAATCCATCACTCCATCATTATCCGGCATCTTCTGGCAATAAACAACTTGTGCATTAGAGAAAGGATAATGTGTTGGTGTGAAAGGTTTATGCACATTTTTGAGTTTGTATTACAGAGGGAAAAGTTTTACATTACACCAAAATATATTTAAGACTGGGACAGATGAGTTTTTAGTGTGTATATGAACCCATCATAACGTGAAAACCTCTTCATTATTGCTGGTTGCACTAAAATTGGTACATAGGCCAAGATAAACATCCGGGAAGTGATATAAAATTGTACAATGATGCCCACTGGTGACATATAGCACATAACTCTTTTAAACACAACAATTGCAGCGTTACTGGGATTGCCAGAAGATGCCGGGTAGGGGTTTATATGGTACATCAATGATTGATCGATATGTTGTATCAAAAACCCTTCCAATTCTGAACAATAACAATAACAATGCCTGAAATAGAACATGAATCTAAATCATAATCGAAGTGTGTGTGTGGAATGAATGGTACTCAACGTATCCTTAACCTCCATTTGGCAATTCAAATTTTTTCAATACACGAGGACATTAAGGTGATGTGATTACAACGGTGAAGACCGTGGTCCATCGGCATGAACAAACCGAGAAAAGGCTGGGCGAAGGCAAGTAACATAAGTATCATTCGAAAAATTCCCACTAACACAGGAATAGATATCTGATGTGTAACTAGTCGAGATAAAGGCTAGGTTGATTCTAGAAATGAAACGGACGTTGCAGAATGGATAATCCGTATCAGTATAAATCATCAACATCAACATCAACGGTCACGGTTTTAGCTCCTCGGGCATTGTTGGAACATTCAAAGTACTTTACTTAGTATAGTATCTACAAAGTGAGGTCCTCAACCTTTTCTTCTTAATTATAGCAAAGTCACAAAAATCAATCTTTAGAAGAAAAAAAATCCAAAATTCAAAATCCATCCATTCCAAAAGATTATTAACAAAATCCAAATCCACAAAAAAAGCGAGGTAACAATAACTGTAACAAGTAACAAGTAATGACGGGGTAGTACTAGTAGTAGATACGTATGTATGTAGTAGGTAGGTAAAAGAGAGGGTAGGGTTGGAGAACTTGGGGAGGCTATTGTAATTTGTAGATTATAGATATTGAGAAAGAGAGAGAAGAATACTCGTAGAAGAAAGAAGTCGAAGAGGTAAGTGGATGTGGATGTGGATATAAATGTAAAGGGAATGAATGAACGACCTTTTTTTGTATATAGGTAGGTAGGTTGTGGTATAAAAAACGAATAGAAACGAAAAAACAGAAACAAAAAAAAACAGGATGCGAGATGAAAACTAGAGAATGAAAAGCAACAAATGAAAAAAAAAAAAGACAGTGGATATTTGAGTGGATAGTAAAATGATAAAACGAGGGAGAGATACAGAGAGACAATATGCAAATAAACCAAACCCGAAACAGAAACAAAACCACGAAAAAAAAAAAAGAACGAAAACATCCCAATTCCATTGAATCCAAAATCCGAATCCAAATACTAAAAAAACCGATAATCCATTATCCCGTACCAGCCTTCCAAGTCTTTCTTTTGAGAGCATTCAAACACGACTTTTCAAATTTCAAGTCCCAAAAAACTCCAAATTCCATATTCCAAATTCCACAAGTCCCGAAATCCCAGAATATCGCTCCTAAAATTCCAAGTCTCTCAAAACCCACGTTTCCCAATATCCACCAAATATTTCCGAAACAAACGAACAAACAAACAAAATGTCTAAAACGCCTGTCCAATAACCTGCGTTCTCAACCTCCCATCTTCACCAACACCTCTCACTTCCTGTATTCCCATCCCCATCCCCGTACCCATATCCATATCCCACACCCATACCCATTCTCGTTGAAGCAGAACCAGGAACAGGAGCAGATTCAACACGGCTTTTAATAGAAGGAACCGGTACAGGAACAGGAACAGGAACGGGTATTTTCTTCATCATAGAAGAATTAGGTGTAGGTGTCGTACTTCTCGCAATCCCACTCATACCCATACTCATACTCATACTCGTAGTTCCACCTCCACTTTTTCTATAAACCATTCCTGTACCCGTTCGAGGTTTTCTTTTCGTAGGTGTATTAGGCGCGGTCGTAGACATAGGTGTGGGTGTTGTCGAATTTGAATATGGAGTGGAAATAGAATTGGAATAGGAATTATCAGAACTTCTGAACGAATTCGAATTCGAATTTCTAGGTAACCCAGAAACACTTCTACTTCCATTCAACGATCTTATTTGATTTCTTCCATTACCTCCACCGATTTGAGAATGAGATACCGAATTTCTCAAAGCTTGTCCACTACCAGTTCCAATTCCTGAAACAGCAGACGAAGAAAATCCAAATGAAGAAACAGTAGGACCAGCACTAGATGAACCGGGACCAGGGGTAGATGAACGTAAACCAGATAATGAAGCCATTCGTTGAGGTAATTGTAATGGTCTTGGCATTTGTGTAGGTGTCGATAATGAAGTTGAATTGTATGTGGAGGTAGAGGTAGAGGTAGAGGTGGAAGTAGGAGTAAAGGAATAAGCCGATACAGATGCCGAAGCTGATGTCGAATTATATGTAGAACCAACTTGAAGTTGAGTAGGGATCGGTATCGAATGAATAGATTGAGATTGAAAAGGTGATGTAGGGCTAGTGGTCATAGTGGTACTTGTCGTGCTTGTTGAAACAGTCCTGGTTCTAGTCGTATTCGCATTCACGCTTGACCTTGAACTAGTTCTCGTTCGCGTATTTGTTGAGATGGCGATACTGCTAGTACTACTCGGTTTCTTCAATATCCCAATGGGTTGTTGATGATGAGGAAGAGGAGGTAAACTTTTATCTTTATCCACTTTTTTAATCCCATTTGGACCAAAGGTAGACAACGAAAGTTCGTCCAAAGGTGTAACAGGTAAACTCAAACCAGTTGAAGTCGTATCGCTTCCACTTCCGCTCCCTCTCCCACTTCCATTCGAAGGTGCAGTTTCAATAATAATAGCAGAACCCACCAATGTGGTTTTCGACTTTGGCTTTCTCAAACCGTAATCATTTGTCGAGGAACCATTGGACGTGAGACTACTCGTGCTGACCCTGCCGCCAACATTGACAGACCCAGAAGATGGGTACCTTCTACCCACACCTGTCGTCCTCTTTACATTCCAACTACTGGGCGGTTGATCCATTCTAACCCCCCACTCATTAACATCTCCTTCATCTGCATCTTCTAAAGGATCGGGGTAAACAGTTGCTCCACCGGAAAAACTTCTTGCCAACGGATGTGCAGATCTATATTTAGAGCTGGTTGCACTTGCGATGGATAAGGAACGTGTGGTATTGGTAGTAGCGGTTGACGAACGTCTACCAGTTGAGACGGAAAGTGACAGGGAAGGGGAGGAGAGTGTTGACGACCTTGCACTTGAGAGATTTAATGTTGAGAGTCGTCTTGTTAATGGTGATGGTGCATTTTCATCCTCACTGGGAGGGAAAGTAAATATACGCGAGAAAGATGGAGATATAAAGAGACGTACGAATCTGACCAGCCTAAGCCTGTAGTTAAACCTATACCGCCTCTTAAAAGCTTTCCATCTCTATGTCTCTCTTTACGCATTGGAGTATCTCTCGAGTCTTTCTTGTTTGCTATGAGAGAAAAGAATGAGAGGCAAAGAAAGAGCGGAGAGCACAAAAAGACGTACGAACGGAGAGTGAACGTTGAGGAGGTTTTTTGTAGTCATTCTGGTTGTTGAGTTGAGGTAAAAGTTTGGAATGGGGCGACAACAGTCCATGTTTAACCATTAAATGACTAGAAACACGAAAAGAGTTAGATGGATAAAGAAACGAGAAGGAATACGAACGGGAGGGGAGTATGTAAATCGATACTCGAGTCAGTATCGTCTCCGTCGTCCAATTCACCGCCGTGAAGCAAATCGTCGTCGTCGTCGTTATCCCAGGTGCCATGAATATACTTCAGGTCCCCTTCCAGTAGATCAACATTGGAGAGAGTGGAGCCCTTTCTACTTCTAACGCCTAAAGAAAATGCAGAAGCCGAGGATTGTTTTTTGAGACGTGGCGTTGCGGAGATGATGGAGTCAATGTCTGGACTGGGAGTTCTTGCCGTGGGAAAGGGAGAGAATTCATCTTCATCTACTGCAGCCTGCTGTATGTCATTGATGTCGATTGAAGAGATTGAGTTTGTGTCTGAATAACGCGAAGAATGACGGTGGTTGGCAGAAGAGAGCAGAAGCAGAGTTCCGTGTTCATTTATTCTAGAAGGGCCAGGAATAGGAGGAAGGGGGAGAGAAGGGGGGTGAGAGGGGGGTGGATTAGGAGAAGGGATGTGAGAAGGAGGGAGAGGGAAAGACTGGAGCAGGTCGTCGTCCATGCTCAACCGTCAATTACTTGCCTCTTCTCAAGCTTATACGATTATGTCATCACATCACATAATATCTATCACCGACACCGCCGATCACTCGCTTTGGCCTTCTCTCAACATCCACACAATGTCCAGTCAATCTTTCTACGCATTTTGACAGCATCTGTCAGTACCTTCTAGAAAACCAACCCCCTTTACGCTCTACCCCTCTACTTGCATGATAGTCAACACCAACTCGTTCTACATTTCATTTCGGAGTAGATTAATCGACGTGGGAGTAATCTTTACTACCCGGAGCGTTCTCCGAATCCCCCTTTGAAATCAACTCCAACCATCTCTCAACATTATCAAAACATTCCATCTCAAAGCCTTAGGAAGAATTAGTTCAATCCAGATCGTGATCCCGATCCATATATCACAAATACATATTTTAATTTTCTCCGATCAAACAATCCCTTTTTTGGTTACATCCCGACAACGAGAAAAACATATGTCAACTCCTCTCGACTCTCTCATGAACTCCACTCACACATGTCATATACAGCTGACCTGTTACCAAGGAAACGCCACTCCTATGAATCCAATACCCCACTACAAATACAATAAATGATAAAGTGGATCTCAAGGTCAAAACATCATATATACAAATCACGTAAAATATTCCCATGTACCCTGCAACGGAGGGTCAATTGACAACTTGTTCCTAGTGATTGTCTACATCCAACTTTGTTGACAGTCCAAGGACCTTACAAATAGGTACTCGGTACAAATGCCACCCCGAACCGTAAAACAATTTCTAGCAAGGCTTTTACCATGAATTGAAAGATATATCGGAAAGCTCTCTACATCTCAGATATAATATCACCACAGGTGCCGTATTGGATTACTCTATGCACTCAGACAACAAACGGACCTAGGTCACAAAAAATACCCCAGTCGAAACAACATCCTCTTTTGTTCCAACAGACTTCTTCAGATATCGGTCGTATAAACCAACATTAGTATTTTCCACTTCAAACACTCCAGATCCAATCCTTATAGCATAAGTGTTCTATCGCTCTTGGTGATAATTGTGTAGGAAATGGGAACATTTGACACGTATAGGACGAGTAATCGCAAGTTCATTGAGATAACGAGTTTGAGAAAAGAATGTTTTGTTATACCAAGGTAAGGGTAAGACTGAAAAAGAAATATCAGTATATCTACTTCAAACGTTTTCGAAGCGCATATACTCACCCCTCAAAAAGCCCATCCGAGAATAACATTATGCTGGCATACAATTTCGAATACCATAAGCCATTGTCATATCAATTATTTGACTCCAGTGACACGTTCTCTAGGACTTACAACTCCTAAAAAGCAATGGATGGCATCACCGACCATAGGAAGTGTGTCGACAGTCTTGCACACGTTGTAAAAATCAAGCCACACAGAAGTTTTAAGGAGGTTACGACTATCAGGAATACGGAATCAGAATCTTTCATCACACTTAACGAACAAAGGGTGTTTAGAAATCAGTATCTTTCAATCTTCAGAAATTTTAATCGCTAGAATTAAGGAAATTGAGTTGACATTAATCACTTCAAAGGTACTGAAGTAAAGTAATGGAAGTGTAAAGGAACAAAGAAAGAAGTCCTGTCAAAGGGTTTAATTAATACATTCAGTTTCTGATGACTGACGTCACCTCTACTACATTTCCTCGGGCTTCAATTTTCGAAATTTCAAAACTCCCATATATACGGAAAGCGGAGGAAATCCTAATTTAAGAAACCGCACAGTTCATAGAGTAAGCTTACTCAGAAGGAAAAAGACGAGAGAATGTGGCTTGTACCACACATAGTGATCTGCTTGGCCTTGGAGTAAGTAAAACTGTCGTAACATCTACAGACGTATCACAGCCTCAAATCATTGGAGTTACACTGGGATGAGTAAAGATGATTGATTTGTGAGCTTGATGAGGTAGATAGGTAGATTGTAAGTGGAAGTGATACTGTACATCAATGTACGATAAGGATAAAGTGATTAGTCGATCATATGACCCAAGTTTGAAATATACTGTACTGTGACAGTGGAACTAATTGTCATGTAGACGGTCCCATTTTCCAATTCATAATATTCTTTTTGGCTTTGAAATTCGATGCCATTGTTTACAAGAAACAAGATCCTTGCTAGGCAAGGCCCAGGGCATCTCCTGCAAACGTCCGACAATTTCAAAAATTCATAATTCAAAACGAGTCCCCATCACTTTCCCACGGTATATCGAACCTAGAGCCGCCTACTAGCTACCGTCCAGTCTGAGCCTTCCACCTCACCTTCAATATATACCAGGCTGGAGTTCTGCTCTGAGGTTTCATCTTACTGGAATCAAGCTCTGCCGATGTTCTATCACCTAAAACAGTCCCAGAATGCCCCAATAGGAACCCCTTCATCCATTGTATCTGCTACAACAGAAACGATTATATTTGTACACTGAGTATAAGATCAATTCACAGGCAAGGTTGGCAGCGGCACCCCAAAGGTGTGACGCCTGTATCTAGTTATATATCCACATCAAAATTGATGCCCTCACAACCAAGCAAAGCCAAATGAATCATGATACAGATACAACCATCATATTTGATTTTCCATATTTCAAACTTCTAATACTTACACTCGAGGCCACACATGTCACAAAGATTGACCACTTGGATATTTAATCGTTTTACCCATTTCTTTTAAATTTGTCAAAACGACAACGATTCGGGATGCTCTGTTCTCACCAATAGACGTGTTACCTCTAGAAATATTATTCGAGATCTTCAGATACCTCAACTACGTTAGTCTTTTGGGTATCGATGTGGTGTGTTCAAAAAATTGGTATACAATTCTCCAAATCAAAGCAACTATGGATAATCCTCGCAAGAAACCTCGAACAGACCAACGGTATATATTGGATGGAGGAACCCGTTACAGATTATACAGTTAGAGAACTCCAATGATGGGTTTTACCGAGATTAAGAGCACAAAAATCTTGGAAGAATGACGAAATTTCCAAAATACAAACACGCAAATTGTATTTGCCAGAAGTTATTCGAGCGCGTCTGATTCCAGGTGGAAAGATGGTTACTCGCTTCTACTTGTAACCGGTAAACTGTATATGATTTGGACCCCTAGAGCTTAATAGGTGTTTACTCATCAATCCAGACATACATTACTGTTGAGAACGCGATCGATTATCTGAATTCTGTCAATGGATCTCAAGATCGACTTTCTTTCCGCGTTGCATTACGAAATAGCATGAGTATGGATTCTGAAGTACATTGCTTTTTTCACTCACTACTGAATCCATGGCACATTTACAGGAATCAACATTAGCCGTACTTGTGTTCTTCAAGTAAAGAAAGGTCATGGCAGCAGGGCCTTTTTAGAGACTACACCTCTATCTACCATACGATATAATAGTGAACAAGTAAGGAAATGGGGAGTTGCGTTGGGTGAGAAGTATCTGATGGAGTATCGTTATTCAACTGGTACTTCAAAACGAAGACTATCTCTCATTCGTTATGAAGCTGGTACGAATAATTACTCTACCTATCTTCAATTTACATCACACCTCAACGTGGTGAGTGTCCCTTCTCATTTTAAAATATTGACGCTTGTTATGTAATCAGCAGGAGCTTCACGTCACACCAACAAATCATATAATTG
The DNA here is from genome assembly GCA_034638255.1 of Coprinus comatus. Lineage (NCBI taxonomy): Eukaryota > Fungi > Basidiomycota > Agaricomycetes > Agaricales > Agaricaceae > Coprinus > Coprinus comatus. The sequence continues at coordinate 203,769 of JAWPGT010000026.1, forward strand.
CAATTCTGTTATGACTTTATTGAAATATTCGCCTCTCACCAGTTTGAAACCAGTAGTCAGACCAACCAAATTTCACCTCTCCACCATATTATCTGTTCAGAGTCACGTTGCCATTTCTCGTCCCCATTCCTCTTTCAAGATCATGTTTACTTCATCGACGACTATAAATTCTATTGACTAGGATACCAAATGACACTGACGACGACAACAATCGAGTCACTCTTGGTAACAGAAGTTTTTCCAATGACGAGAACCCAGGACCAGAATTCGGAAATTTTTTTTCATTGATTCCTCAATCACCGTTGTGATTCTACCCTCTGGTATCGCAGATTCTATAAGCTATTACTGGGATACAAGTATGGAAAACATTACCTTGACTCAAGTATGTATTACTCTTCCCCAATCTTGGTCCATCTTGTAATCGCGCATCCAAATATTTCATTTTTGACAAAGAGTTAGGTTGTATGGTATTGGCTGGAGGGATTAATAATGAAAGGGGTTGTTATATATTGGTGTTGTCGTATTCATTTAATATAAATGCAAAGGTTGAGGAAACATGGTCAGACGAAATTGTGTGTAAACAAGTTACACGTCATCTTTTACAATGACCTCATTGACATCATCCCCCCAAACGACCTTTTACTGACATATAAAAGATGGGCTATGCCCATCTACAAAGGACACCTTTTCTTTCCCCTCTTTCATATCCTTACTCTCGTGTTTGCGCGCACCCCGCCCTTATCTCGTAACCTTTCGCTTCAATAGATACTTCGTGGCTGTTGATCCTTGGTTCTCAGTAAGCATTAAGTTCTATTGAGCTCATCTCCCTCCCCCTCTCCAACGTATTGAGTGTTGCCCGTCCACGGGCTTCCACTTTTTTTTCAACTCCCACGAACGAAGTCAATTTGGTGACGCATATAGTCATCAAAAACTCCGCATACAAGCGTAACGAGGTCACGACCTCTTCTCACCGAGCTGTCACGTCCACTTCGTGCTAGTAACACTAGCATATAAAGATACTAACGCATATACTCACTAGTAAGAGTATTTGTGCGTACAACGAACTTCTCAAACGAACATTATTTTAACGTGTAGTCAAAAACTCACGTCAACGTACAAAGAACTTCTCTCAACGTAGTGAGTAAACTCCAGAGTATCTGTTTATCACATATTGAAACTCATGGAGCAAATCACAATGCCTCCACAGAGTGAAGCCTCAACCTCCAATCGCCCTACCGCCTCACGAGCAGCACAACGTGCTTCAACGACTTCATCTTCTTCACAGAGGAACGAAGCAGCTCCACGTCAAACGCGTAAAGGTAAGGAAATTGCTGTACCTACACGCAAAAGCAAACGTATTGAAAACAAGAAACATGGTGTTATAGAACCTCCTCAGAAGGCTCCTACACGAAAACCGTCAAAAGGAAAACAAAAGGTTAATAGTGTGCACTCATCTGTGTCCACAACGAGTACAAGCTCACTGACTGAGCTCTCACCCTCTATGTCCTCATCTACTGCTGGTGCACATCCACCGGACATCGAACAGGCGACCACCAACGACACGGAACGTACAGCTGTTGCCCCACGATCAACCACGCCAGATAACAACGCACAACCGGACGTTTCGCATACACCCCAGACGCCGTCCGTATATCAATCATCCGACGACTCTGAACATCAGCCATCTGACGACTCCGATTCTGAAGCTGAAACAATGCCATCTCCATACACCCTTGACTCCGGCGTCACATTGAATGTCCTCCCCAACGACCTCCCCGTTATCCCCAGTGTCAAGGTCTCAGTCCCACAGCTCAATGATTGGGTAGACCGCTGCAACCATGCCTTTGCAAGTCACAAGAGTTTACGCGAGCTCAGTCATGCGGACAAGATTGCCCGAGCTATGTTAGCCTTTGAAAGGAGTACAAAGTGCAAGGCGTTCTACAATCTAAAGAAGGGGACTGAGGAGTTCGCTAAGTGGACTTTTGATGATTTCGCAGATGCGCTACGCTCAAAGCTATTCACAGACAATTGGCACCACAACATCGAACGTGAAATGTCCGCAATGTACATGAAGGAAGAAGACGAATTTGAAGAATGGGCCGCCACTATTAGGTGCAAGAACGAGCTTGTCAAAAAGACCTCCAGCTACAAAGATGCCAAGGAACTTCGCTCCTTTTTCTCGTCACACATGGCACCCAATCTTCAAGTAAAGGCCAACCGTCAGAAGGATTTAGCGGCATTAACGACTGATGTATGGGAGGCAAGAATCGAAGAGCTAGATGCACAAAGGATTGAAGAACGTGAACGTCTTGAAGTAGCAACGAACAAAGTCAAGAAGGAGTTACAAGACCAATGGGCCGCCGCGAACAACAATCGTTCTTATCCACAACGTACCTCCAACACTAATGTCACATCTACGTCCACTCCTTCTACCAACTATCAAAGACCTCCCAATAACAACAACAATGCCCCAGCGCCACAACGTCTTCAACGAAGCGAAATGCCAAGAGCTCTTACGGATGAAGAATGGCAGATACTGAAAAGGTACGAAGGCTGTATGGCATGTCGTCAGACACTTCAGACACACCACGCGAAGAATTGCAAGAACCCTTGTAAGAAGGGTAACGAACCTGCCATATCTGTCCCCACTCAGGAACAAGTTACCAAGTTCAATGCTATGCGAGGTCGCAACATCGATACATCATACGTCTATACTCGTCCTACCAAACGCCCTCGTTATGACAACACACAGACAGTTGCATCCGTATCAACCATCTTCCCCACTACCACCACATCAAAGATCTCAGCGGTTGAGGATACTTCAATGTCGTCGCAGGATTCCTCGGATGACCACATTCTTGCGTCCATAGAACAAGGAGCTGACACAAGCACAGAATCAAATGACTGTATGACTGCTCCACTAATGTACTGGAATTTTTCACTAACGCACAAATCAAACGAAACACAGGAAACAGCCTTACTCGATAGTGGTGCAAGTATGGACCTTATCCATGAAAACGTAGTAAACACTCTGGGTTTGAAGCGACACCTTCTTAGGAAACCTTATCGCATACGTAGTGCAATGTCAGATGAACAATTTCTTTCCGAATATGTAATTATTACTCCGAGTGCTACCAATGAATCTTTCACATCACGCCCAATACACGCTGTCATATGTAAGAACTTATCAAGTCCAATGATCTTGGGAATGCCTTTCTTTCAGAAGAATGGTATTGTCATCGATCCAGAAGAATACACAGCTCATGTAAAAAGATTAAAGATTAACTTAACAGTTCACCTTATTAACGATAACAAAGTCAAGACAACCTTCCAGAAACTACCAATTACATCACCCAAGCAAAGGAGACAGGCGAACATCAAACGAGTAAAGACAACACTAAATTATCGCAAAGAACTACTATCAGAACTCAAATCACAACTAAAACACAAGAAGATCTTACTTGACAACGATAACACATCATCGCATGTAGCTGCCGCAATCATACACTCAGCCATTCGAACCGCATAACAGCCATCATCTCTGAGGATGCCCGAAAAGAAAGAGAAACAAAGCTACTTACTGAATTCAAGCAGGTCTTTGCAGAAATACCTCATGTAGACGAATTACCAAATGACATTATGGCATCCATTAACTTAAAAGAACCAAATCAAAAGATAAAACCGAGATTATATCAATCACCTCGAAAATATAGAGAAGCTTGGCGTACATTATTAGAGCAACATCTTGACGCAGGCAGAATAAGGCCATCATCATCAGAAAATGCCTCCCCAGCATTCATTATCCCTAAAGCTGACACAAAGGCCTTACCACGATGGGTCAATGACTACCGACAACTGAATAAAAACACTGTCCCTGATAACTACCCACTACCCCGAATAGACGAAATTTTGGCAGATTGTGCAAAAGGAAAAATATGGGGTACTATTGATATGACTAACGCCTTCTTCCAAACGAAGATGCGTCCATCAGACATTCCCTTAACGGCAGTCACAACACCTTTCGGATTATTTGAATGGTGTGTTATGCCGATGGGCCTCCGAAATGCTCCTGCGATCCATCAACGAAGAATCAATATTGCACTGAGAGAATACATTGGGAGAATATGCCATGTATACATTGACGACATAATTATATGGGCACAAGATGCCGAAGAATTTGAACAACATGCACGACTTATCTTCACGGCACTTAAAAATGCAGGATTATATTGCAATTTAAAGAAGACAAAACTATTCAGGACCTCAGTTGAATTCCTAGGACACACGATAAGCCAGAATGGCATTGAACCAGATCAAGGAAAGATCGATAAAATTACAGCATGGCCAACACCAGAATCTGCAAAAGATGTCCGAAAATTCCTTGGTCTTGTCAGATACCTAGCAGCATTCTTACCAGACCTTGCTACACATACGCATGTCCTTAATAAACTCACTGAAAAGCAATGCGATTACAATTGGCCTGGCTGGAATGGCACCCATCAAAAAGCATTTGATGCAATCAAATCAATCGTCACAAGCAGTGATTGTTTGACTACCATTGATCACACACTCATGCCAGAATACAAGATTTTCGTTACCACTGATGCATCTGACATCAGAAGTGGTGCTGTCCTAAGTTTTGGAAAAGACTGGGAATCAGCACGCCCTGTGGCCTTTGACTCCAAGACTTTCAAAAAGGCAGAGCTTAACTACCCAGTACATGAGAAAGAGCTTTTTGCAATAGTTCGCGCACTAGAAAAGTGGCGAGTAGACTTATTGGGTGTACCATTTACGGTAATTACAGATCACCGAACCTTAGAATGCTTCCAAACGCAAAAACACCTGTCAAGACGACAGGCCCGTTGGATGGAATTCTTACAACAATATGATTTTCATATTGTATATGTCAAAGGAGAAGACAATACAGCAGCAGATGCACTATCTCGCACATCTTTTCAGGAATGTGATTATGAAACAGAGGCAACCCACATCTCACCATATGACCGCATGGATGAATTAGAATCCAAGTCTGCTCAGTCATTACAGAAGCACAACAAGCACCGATACGTTGGACACAAGCCCTTACAAACATAAAGACCCATGAAATAAATCACATTTCAGGTATAGAAACAGATGATGAATTGAGAACAACTATAATAGAAGGCTACAAAACAGACAATTTTTGCCGAAAGGTGCTCGACAACTTAATGTCGTTTAGGGATTTTTCCCTCGTGGGCGATCTCTTATTCTATAATGGGCGTTTAGTCATTCCAAAGACAGGGAACATCAGAGAAACACTTTTCGCATTAGCACATGATTCATTAGGACACTTTGGTTTTGATAAAACGTATGCTGCACTACGTGAATCCTACTACTGGCCAAAAATGAGGTTGGACTTAGAAAATGCGTATATACCTTCATGCACACAATGTCAACAAAACAAAGCATCAACGAAAAGGCCCTTTGGACCCCTACATCCACTACAGGTCCCTAATGAAAGATTAACAAGCATTGCAATGGACGACTTTGTGGGTCCATTCCCAGAAGAAGAAGGTTTTGATTCCATTCTGACTATCACCGATAGATTAGGTGCAGATGTTCGACTCATTCCTACCAGATTAGATGCTACTGCTGAACAAACAGCGGAAAGATTCTTTATCCACTGGTACTGCGAAAATGGTTTACCTATGGAAATTATCTCAGATCGAGATAAACTGTTTATCTCCTCCTTTTGGAAACGACTGCATGAACTAATCGGTGTTAAACTAAAGATGTCCACTATTTTCCATCCAGAGACAGATGGCTCCAGTGAACGAACAAATAAAACACTCAAGCAAGCACTCCGGTATCATGTAGATAACAATCAAACAGGTTGGGTAAAGGCACTTCCACTTGTTAGATTTGCAATCATGAACACCATAAATGCGTCCACTGGACTCACAGGCTTTAACTTGCGAATGGGTTTATCCCCTAGAGTAATACCGCCCCTTGTAAAAGATAGTAACTTAACAGAACAGCCACTCGAACTATTAACACAGCTACAAACGATGACTGCAATGGCTCAAGATAACCTCATCCAAGCAAAGGTTGGACAAGCTGCAGCTGCTAATAAGACCCGAGACCCTAGATTCCCTTTCTATGTTGGTGGCAGAGCATTGATAAAGGCAGAAGTCCGACAAAAGGAACAGAATACTAAAGGATTGGCTAGTTCAAAACTTAGACCAGCCTTCGATGGTCCATTTCCAATAGTCAATGTTGATCCTGAACATTTTGTTGTGACCTTAAACGTCACAACGGTTCGAGGCGGCACAGAACATAAAAAGTTCCATGCATCATTACTACGACCTTTTATTGAAAATGATGATCTTCTATTCCCTCAGCGAGCTCCGAACCTTCCAACACCAATCCAAACGGAAGAAGGATTCACAGAGGCTTTTATAGAAAAGATTATTAAACGAACAAAGATAGGACGAGGATACCACTACCTTGTAAAATGGAAGGATTACCCAGATTATGAAAACGAGTGGCTCCCAACAAGCGAACTAAAGAATTGCGAAGCTTTAACCATTTTTCTCGCGGGTCTCAAAGCGAATAAAAAGAAACAAAATAAGAATTAATGTGACATACATCTCGTAAAGTCAAGTCTTTTGCTCAAGTGTATGACCACCTTCTCTCTCTTTTTTACCTTTTTTTTCGTCATGCCCGCGGTAGCTTTTTCCCACTGGGTTTTTTAATGCACCCGTGCGCGGATTTGTAGTTCATGTATAATTTTCCCTTTCTCTCATTTGTTATCACTTGCGCACATTTTTTTCCTTTTTTCTCTTTCGAATTCTTCCCTTCTACATTTACTGACAGAAACAACGCTGTTTTCTTTTCCGGTGGGGGGAAGAGTGTAAACAAGTTACACGTCATCTTTTACAATGACCTCATTGACATCATCCCCCCAAACGACCTTTTACTGACATATAAAAGATGGGCTATGCCCATCTACAAAGGACACCTTTTCTTTCCCCTCTTTCATATCCTTACTCTCGTGTTTGCGCGCACCCCGCCCTTATCTCGTAACCTTTCGCTTCAATAGATACTTCGTGGCTGTTGATCCTTGGTTCTCAGTAAGCATTAAGTTCTATTGAGCTCATCTCTCTCCCCCTCTCCAACGTATTGAGTGTTGCCCGTCCACGGGCTTCCACGTTATACCTATAAGGTCCCAGTTATATTTGAAATATACGGCAAAGTTGAGACGACTTGACGAGCTATGCGGGAGGAGATTGTACATTGGCATCAGATCCTGCATGGTAATATACAGAGTAGTTTGTTGGCACAATGCCACCCTCACTTCCGGCTCGGAAAAATCATTAATCAGTACTGGTGACTGGTTAACAAAGTGGAAAACCACATTATTTCGGCATCTACTTCTCAGTGCTGTTGAATGTGGTTGAGGCTGTAATGAATGAAGCGTATTATTCCTAAATCCTAGAACCTGTTCATTCAATAGATATGCAACCCAGAAATACAAATTTAAAATATAATTCAGTTTTTATTAGTTTTTAATGATTAAATTCTACTGGACAACAAATTGTGTACTAGGAAGGTGCTTATATTGTTAGCACCACTGAACGTACCAACGAAATTAAGAGGACTAACATGTTGCTAAGAAGGGTAAGAACCTCCCCACTTTCACAAGCTCTTGTGTCGTTATATTGAACTATTTCTACTAAATTCTCGTAGCCATTGAAATATGTAGTAATGCCTCCAAGAAGATACACTGTCATTGTATGAAGCAACGTAGAGTTTATTGGTAACATACGAGACAGAGAGATGTAGTTAAAGCCGTAGCAGCGATTTATCTATGTTTAAATGCGTGAAACTAGTATAATTAGGAGTTTTATTTGGCGGCAAAAATTGCGACTCCAGAATGTAACTGTAGAAATAAAGTATTAAGCAACAATTTCAGGTACATAATTCGCCTGATTGGATATATTATTTTAGGCGACGAAACATTAAAAGAAGGGGATTACTGCTATCAAGGATACGATTTTGGAAGTAATAATATTACTTCATAGGGGAAATTTTTGGGTCAAACCTACAGAGTAGCATATTAACCTCATCTGGTTGAAGTATATATAGCATATGCCTCTACGCTTGGACGTACGTGTGTCCTCGCTGTTGGGGTTGAGATTTCCGAGCCTAACAAGTAGAAAAGGCATGAAAGAATGTAGTCGCTTATACCCAAGGCATGATTCTCTATGGTTAGAGCCCAGGTTGAGCCGCGATCCGACACAATAGTTTCAGTCCAAGCAATAGGTGCAGCAGTCGATTGTTCAAACAACTAATGTTATTGAGTAAACACATATTTTTTCTAACAATGTTTACTCACTGCCCAAGTTCTTCCATTTCCCTTACACCATGAATATATGCCATCCTGGATGGTATGCATAATCATCGTTGCCTGGCTAGATAAAATCCCAGTGTGTCAGTTTCATACTGTAACGAATTCATGAAACTTATTCTTACAGAGATGAAGTGGAAGGGCCTTTCTTTAAAATATCATCGACCTTCATTCCCCTTTTACCTGGATATCTTCCATGGAGGGTAATAGTGTCGTGTAGCAATGTCCGTCTATGAACATCCGCAATGAGGGTAGGTGACCCCGCTCTATATATCTTGACTCTTCTCAAGCCATCTTCCGATGTTGAGAGCAGATATTGAGCGCCTACAAGGGGATCATCTGGGAACAACGCAGCGCTTTCGAGACTATCGCGTCTGTATATTAGGCGAGTCTGTCCTTTAGATTCTGAGTTGGATATGGATTGGGGATATGGTTGGTTTATGAGAGTGATTTGTGAATTCATGGCGAGGGAGGTAAATGGGATGGTATGGTCTTGTTTTTGATTTTCCGGACCTTTAATACGCTGGGGCCACCATTATTCTCTCTTTGGACTGGTACATACATAGCTCTGGATGACTCGAAATTTTGGCTGTGATCAGTCGTAAAAATAGTCTGAATATCTTGCATCAGGTTCGGGTGCGTTTTCAATGGAAGATGAGTCAACGGAAGTATCAGAACATTATCTGATAAGATGAAACTGATAGCGAAACAACTTAATAACAGAATTATCTAGCACTTGACGGTTTCATAGAAGGTTATATATACAGTGAGACAGCTTTTTCTACCCACCACATCAACTTGTTAGAACTTGTGAAGTAGTATGTAGATAGGCCCATTGTATTCCCTTGTACAATTCAGTATCACTAGTAAAATCTGTAGAATCCGAAGAAGTCGGAAGATATTCAAATGGCGCAGTTGAGTGCCAAGGGAAGACTCCTCGGGCGTAGCAGTTGCCTAAATTCTTACGCGTGCTACATAACCATTTACTGAGTCCACTTGATTTTACAAATGGTGGTGAGTTATCCCAGCACTTACGCCACATAGTCATCCACTGCAGTTCTCAAGAGAATCATTTTGGTACAAATATAGGTATTACATCCCTACATGCTAACCCCCACCACCCCCGCCGCTTTGCCTAGATTCCCTCTCTCTATCCTTCCTTAATTTCTCACAGTAGAGAAAAGTCATAACTATTTCATCTAAAATAGGCTCACAACTATCATCAACTTCCAAAGAGGCTGGTCTTCCTTTGAGTAAAGGCCCTAAACCATGTCGCTTTTCTCTAAACTTGGCCATTCGTCTCTTACTTCCATCATTAATGATCATCTAATCAACCAGAATATATCAAAAGATGAACACTTGTGCAAAGAAACGAGTTCATACCTCAAGATGTCCCGCTCGTAAATCCCAGCGATATTCCTTTCCATCAGATGCTCGAAACACTCGGCCTCTAAATAAATTGGCTGATGAGTATCCTTCATTATAATATCAAACAGAGATGTGATAATTCTTACCTTCCAAACCAGGACCAACCTTCCTTTCGGAAGAAATCCTTCGCAGATACATCCAATCCATTATACCTAAATCGTGTCGATTGGAAGGAATGAAATTCAACTTGAGCGTAAAACGCAAAATCCTTCATCATCCGCTGGGGATGAACTACCGGGCTCATCATCATCTGAATCTAGAGCGAAATTTTGATCCACCGAATGTCGATCATTATCATCCATTACGAGTCTTGGTTCCTTCTGATTATTGCTACTTGAAGTTGAATTTGGACTCGTAGCTCGCTTTGTTGTGATACCAGTAGTGTAACTGCCGTCCCATACACCATCAACTGTGTTAACAGCTTTTCTCATGGTGGCAACCTCGGTACGGAAGAAGGTCAATGGTTTGTCGACCTTGTATAGAGGTTTTCCGGTTTCTGTAGTGTAAATACTGTTTCGTGGATGTCTTGTTGAGAGGATTAAACGCATGGTATCGTTTGAGAAGCTTGATCAGTGGGCTAGCGGGATATTTAAGGCAGTAGAGTGTTTGACATCGCCTTTAGGTTTTCGCATGGCGTGAGATTAGCCAGCGTACTAAGTTAGACATGGTAATCACTTGACACGATGAACTGCGGAATCGGCATATCTCCATTTGTGGTACATAGCAGAACCCCATGTAACCATGAAACCCCTTATTTTTAGAACATAGTAACAATTGTAAATATTTCACCTCATAAATTTAATACCATGGCAGCCGAGCACTCTAAGCACTCGGAAATTTGAGCTCAGTACGAAATTAGCAAGAAAAGAGTCAATCTCATCCGATGAGCGTTGGTTAGTAGATCATGAAGCAACTTCACGATCAACGAGCAGTATGTTGTTGAAACATTGAAGTCTGCCCCTAAATATGCCGAAGAATAAAAGAAGTTGGATGAGATCATGAGAAAGGAGCTGCAGTTGTGGAGAAAGTGAGGGAATGGGCAGATGATACTCTACAGAGGAAACAATTTAAAAGTATTGTCCTATTTTTCCAACAAAAAGTAGTTTTGTCGTACTGATTACCATGTATATTATTTATATATATATAGATATTACAATAATCTTTCCTTATATTCTACCCACCACCACCACTGCCTAGATTCTCTCTCTCTCTATCCTTCCTTAATTTCTCGCAATAGAGAAAAGTCATGACTATTTCATCCAAAATGGGTTCACAACTATCATCAACTTCCAAAGAAGCTGGTCTTCTTTTGCGTAAAGGCCCCAAGCCATGTCGCTTTTCTCTAAACTTGGCCATTCGTCTCTTACTTCCGTCATTAATGACCATCTAGTAAACGAGAATGTAGTAAAATTTGAATACTCGTGTGCAAACAAACAAGTTCATACCTCAAGATGTCCCGCTCGCAAATCCCAACGATATTCCTTTCCATCAGATGCTTGAAACACTCGACCTCTAGACAAGTTGGACGATAAGTATTGCTCGTTTCCTTCACTGTAGTATCAAACAGAGTTATGAAAAATCTTACCTTCCAAACCAGGACCAACTTTCCTTTCGGAAGAAATCTTTCGCAGATACATCTAACCCATTATACCTAAATCGTGTCGATTGGAAGGTATGAAATTCGACTTGAGCATAAAACGCAAAATGTCCTTCATCATACGCTGAGGGTGAACTTCTAGGCTCTTCATCATCTGAATTTGGAGCGAAATTTTGATCCACTGATTGTCGATCATTGTTGTCCATTGCGAGTCTTGGTTCCTCCTGATTGTTGCTACTTGAAGTTGAATGTGGACTTTGAACTCGTTTTGCCGTGGTACTAGTTTCATAACTGCCGTCCCATACACCATCAACTGTGTTAACAGCTTTTCTCATGGTGGCAACCTTGGTATTGAAGTAGGTCAATGGTTTGTTGACCTTGTATAAAACTTTTCCAGTCTCTGTAATGTAACTACTATTTCGCGGATGTATGGTAGAGAGGATTAAACGCATGGTGTTGTTTGCAGGGTTTGATTAATAGGTTAGTGGGATATTTAAGTACTAGCGTTGTTAAACATCACCACAAAGTCTTCGCATGGCGTGAGGTCAGTCAGGGTATTGAATTAGATATCCGCATTGTTCCTGGAGAGATGGTAACCACTAGACAAGAGGTTGTCAGGATGAACTGCGGAATCGAAGGCTGTGCTATACACTATGAGAGAAAAGTGTAGGAGGGTTTATTGATACAAAAATGGACCAGTTAATGTACAGTAGTTGAAGCCAGGGTTGACCAACATCTAGGGGGGAATAGTGATACAGTACGTGAAATAGGTGGGATTGGAAAGAACCAAGGTGAATAAGTTTATCTTTCCTCAGCATCCCTAAGATAAACGAAAGTTATAAGGATCTCGTCCATGATGTGTTCACCCTCTGGAGAGATCTCCAAGGATGCGGGGCGGATGACGCGAGATGAGAGAAGTCCGGTCTTTGCCCGATGAAATCGTGCAATAACAGATTTAGAACTATCGTTTGATACCAGCTGGATGAAGTTTATGTTTTAGTATTAAGTTGAATTATCAACGATAACATTCTTACCTTCGGGTTCTTTGAGTTAATTACCCAACGATATTCGCAGCCATCTGACGCACGGAAAACTTTGTGCCTGGAAACATGTTTGACATATCCTGGTTATAAAGACGAAAAGTCGCTCGTACCTTCCCAATCCATACCACGACCATCCTGTCGATTTAAAAAGTTCGCCACCACGCATTTCATTTCCAGCATGAAGGATACGGGATGAATTCATAGTTCCATACTCAATCTGAGCGAGATGGGCAAGGTAACCTTGATGACGTCCAGATTCAACAATAGTATCTCCGCTCAAAGTGGAATTAGGTGATGAGCTTCTTGTAAGAACAAAATCAATGAGATGTTCATTCCTGAGCTCGTCGTGTGCGTCTTTCTCCTTCTCTCCAAGCCAAATTCCATCTTTGGTTTCCACGGCTCTTCGTATAATTATCCTTCTTGCATCACTAATAGAGGTGGAGGGGGTATCAACTTTATAGCAGACTTGACCAGAATCGTTGGAGTATGTGCTGTTTACAGCAGAAGTTGTTGAGAGGTTGAGATGCATAACTTGCGAACTTTGCTTTCTCTACGTGGTCGTTTCAACGAATAATGAAGGGGAATGAAATCGGTATATCCGAGGGCCTCAGGCCTGTCTTCGAGGTATGAATCAACATGGGAGGCGATGAGGCCAGCATTTTATAGTCTCCTGATAAGAGGAACAACTATGAGACCACTTTTCGAATTGGATTTTTCCACACAGCCTTGGGTGATAAGCTGACAACCGTTTCTCTTGTCCCGGAATATAATAAACAACACCTTTTTGTTCAGTGGCATACAGACAATAGACACTAGAGGTTTTTAACTCTCGAGGGCCATGTTCTTTATGGAGTTATGGGAGGCAAGCTCGTAAACGGTTCCCTTGGTAGTTGCGGAGAATAAAAGAACAACATTGACAATTAGGGGATGATTTGTCAGCATTTTTTTTTTCCAGGTGATTTGACTCCTGCTTCTCGCACATATGTGACTATTGCGCGCGGCATTCGACACATTTGGGCTCTTGCAAGATTTCAAGAAAGATCAGTGGCTAACACTCATCCTATTACTGATATTTCTTGCACATGCCAATAATAACCTTCGTCTTTGTGAAAGTCATTTATCTTCGTATTGTTGTTCTGCATGCTATGCCAGAAGCGATATTCTTTGTGGGGTCGCTTCAGCTCCAGCTATATAACCTTATCTCACACCCATATGGCTATTTTCTACTTTCTAATCGACACCGGGAAGAAAGAATTTCCACCAATGTTCCGAAATTGCTCGAGCCTTTGGTTGGGTACTAGCTAATGGTTCCCAATTCTTTGTGTGTACTCGTGTGTATGGCGTGTTAATGTGCCAAGAGGTCATGCCGGTATCCATTGCTGTGTGCCACGATTCAGGCTCTGTGCATACAACGTAGGACTTCGAAATACTGGCGGTAATAGGCATCATAACTCCGGTTCTTTGTACAGGTACTCATCATGTTATCTCTTGATCGATAAGATGAATGAAGACTTGGTTTGATGTTTTCCATACCGCCGGTAAGTTCTAAGAATACCCTCAACATCCCCATACTATCCGATACGGACATCATTCGAAGTCACCCTACAGTACTTAATATATTTCGAAGTCTTCCTTAGGTCTTCTTCAAGTTTCTTTGACAAGCTGAGTTTATGCACAGTTTTTATAATATCGTGTCGTAAGGCAAGGGACTACGGACCTATGTAGAGGTTAACTCCCCTCCACTTTCCGTGTATATTTCTCGGTGTCTCCATTTTTGAAGTACCCCCCTTAAGTATAGAACCCCAAAATTTACCTCAAGTCTGGGTTCTGAATGAAGAAGCAACGGACACTACCGTTTGACCTGTTCTAGCTTTCTTCCTAATGTTCCTTTGATTCGCATAACCAAATCGTATTTCCCTTCCTTGTTCTTCGACATCCTTGATAGCACATACGACAAGTTCTTGACCCAATTGGAAGCCTGGAAGGGGCACGCCACTTCCATGGTTAATAACAAAATTAAACCCAACGACCCTAATGATAATCAATGGCCTCACCTCTCAAGCGTTGCCCCCCATTTCAATAACGTCCATGTTCCACCACGACAAGGAAGTTGATTACTTCGGTCCTTTTCTCGCAAACGACATTCGCCATCCTTCGTAGAGGGCAGGGGGTTGCTTCCAAGTTAACACTATTCGTCGACGAACGTCCAGAAGTTTTTCCAGGAGATATTAGTCATCTCATATACTCAGCGAGCACAACAACAGCTCGAAAGTAACAACTTTTCTTTGGATCAATGATCCGGATATTGTAACTACGTGCGATCAACGAAGCTGATGGTGATGGACTACCAAGAAGGTGTTTTAAAGTTTTATAGTCTGGATTTATTGAAGGGGGTAAGTTTTCATGATTCAACATGGTCCCCATATCAAATCTTGTGAGATTATCAACATTTCTCAAGGGCATCTATGGCAACTTTCATGTGAGCTGTTAGTGTTACTCGAAATCAATACCGATAACTTTTTCCACATGTAGATAGATTCGACGCTGAAATCTTCTACAGTTGAACAGACCCTCAAAAAGAATAACTCTAGCATTAACGGGAATCAACCATAACACAACTCCGCGGAATATCCCTGAGAGTTTGGTATGGGTGTTGGTAAAACAAAAATAGACTGAGGGTATGTTGATTGAGGTCGAATGATAACAAGGTCTGACTTAATTTATTCCAACTACCGTGGCTAAACCTCTGTCTCTCGGAATCCTTTGTTGTTAAAAAAGGATTTGGTGCGCCTGTTAGGAATATCCATCTACTAGGACATCAACAGCGTTATTGATTACGTAATAAATGGCGATCACTGGAAGTGGAGGAATACCTTGTCCCTTCACTTTACACTCTCATGCAACTGTGCCTCATTCATAACGATCCCTTCGAGACGTTGCTCGCTACAGCAGACGGTGAACCTGTTTATTCAATTTATACTCTGACAAAGGATAATGTATCCTCTTCATCTTCCCCATTATCGTTTAAACTTCATCCTCGTCTCGACTCTCCAGACTCAAATTCATCCTCTTCCTCTTCATCCTCCAACTTCTCTGCTGTTTCTGGAGTTACCTCTGCCTCCAACTCTTCGACATCAACCACCCTAATATCTTCCACCGAGTTTACGCCCACGAAATCACCTCCATCACCACCATTACCCGCACGAGCCCTGCGAAACTCACTTGTTAGCGTGTCGGCTAGTAGATGCGTACCCGCACGGCCGCACCATCAAACCACAACTGCTGGCGCCCGATCAACCGTTCCCGTTAGCCGAACCCACTCGAGTTCTAGCACACATCATCATCGAGACTCGTCTGTTCCACGTTCCTCTCCCCACGCCCCCCATCAGCCTGCATCTTTGCAGACATCAGTTAGGCCCACTTGCGCTAATTCCGGGCCAGTTACAAGCGTACATCGGTTAGAGCGGCCCCATTATAGCCGTGGTAATGTTGAAACTGAAGTCGGAAGGATTGAGTACTGTGGTGATCATATCGGTACCAGGGTACAACTCTGTCATACTGGTATGGAAATATCCGCCCCCGCGCGCTATAGGAGCCGGACTCCGTCATCATCTTCCGCGAATGCATCAGGTTGTGACGGTTCACAACAAAGTTTACCTTACGGTAGAAATGGTCTGAGTGATGCAAATACGGTGCTCACAGCCTTTCAGGATTTCGTTGATAAATCAAATCCTATGACAGAAACCCGACAAAAAGAGCAATCTGATGAAGAAAAGGAACTTATTCCTAATCCGTAAGTAGAAAGTTCCATATAAGTTGTATAGGGTATATTAAACTGTTTACTGCAGTGTATGGGAATTCAAAGGACCAGACAATCGTCCGTACAAATGGATGACGTTGGCAAACTGCCCGTTCCTCGTGCACAATATATCTCCTGTGCCAACACCTATTGCACGATATAGGCCAGCAAAACTGGGTATCATATCGAGAAGTCGGAAGGCATTCCTAGAGATCATGCCTAGTGGTCTTAACCTTGAGGATATGGTTGTTGTCACTTTTGTAGGTTATCCACTATTTATACACACACGGAGACATTTATTCATTGTAAACCGTTCATGTCTACAATCTCATTTTATGTATCATTACAATATGTTCTCGTTCATTTCTGTTTTTCTGTGTTGTGCTGATTTGTTTTTCTGTTACCATTACTCGTTTTCTTGTTGTTGTTGTTTTTGTGCCTAGCTTTACTTTTGATGTCCTCCATCTTGATTTGTGCGTTTCTATGAATATATTCTTGTTTTCTGAGATTTTCTGTATTTAAAGAATTTATACAAAACATAAACACGAGATTATACACAATATTATGTTAACACTTTCGGTTTACATATGTACCATCCAGGTACGCATACGCTATAAATATGGCGATGGTGATCTATGACGCGATAATGACGTGTTGACGTGACATCACCTTCGATTCTTCAAATACAAAAAGAACTTGTTCGCAGGACCTTGCAGCTTTGTGAGAACCAAATTGAGACCAGCCTTATTGAAGTTTTGATTCGAATTCCTAACCCTCTAGGCAAATATTCAATGCTCTTCCCGCTTCAAACATGCCTTCTGATTTTACAATTTGGTGAACTTGCTTGTTTGACTGAAGATATAAAGGATAAGATTGAGAGTACGAAATAAGATCGAAGAATCGTAGTACCATTACAAAGTGGCAAAGCCTGTTGCTCGACAGTAACGCTTTTAATGAAAATATGAACATCTCTTTTCAATAAGAATATTGAAGAGAAAATGAATGTCTCACAACAATATAAAAACGCGAGTACAGCTGCGTCCGTCAGCTGTCAGAGCTTCGAGTCCGAAACTACTGTTGAAGGGTTCGAGAAGGGAACGTTTGTGAGTGGTGAGCGAAAGTTTGAGAAGATTTGAACAAGAATTGAGCGATTTTCGAGTAAGTTTCGAGAGTGGTTATAAGCAGAAAAGTGGGGGTAAAATTCACTGTCTTTCTACTACATCGTCCGTAGTATTTATACTAGAGAGTAGGATAACGAGGAAGGGCTTCGAAGCCCGTGTTTATGGCACAAAACTAGAAATGTTCATTAAGCAGTACACGTGTTCATAGATTAAAGTTTCGGACATGTGGAAAAATGAATAAAGAAAATATTTTTAGCTAGGAAAAGAGCAGTTGAATGCTCAGGAACAGACGTGGTGTTGAACCACCGAAGCGCAGAGCGCCGAAAAGAAATGAAAGGGAATAGAAACAATAGAATAAGAAAGGAAAAGAAAAAGAAAGAAACGGACCTCGTGTCCTTTATTACTGCTAAGCTGTCCAAACTGAAATGTAGACCCTGTCTCCTGAGTTTCGAGCGCGTTGTTCCTGGTGAAGTTTTTCTGAAAGGAATGAACCGTTGGCCTATGTGGAGCATCCGATGTTGTGGTGACGGCCGAGTTGTTGAGTCAGGGTCCAGTGTGGTCGAAAATGGAAATCGTTGTTGGAGGTTGTGTAAGTTTGGAACTGGAGGCCAGAGAGGGAAAAGACTCGAGAAATGTGGATTTCTTGAGTACGTGATTTTGAACGTCGTATGTGAAGTCTTCGAGTGCTTCTGGTGTAGCATCCGTGAGTTTGGTGACAGGAATAGCTTGTAGGTCTCGAGGATGATAAGGAATGAGTCGGAATGCTGCGAAACGTAGTTTAGAAATTGCTCCATCAAGCTCTGCAAGAATGTAAGATCCTCCTGTCATCCTTTTGAGTACTACCATTGGCCCAAAATATCTAGGTTTTGCTTTTCCTCCAACATCGTTGTTATATCGTGAATTTCGAACGAGGACGAGTGCGCCGGGTGAGAAGTTGAAATCTCGGATGAGGGATGCGAATTTCTTGTTGAAATGTTGGATAGATTCATATCGTGCTTTGAGGACAAGTTCTTTCACTCTATCGAGGTCCTTGGGCCACTTTTGTAGTTGGACAGCTCGGGTGGCGATGAGATCGGTTGTGGAGAGTGGTTTGGTGAGAGAGGGTGCAAGATAGGTTGCCTCAGCGAGATCGAATGGGAGGAGAGGCTCGAGACCGTGTGCTATGTAGTAGGGTGAATATCCAGTTGATTTTTGAATAGAAATCCGTTCTGCCCAGAAAACGGAAGGTGCTGCAATTGTCCAACGACGTTCATCTCCTCCTGCTGCCTTTACTAATGATTCCCTCACGTCAAAGTGTCTTCTTTCTACAGGACCGTTTGCTCGAGAGTTGTAGGGTGAAATGCGAATATGATTGATCTTATAATGAGTTGAGAGGTATTCTGCTGCCTGTACAAAAGCTGGACCATTATCCATGACGATTTCTTTGATAGCACCCCATCTGCAAAGTATTTCTTCAAAGATAAAGGATCCCAATGTTCGAGCGTTCTCCAAGCAAAGCATCCTCCATTCAGGGTAGGAGGAGAGTGAACAGCGAGCGTGTATGATGTATCTGAACCCACATCAGGACTTTGCGCATTTCCTTTGGGCTACTTGAGCTTCCTTTTCAAGCTTATACTCCTTGTAGTACCTTGGTGAATAATGCCCCAAGGAGCTCCAAGGAAAAAATTTTCAACAAGGAAATTCAAGTTCTCCCAAGTGCCAACCAAATATACTTTGAGAATTATTATTATTAAGTAGCATCACAGTAGGGAAATCAATAAATTGACAATTGTGCAATGGGTACACGTCGTGGGGCTATATAATTAGTACTATTGAATAGGTGTCATTTGTGCGGTTCTGTAGAGCCCAAGAACGTGCCAGGAAGCCAAGATTTGAAGGTGTGACACCCTTGAGGAACATTCTGTAATTTGGACTTCACGAAATTTTGAAAATATGTGATCATGTGACAATGTGAACATGGACACATCACATACTGATGTTACTGCCTCTGTCTTCCCCCATCCCTTCCAATCCCCCTGACGAAATACTCAACCCCACACCTATGACCTTCCTACTCAACTCTTGGCTTGTGTAGCCTGGCCTACCCCTCCCCACCCACAACACACCAAACACAGGCCCTGTCACACTCCCCACTTCACAACCATCAGATGTCAAGACCACTAACACAATCAATTTCGCGTCATACACCACGATTTTAGGCTCGTTGGCACCGCATTGAAGAGACGAATTGATAGAGGGTAGAACGACGCGATATGGTGGGGTATTCATTGGGTAAAAGTAAGTTCTCTCATTTTTATATACTTTCAACATACATTCCCCTTTAACATACCCATATCTTCGTGTTTTTACGCGTTCTTAGGTGCTACAGAATGCTATTGATTACAGCTTTTGAATGCGAGTATTTACGCGCGACTTGGTGAAGAACTCGGTGTGCTATGATGGATTCCTTATAATTTCATGTAAGTTGATTATTTTTATCTACAATAAATTCACCTTTACTGATAATATTGTTCCGAAATCTCTTCACGTTTATTAGTAGTTTAGCTATTATATTATTACACTTGTATTAGATTAGATTCACAATACATATTTCTTTTTTTAACTCCTACTACTCTTGAAAAAATGATTAAGAATATATTATATTATATTATTTCAAAGCTTCTAAATGTGTTCCCATGTGATGCTCAAGTAGTTCCAAGCTTCCTGAAGGTAGAGGGACCTACTTGGAGTTCCTTGGGCAGGCTCCCCCAAGGCAATCCAAGGAGAAATGTGAAAATAATCATGTTACTTGAGATTTCCTTCAGACTCCTTGAACTTCCTTGGGGCCACCTTCAAGGAGGTCCAAGGAGGTCCAAGGAGTCTGAAGGAATTGCGCAAAGTCCTGATGCGACCTCCTAGACCAGTTGAACCTTTACCTCACCGTTCTGGCTGAGAAAAGTTTGTTCCATTTAGAGAAGGTAACGTTTATGGGGAGAGAACACATCCATCTGAGATCCTACGAGACTATAATCACAATGAACCTCTACCACCTCAGGGGAGAGTTCGTCTCCATGGTCATGATTTCAGAATCCGAAATCAACGAGATCGCCCTAAAGCAGATCCACGTCCTATTTCACCCGAGGAAGTCCGAGAACGTTGCGATGAAATACGCAGACAACACGAGGATGCCTCACGGCAATATGCGAGGGAACAACAACCTGACACAATGGAAGAAGACACAGATTGTAAGATTCAACGGATTACTAAGGAAGGGGGGTTGGAGTTGATGAACTTTTTATTGGCAAAAGCGAGTTCAACTACAGTTCCTGAGCAATTCCATGATCTTGTAAAATTAAATCCGGAGGAATGTAAACACTGGCACAAAGCTTGTCTCGAAGAACTAGATGCGCTGAAAAAGCGACAAGTCTACAAGTTGGTAAAACTTCCGGAAGGAAGGAAAACCGTAAAAAATAGATGGGTCTTTAATGAAAAGAGTGACGGTCGCAAATGTGCTAGACTAGTTGCTAAAGGATTTTCTCAAGTCGAGGGCATCGACTTTGATGAACTATTTTCTCCAGTAGTACGATATGAGTCCACTCAAATCCTGCTCGGGTTAGCTGCCCTTGAAGACTGGGACATTGAGTCTGTCGATGTAAAGACAGCATATCTCTATGGCAAACTGGATGAGGAAATCTATATGGATCAACCCGAAGGTTTCAAACTTAAGGGCAAGGAACATATGGTGTGGAGGTTACGACGTGCATTGTACGGCCTTAAACAAGCCAGCTTGGCCTGGTGGAAGGAGATGGCATCTTCCATGAACAAACTAGGTTTCAAGCGATGTGAATCCGATGCCGGTATCTATATTTACTGTCAAAAAGATGGCAAGTTTGTCATTGCTGTCGTGTACGTTGACGACGTACTTTTTATGGGAAATGACTCCGCCCTGCTTAAAAAGCTTAAAGGAGAGTTCATGAAAAAGTGGGAATGCTGCGACCTTGGAGAAATCAAAGAATTTCTCGGTATGCGCATCAGGAGAGATCGAGCTAATCGAAAGATCTATCTTGATCAATGTGCTTATTTAGAGAAGATCCTGGAAAGGTTTAAAGTCACTGGGTCTGACCGTGACACCAAGCCGGCATGAACTCCGCTGCCAGAAGGGTACTATCCAGTTCCTAATGACAAGCCGATCAACTCCTCCATCCGTTCTAGGTACCAACAGGTGATTGGATCACTGTTGTACATTGCTATTGGCATGTGTCCGGACATCTCATTCGCTGTGACTAAGCTAAGTCAACATTCTCATAACCCTATGGAAGAACATTTGCGTAGAGCTCTCTACATTTGCAGATACCTATTAGCGACTCGGGAATACCGAATGACGCTTGATGGTTCTGTAAGCGCAGGAACGTAGAGGACGACGAGACGGACGCGACGACGAAGGAATGAAAGGAATTGGTCAAGAAATGAGTGAGATATTAAGCAAGTACTGCAGACACTTGTATTAGACTAGACTATAGGATAACATTATTATTACTCACCTGCAGACACTTGTATTAGACTAGAGAGTCTTCATGTGTCTGCAGGACGCTTCAGCTATGTGTGACGTGACACTGTGATGTCACAAAGATCGCAAATCATGTACAAGTCCCAATCAACAGATAATGTCCAACCACAACTCACAGAAGTGCTGACCTTAGGGACTGTCTAGAGCAATCCTGACAGGTTCTGGTAATGAGGGTTTCATTGCTTACAGTGATTCTGATTGGGCTAGTGATCCTTCTACTCAAAGATCCCAAACTGGTTATCTGTCCACTGTTGCATCCTGCCTGGTAGCCTGGGTTAGTTGATCACAGAAGACTATTGCATTATCGTCCACAGAGGCTGAGTACATGGCTATTTCCGATTGTAGCCGTCAGTCCATCTGGATCAGAAGCCTAATAACTGAACTTGGTTTGCACAACAATGAACCAATGGATATTTGTGGAGACAATATGGGCTCTCTCTTTATCGCACAAAATCCTGCCGTCGAAAAGAGATCAAAACACATAGACATTATTTTCCACTTCATTTGTCAAGTAATTGATGAAAAGAAGGTTCAGCTCTATTTTATCCCAGGCACTGAGAATCCTGCAGATCTTCTCACGAAGAATCTCGGATGTGTGAAGTTTGAATACTTCCGTGATAACTATTATGGGTTGGAGTTTTCTAATCCCACATATAGCACTGCCAAGCGCTCAAATAATATGGTCCCAACGTAGGGCGCTTCATAGCTGCCATGTTCGTATTCAGGGGAGTGTTGAACTATTATTAGTTCTATCATGACATTCTCGGATGGCATCACGCTTGACGAATATATCTTCATGATCCATATCATGTGACCTAGTATATTCCCGCACAGACCACTGTAAATATGTATATAAGATTGTACTCTTGCATTATATACTTCAGTTCCTTTTCTACTAACAACCAACACCCTCAGTAAGTCCAGAGTTGTACCTACCCATGTTTCATACACTACGCTCTTGTTTTAACAAGAACTTCCCTTTCTCATCTTCTGTCCAGGCAAAACCAAGTTCCTGATTTCTTATCAGATGATGAACAAGCTTCTCTTCTTCTGGCCATAAAAATCCATCTGGATTAACATTCATTGTCTTCATATGTTCCAGGGTATAGCAAGAACCAGGAGAGAAGTCTGGAGGATGAGTTGGAAGTGGAGGCATGAATTCGAGAGGGTTACATGGAATATGGCGGACAATACGGAAATCTTCTGGTAGTGTAGTTGCAACAGGTTTGACACAGTTCACGACTTTCTTGTATGCATAGCTTGATATTTCGTGTGTTCAGGTATGATTCTCAAGGTTAGGAAAAGATATTTCATATATTTCTTATGGTTTGTGAATGGGAGTAAATGGTTTGGTAGTGAAAATGAGTGGAGAAATCATGGAGCAGGAGAGGCAAGTGCTAAATATGGAAGGTATGTTCTTATTTGTTGTTGTTAGGGTATCTCCTTGGCTGTGTCCAACCAAATCATCAACATCTAAAAACCCGAATTCTTGCTTTCATGAGTCTGGATACAAGTAGCAGTAGGAATGGTGATTGTTTCATTGGTATTTGGGTCATGTAAAGTGAGGTGAGATTCCCCATTATTGTAGTGGTTGGTTTGTGCTTCAGTGAGTGTGTTGAAAGGTTGCCCAAGTAGCATTTCATAGGGCGCGTTTTCGAGGACTTGGACCTGGAGATAGAATGTGTTGTTGCCTATACAAACTGGGAGGTTGCAGATCAGCCCCAAGGTCATTCCTGATGATCCATTAGCCATTTGCATTAATAGATTTTGATCTTTGTAGAGAAGAAGACCAAGTTTCTCCCAGATGTCTTGTCTAAGGCCAATAATTTGTGATCCTTCATTAAGAATAGCCTCAATCACCTCCTTTCCATTTAGTTCTACTGGTATGGTACATAATTCTTCAACTTCTTTTGCAACAACAATTGGATTGTATGGGAGAGAGGGATGTTGGTGGAGAAGGGATGAATAAGGTGTATTGTTGTCGTCTTGACCTTTCTCAATTATTGATGCATTAATGTGTGATCCAGTAGGTATTCTGTGTGTTATTATCTGGTCCTTGATCTGTTTTCAGACATCTGGACCAATCGCAAGTAGCTCTCATTGGGACAAGGTGATAGGGTTATCAAGAATTCATTGAATAACATCCTGAACAGCTTTAGGATCCTCAATAGGTGATGCAAAGTGATACTGTTGTTGGCTGGTGGGAGTGGGGATGGTTTGCTTAAGTGGAATTTCAGCTGATGGAGTGGATTGAGAGGGTGGATAAGTAGAAGGGAAATTCTGAGATGGATTGGAAGAGTCCTGAGGTCAATTTGAGTTTGCTTGTGAGTTCTTTCCTTTTCTGTTTGCTCCAATTTGCTTTTTGATCTCCTCTTGTCACTTCAGATTAGCTAGGGTAATTGTTATGACCATGAACCGTTAAGCTGAACACTCCTGGAACTTAAACACTAGAGTGCAGTCATGTAGGAATGTGTGTTCAATAAACACTCTGCTGCAATCTCAAGGCCTTTCAACCTAGTGACCGAGAGGTATGGAGACAGAGATGTATAAGGGATACAACAGAAGAGATTAAAGCTTGAGGCTTTAATCATCTAATACATTGAGTATTTATACTATTCTAGGGATGTACCTAATAATAGCTACTAACTAATTATATCCTTACTACTCATCATTGCTTTATAATCTACTCCATATACAATGCTAGAACTGTCAACAGGAGTAGGTGAGACATCGGGGTCAGGGACTGTTTACTCCATACACAATGAAAGATTAGTCAACAGGAGTAAAATGATGAAACTGATAAGTAATACTGGAGCTAGAGAAATGTAACCTTCTAAATATAAATGGAAACTTATACTTAGTTCGACGTTAGGTCATAGTGGTGTCTTGTAGACCACAGTGGGGCTTGGAGTCTCTTCATCATACAATGTCATCCATGATGGAGTCATCTTGGGGAATGAGCTTGGGGAAGATGGCAAACAGATCTTCTTCCATAGTAGTGGTGCAGGCCAGTGGATTGGGTGGGCTCGTAACACCACCCAGGCCATTTTCACACCTGGTGCATCCTCGTAGTGATTTGTACTCTAAATTTTACTGCCTCTTCAGTTGTTTGTGGAACATCTATAGATCGTGGTAGCCATGATATAACTGCGTTTGTGAGATGGTATGAGTGTATTCCACGTTTCTCACATTTCTCCCTCACATCCTTTAACCACAACACCAACTCATTGCATGAAGCCAATGGACCTGGGAAAGGAATGGGATGTTCTTGTGGAGAATCAAGATGCCATTTGCACAGAACTACCAGGAGGACATGTGGTTCCAGGAGTTCTTGAGATTCCATGATGTTCTGTTGAATGTAGAGAAACTGGTTCAATGTGGGCGCCTGATGGTGCCTGCCATTGTTTGATCACACAGTAGGTACTTGGGTATCAAGATATTTATAAGTTTCTTCAATGAATAGGCGTACAACCAGTATACATATGCCATTTCAACCAATGTTTATGCACATCTTGTTTTCACTGAGTCTTTGTACATAGAAGCGAGATGTATTTCATCCAATATGATATTGAGAGTAAGTAATAGATATTAAGAACTGAATAACTGGCACTCCTAACATTAACACATCCAATGAAAATTTGAACATATAATTTACAACTTACATGATCATAAGCTTTTACATCTTCTTGACTTGAACAAACTTCCAGACCTTGTTGGGAGGGAAGACTGGTCCAAGTCTAGGGCTGCCGCCCATAACCGTATAATACGGTATACAGCACCATACCATAAGAGCGATCAAGTAGCCTCAATACAGTACGGTTGATGGTACAGAGTGTACCATACTGTACCATATTTTTCACCCGTCAATGGCTGTATGGATGGTAGACGATCATGACATCATGTTATAGCATCACATGGTACATCAAAATGTCATCAATTCATAACATAGGGTTGACCTCAGTCTCTCCTCAGTCAACAACATAAACTCTCTCGCAATGCCACAGTCATCCACTATTTCTAGAGTATTTTTATCTGATTTCTATGTTTATAACTCTATATATTGAGTCTTGAATGTTTAATAAGTTAATGCCGGGTTAGAACCAAGTTGATACCAGTTCAATGACCTCGTCGAAATAATGGTGATAAACTTACCTGTGTGCCGTAAAAGTACAGTACGTACCGTAAGATGTCCTTTACCGTACCGTAACAACCTTAAAATATTTATTCTTTGTATTATCACCTATCTTTACTAGACAAAATGATGAAGAAGTGAAAACTGCTGATACGTGTATGCTTGAAACATGAATAAAGGGTGGGTGAGGACCCGGAGGGGCCTCCAACCTGGACATTCCTTTACAGACAGAAAATGGCGGTCGAGAGAGGTCGCGATGGGTGGGTGGGTCCATCCGTGATGCACAAAACTCGACATTTGTTGATTTTTCTGTTGTCACGGGATGCTCAGCCATGTGATACATATGAATGAGGATATAAGGGTGTGGAGGGCGGGCAAAAGATAGTGTAGAAGACGATGTGCGGGAGGCCACGGTCGCGAGTACGTGCAGAGGTGGTAAGGAAGAGAGAGGTAACCTGCCCGTGTGACCGTGACGACCGGTGTTACAAAGACCAAACTCTACGAGTGGTCACTCCTACGTCGCTCGTCGTAGACTAATAATATATGGTACGGCTACGGTACGGAAAAGGCCGTATTATGACCGTAAATTATACGGCCGTAACCATATACGGTACGGGCGGCAGCCCTAGCCGTCCAACAATTGGATGAACCTCGATCTATTTATAGAATGAGCCCTTGGAGGATAAAACTTAACCTTGGACTCTGTCTTCGTGATCATGCTTAACACGAAGGAAAACAATTATAATCAATGAGCTGACCTGAAACGGCTGATAGAAGTCTTCAAGTAAAAACCTAGATGAAATGTGGTTTATCCCCAGAGTGTTCATCTGAGCCATATTCTATGATCCCAGGTTGGAACAAAAGTATAAGAGAAGTCACAGCCTCATGATCCATGACAATAAGTTGAAGTGTGTCGTTGTACCTAATGACGTATTATATCTACTTTCGTCGCCGAGTTGCTCGACGAAGAGGGGAGCTGGAACATCAGTAACACATGACGAACCTAGTTGTTGGAATCAGCAGAAATGAGCTAAGCTGTGGATGGTATAGCGGCCTGTGGTAACAAGGTGAGAAAAAAACAATCTGAAAATTGAACGTATCTTCGAAACCTCAATCTCTTAAAGTCGAAACGTTTATGCTGTCAATTGACAGCAACTACCGGCCGGTTACTCCCTGATCGCAACAGAACTAAAAGTTATGTAGTGGCAGTATATAACGGTACACCAGGGTACATCCATACTTGTGGTAGGGACGGCCGTGATATTCTGGAGTGCTAAGAAGTGATGTCGAATCAACTGTTTATTGTTGTGGGAAAAAACGCAATGAGAATGAGATGACGTAATCACGTATATCCAACCAACGCGTAAAGCGCGTCGTTCAAGTAGACATTTCTCAGTGGTCTCAATGCAAGTATTCATTTTTAGTTCCATTTATCTACATCTAACTCTTCACATAGGGGGAGAACGGCATACACTAAGAAAGATGATGAGAATCTTGTTAAATACTTGGCTAAGCTTGGTGAAGGTGTAGGACGCAATGGGAAGACACTATATCAGAATCTGAAAAGCTATGTGAGTTTGTGCTCTTAAATATTGTAATCTGACTTTTTATTCTGCTTCTATATTGTAGCCGAAAAAATATCCTTGGGCCAAAACGCATCCATGGCAATCGTGGCGCGAGCGGTACATTAAGAATTCGGAATCCTTCGACTCCAAGGTCGAGAGATATCTAAAGGAGGGGAACCTTGACACGGATGATGAGATACCAAAACCACAGTCGCAGTATGTTGGGCTGAGTATATGTTAGTAATATTGACCTAATGCTATAGTAGGCGCGGCACACAGAAGAAATTTACCGAAGAGGAAGATATATTACTGGTGAAATTTCTGGCAATCCATAATCCCACACTCAGAGGACGTAACGGGAACAAAGTGTATGAGATGCTTGTAGCAGAAGAAAATGTCCGTTAGGCTTATTGAGAAGATGAAATTTTAGTGTAAGGAACTCATTTTGCATCTACAGGTTAAATTTTGGCCGTGGAGCAAAACTCATACCTGGCAATCGTGGCGGAATCGATATATAGCACGACAAGAACATCTTGACAAAGCTATTCTCAAATATCAACGGAAGAAAGGCATCGATCCTTCGAAACCGAGAGACCTTCCACCTCCTGACCGGCCCGCAAAACGTCGGAAGATGGAAGTGGAAGTGAAACAGGAAGTGGAACAGGACAGCCAGGAAGACCAATGGGCCCAGTTACACAATAAACTAGCCGCGACGGGTCCTCAACAAACAACGACAACCGATGTTGATACGAATATGGAGCCTGAACCGACACCTGCTCAGATAGATGTCTCTCAGACCAAGACTGGTCCAAGCAAACACAAGGACTCGGATTCCGACGAATATACAGATGCATCGGATACCGAAGATTCTGAGCCTCCGGGGTCTGAGGATTATAGGAACGATATCTTCAAAATATGGAAGAGGACGAATTGGACGAACTGGACCCCAGTGAAGAGGAAAAGGCGGAGTCGGATGCAAGTGTCGATGAACAGGACGATGAAGATGAAATTAACGACGAAGAAATGATTGATGAACTCGGGGAACAAACTACCCATGCAGATATGTTTATGACTGACTTGACTAAAGAGCCAGACGATGATACCCCCAGTACCTCAATGCCTCAGTATGTCTACATATATGCTATTTACTTGATCATCCCATACTAAAAAAATCTCAACAGAAACTCAGATAATGCGAGTCCTAACGTTACACACCCACCACCCCAAACTGTTCCTATTCACAATGCACCACCTACACCACCTCCCGAAACTACTACTACACACTCATCCCGTCCTCATAAACGACAAAAGCCTGAAATAGATGAGGATCCTTTTGAAGATTCTATTACTAGGAATGGGACACCACGTATTCAATCACGAAAGAAACACCCTCCTGTTATCAATGAGAGTACATTCGGTAACAGGTTGTCTTCGAAGAGGAATCGAATTGATAATGACTCTGATGAGGAAGAACAGGAGGAGGAATGGCCGCCCAAACGTAGTCAACGACAACGACTCTCTACTACACGTGGTGAGCTTGTCAAGCGACCTGAGGAACAACAGGATGTTAAAGGAAAAGGAAAAGCTAGAGAATCCGATGAAGATAACTGGTCGGAAACGGAAGATAGTGCCACGGAAACTCCTATGCCACCCAAACAACAGAATTCTCCTAAAGAGAATGGAGAAGAACGAGGAAATGGTACAGGGAAAGGAAAGAAGAAAACTCAAAACATTAATCAAGGTGATGAAAAAAGGGAAAAAGTAGTTGTGAAGAACCACTTAAATCAGAGGGTAGATGAAGCTAATGAGGATGATCCCATGGATAGCTCCCAACGACGGAGTATGAAAGGAAAGGATAAAGTTCATGATTCTTTTCGTGCTAATGCAAAGGCCAAACGCCCATCACTTACCGAAACGGAAGTCTCAGACCTTGCAGATGAAGATCAGCAACAACCGCCCGTTGAAAATACCCAAGAGCCTACAAAAACTTTAATGTTTAAATGTACTTCCGCTTACACCTATACGTGATAGAATCAATAACTGATTTATTATATTATTACATTCATAGATCCAAAAAGAAAAACGGATGTTTTTACCCAGTCGGAATTTGGTCCAACTCCTCCTTTATTCAAACGCCACTCTGTTGGAAGCGGTGGTTCCTCTTCCCATCATACCAATATCCGATTATCATTACATGATTCAAATCCCGTTCACTCTCAGAATGTTTCACGTACAATTAACCTTCGTAAAGAACTTGCCAGTCAACAACAACGATCATTATCACGGTTATCAATGACAACGACGACAAAATCAACTCCTGAACAATCGATGGTGTCTAAAAAAGAACAAGAAGAGGAAGAGAATTATGTAAATGAAATGGGAAAACAACAAGTTAGTGAAACTTTGGCAGCGGAGTTTGGAGTTCATAAGAATGTGGTTAGAAGAATTTGGGATAAATTGCAAAGTTTGAAAGCTGCGAAGGAAGAATTGGCTAAAATGAAGGTTTTCGTTGAAAGAAGGATGAGTGAGATTAGTGGACTTCCTTTGGATATGAGATCAGAAGGAAATCAAACATATACACCGATACCGATGTCAAGTTCATTCCATTCTTCTTCTTCGAGAATGTCTCTTGTTCCAAATTCATCTTTCAATGTGATGAATTCTCAGAGTGGAGAAAAGATTGGTAGGAAAAGGAAAAGAGTTTCAGATGTTAGTGATGTTAGTATGATAAATGAAAGCGGAGGAGGTCACAGGAGAATAAGTTTGGAGATAAGACCAATTAATCAGGAGGATGCTGAAATGGATATTGTGTATGAACCGCCGAGAGGGTCAAGAGCGGGAAAGTTTGCGAGGTTGGTGAAAATGGGTAGAGATGATGAAGCTTTGATGAGAGAACAGAAGAGAGTTGGTTATTTGGCTTTGTCACCTAAACGGGCTTGGGTCCAGGGTGAGGAACAACGTGAACAACAAGAGGGATATGTGTCAGATGGGGATGCAGCTGAAGCCGGAGAGGAACAGGAAGAAGAAGAAGAAGGAAGAAGAACAGGAAGAAGACAGACAGAAGAAGAAGAAGAACAGGAAGGGGCAGAGGAGGAGGCAGAGGAGGGGGAGGACGACGAATTAGTTGATGATGATGAAAGTTCTGATAGTGAAGGTACAGATACTAGTGTGGAGACTAAAACTTCTCAGCACAAGAGTCGTAAAGAACAGAATCAAGAAAGCAACGAAGAGATGAAAGTTGATAATAGGCAAGGTCAGGCCAACGTTAACGCCGGTGTAAGTTTGGTGGAAGGCCAAGATATCAAGGGGGAATCTAATGCGACTGATATACAAACCGTAGCCCAGGCAGATGAAGAATCAGTAAGCGATGACGAAGAGATAGAAAACGAAGGTGGCGAAGAAGATGAAAATGTCACGGTTAGCCATTCATTCTGACCACAATATGAATATCGATTCTCCTGCGCTTGTGATCAGACATCATCAACAGCAATCTTTTGAAGCTTCCGACGACGATAATGACAGCACACTAGATTCCGGACAGGATGACGAGAGTTCTCGTTTAAAAATAGAAGAGAA
This sequence comes from Coprinus comatus, assembly GCA_034638255.1. Lineage (NCBI taxonomy): Eukaryota > Fungi > Basidiomycota > Agaricomycetes > Agaricales > Agaricaceae > Coprinus > Coprinus comatus. The sequence continues at coordinate 234,965 of JAWPGT010000026.1, forward strand.
CAAACATATTTTAAAAATAGAGTCTTCCCCCGAAATTGACTTCAAAAGTCTCGAGATTAGGGAAACTAAGGATGCAGACGAATCAGATTCTGTTAAAGAGATGGAGGAGGTGGAAGCTCTAGTCAGAAATGGAACAACTCAAATGGATTGGGAAGAAGTTGAACTTAGGTTTTGGAGTGCTAATGAACAACATGGTGACATTTTACGAGCGGCTGCGAGAGCCTACAGCCCCGGATTTCTGATGAAGAATGTATTCGCAAGGGTTCGACCGGTGACTTAAGCTGTGATTCTTTCTCTTTCTTTATCTCGGAGGTTTGTTTTTGGGTAAATTATTTTTAATAACAAAATGAGGATATCGTAACATATTTATTACTGCCTCCCGCCGTTGTTATTATGAACTTAGGTGATGCATCGTTTAATAATAAGTAGGTGATGATACATCACAATGTCGTGTATATCACACTGCGGTGTATACAGATTACCATTATGTGCGTGGGACCCTTGGCCAGCGCAACATCTGGATAATTATCTATAATTGAATTCTGGTACGCCTGGGATGCGTGCTACAAAGTTCAGGTAAATTAAATCATTAATCGATATTATACAGGTATTAAACACGCATCGCATGTGCATCAACCAACCTATACTTGATTAGCTTCGAGTTTATCAATTGTCGGGCTTTTCCTTCAAATACAACCGCATATGAACGCTCCCAAAAGTAACGCCCATCTTGGACAATCTCTTTCTTGCCAGCTCGATCCAACCTAGCCGTTTATATAGGTTTATAGCAGGTTCCTGCATAATTGAAGTCGATAAATATATCGACGACAAATTATGTTTCTTCGCATGTGCAATGACTTCATTAAGCATCATCTTTGCCAATCCTTGTCGAACGTGCTTGCCAGAGACGGCCACTCTACGGAGGTCCGTATCTTCTTTTCCTTCTCTTTGCACAATATCTACCCAAGGAATACAGTCTCAGAAAAAATTGAGTTACACATAGAAATGTTGAAGGCATACCTAATCCACCACATGCTGCTATCTCTCGTTTTCCGCTTGTACGATGCGTGGCTTCTACAACCCAGAATGCCTTTGGTCCAGAAGCTTGTAGTCCAGTCTCAACCCCTTCTTCTTGGACAGGAACAAGTTCATAATGACTTCGAATATCACCCATGTCTTCTCGTAAGCTTGCTCGGAGCATTTTCAAAAATACGAAAAAGAGTGTAGTTATTTGGAGTATAACTATACTAGGCGCAGCGATGGATATAGTTAATCCCAAGGTGGGATATTCCTGCCTTAGTAAAACACCAAAGAACGAAATTGCGTAAAGGGATTTAGCAACCGATCCAAACATGATTGCAGTCATAAATGGAACAAGTGGAGAATGTGCTGTAAGACACGAATTAGTATTCTTGGGGAATATGTTGAGAGACGTGAGACTCACAATGCCAAAGCATCGCATTCATATAAACAGCATGGACTTGTTCTTTATCTCCATCCTGATATAGTCTAAGTCGATAATCAAATTCGGAATGATTTTCACGTTTTTCGATGGAAGAGTTTGAAGTTGAAGTTATTGTGGTCGAAGCCATTTGCATTTGGAGAAGCGGAAGGCAAAATTGATTGAGAAGATGATGAGTTTCTTTGCGAGCTTATGTAGTTCTAGGACCCTGGTACTCCATGCCAACGTCAACCTCGGATTCAATCGTTATGAAACTTCCCCGTGGACTGCGTAAGCTGCGGCAGCAGGGAAGCCACGTTGGAAGCGGATTACAAACAAATTACCAACCTCTCATTGTTGCCAAGGTGTCTTTGTCAAACCCTTTTACTACTAACCCCGCCCAAAAATATAACAAATGATTGTCTGATGGCACATTCATTACTGTTTACTTTCACAAAGATATTCTTTACACAACGAGGCTATTGTGCAGGAAAGTGGGAAAATGACATTTAATTCAGCATAAATATAAATGGTCTACTTTGTTTTCTAACATCATGTTCACCGGTGTGGCTATTTTAGAGGTTGTGACACCCTCACACCCATAACAACAATCTCACGTTTCACTATTTTTTGAGCGTGGTGTCCTAGTAGGCAGTTTCATTGGATGACAAGATCATGCAATGCTATGCTGGGCGCGAACGGGTTGAAAGCACTGTTTCACTGAAAATACCATCACCACTCTGCCGGGTGCACACGTCTTTGGGATGACACATGATTATCGATTATTATTTGTGCAACGCATAAATATAACACTTCTATGACGTAACAATTTTGTAAAGTGATGTTGTGGCCTATACTCTAGCAGAGGAAACGCGAGAGGTGAAATCATAAGGGATATGATTAGCACAAGAGATACATGAGTAGCATGGTTAACTTCCTTTCCATCTCAGATAATTTGAGGGCCAAGGATGAACTCATCCTTCGAGTTACGCAGAGGAATGCCGCAGTTTGCTGATATTTTCAAAATTCGGAAAGCTGGATTTACTCCCATGATTTGGCTGGTCATTTATTCTGTGCATCATGGTTAGCACGCGATGTCAATGTGGCTTTCTGGTGGGTTAATTGAACCTCATCCCTCACAATATCCTTATATCCAGTTCGTGAGATTGAGCCCCTTCCAAAGATGGCTTGATTCCTGACAAGGTGCACCACGTTGTGACAGGCTAATAACTAGCAATATCATCATTATCTCACCATCTCGTTCAAGTCCGCGTATACATGGTGCCTTGCTCATTACCTACCCTGCGTTCACTTTCCAAGCATAGTTCATAGATAACGTTCAACGCAGGCTGGGTCTTTTCATTAAACGGATTGCAGGGAAGAGAGGCTGCTTGTTTGGAACAGCGGGGATGGTCATTGTGGTATGTTGTAACTACAAATTTTCAATAGTGAAACACCGTGTGGAAATGAAAAATTCTCCAAATATAACACTAGAGTTTATGACTGGAGACTCGGAATCCGTAGTACGATAGTGGACAATGACGTTTACTACCAACCCACTTGCAGGTTGTAAATACTAACCGGTGTAGTTCAAGTTCCTACTTGAAATAGAATCTCATACGGATACTCTGCATAGTAGTAGGAATACCCCCCATAGACACACTCAACCTCTCCACTTCAACCCAACCAAGCTTTCTATACAGAGTTATAGCTGGTTCTTGTATATTTGACACCAACAACGATATAAAGGAAAAGTTATGTTTCTTCACACGCTCAACTGCATGATTGATGATTAACTTTGCATGTGTTCCAGAAACTGCTAATCTTCGAAGATCCGATTCAAGTTCTTTTCCATCCCTCTGTATGATATCTATTGAAATAAAATAAAAAAACGATAGTTTCACTCCGTTAGTAAACCAATGCGAGGAAAGAGCGAGTAGAACAATTTACCCGATCCTGCACATGCTGCTATCTCTCGTTTCCCACTGTCCCTATGTGTAGCTTCTACAACCCAGAACGCTTTAGGACTTTAGCATTCAAGTTGTATTAATCCAAGTTCCAGCTCCAGATTTTCTTTCTCTTCGACTTGAATAGGAACAAGTTGATAATAAGTACGAATATTAACCATATCATCTCCACTTAAATAATCGCTAACCGCTTTGAAAAAGATATAAGAAAGTATACCCGTTTGGAGTACTACAATTCCAAGAGCGGTGAGTGATATAACTAATCCAATTTTGGGATATTTGTAGTATTGTCGTAGTAAGACACCGAAGAATGAAATTGTGTAAAGAGATTTAGCAATAGGTCCAAAGATGATTGATTTTAAGGAATGGAATAAGCGGAGAATGTGCTGTGAAATGGATAAAATAATCATTAATATATCTCGATATCGTTCTCTGGGAAAACTTGAAGAATCTTTAAGAGGGCATACATTAGCATTGCTGTAAACACTGTGAACTTGTTCTTTGTCTTCATCTCTGTAAATTCCGATTTGGTAATGATATTCTCTGGACTGAAGTTGATGTTTTGTGTTAGATAAGTTTGAAGTTGAAGTTATTTTGGAATTTGGTGATGGTGGAGAAAGTGAAGGTGAAAATAAAAGTGAGAGTGAAAACGAAATATATATATAAGGGTTATATGATGATGGTGGCTCTGATGGCCCCATTTTGCTTCGAAGTTCTTGCACATATGGCCTCAGAATTTCAGAATCCAGATGTTTAAGGATGGGATTCTGACGAGCTCAAGACCTTTGATGTTTTGCACTGGTAATAGCAGACGACTTCCTGGACTTCAATATTCAACACGAGGGGTGGAATTGAAAACCTGACCTTTGATTTGAAACATACTAATTGCTCCTGAATCCTTTAACAAAGTTATCATTCAACATCAAAAAACGATACTCCTTGACCAAGTACTGAGTTACGTCATTCGAAAGATGCGTGCGAAGCCGAATTTATAGCAACTTCCTGGTTTGTGACGGGACCGAGATTCACCGAATTATTCCATCCTGTGATTATAAGAAGTTGAATACAGATTCAAATTCCCTGGTACTCTCACACTCTCCGCTAGCTTATGAAATGTTGGACTCAAGTTCTCCTAAAGCATGGTCGCACTGCATCATAACACATGTCTTCGATCTTACTCCCGCTTCTATACTAGTTCAATCATATCGCTAGCGAAGAACTACCCACAGCCCATTTTGTTCACACTCTTACATTCTGTGACTACTACGTCCACGTCCACTCCTTTTGACAACAAGACTGGTACCAAACTGCCAGGCTTATAATTCGTTTTGTCTCACTCTGGGCGATCCTGACATTACTATATACCTGGTGGATCTCGGTATAGTGTACATCATCAGCCCCCAATCGCGAAACGTCATATCAACCTGAAGATGCTAATAATCAACACACTCTCATTACTGGCCTTCGTCAATCCCATTTCGGCAGTTCAAATACTGTCAAGGAGTCCAAGTACAACTTCTATCATTCATACACCAGTGCAAGAATCCACAAACTCAAATCTCCTTACAACTCTCGATTTTGGTAGTTCGTCTACTCGAACTCGGATTTCTCGTGCTTCAATTGAAGAGGAAGATGGGAAATTGATTTATGTGAAAGATTCTGGTATATGTGAAACTACGGCGGGTGTTCATCAGGTTTCGGGGTATATTAAGGTTGGTAGGAAGATGTTTTTGGTGAGTTACTGTGATTTTCTTCTCTTTCGCTTCTTTGGCTTGGGGAAATATGAATATATGTACTAAAGGGAGATTGGGTTTTGACTTTTCGTAGTGGTTTTGGTATTTTGATGCAAGAGAGGATCCTGACAATGCTCCTTTGACTTTGTGGCGAGTTTTTCTTCTTTCTTTTGAAGATATTTGCAGATCGTTGATGTGTTTTGTGTATACCAGGATCAACGGAGGACCAGGATGTTCAGCTATGATTGGTTTATTCCAGGGTACGTTTCTTCATTCATCCATCTGTTGAAAAGTAAGGGAATAAGTTGGCGTGTTTAGAAAATGGACCATGTCGGGTCGATCCTAGTGGTACTTCGACCACATTAAATCCCTACAGGTATGCGGACATATTAGAAATATATATGTACTTACCGCTGACATTGACGTCTGAACCTGTTGACTTTTTGAATGAATGAACAGCTGGAACACCGTCACCAACAGTAAGTAAACAATTATTATCTCCACTCCAAGGATTTGACCTAACTCCACCCCCCCCCCCCCTTACCCTCATTCGCATTACATCAATCATCTTGTACTACTAACACCGCTGCGGCGTTTAGTGCTATACATAGACCAACCAGCCAAAACTGGTTTCTCATACGGACCGAAACCGAATAGTACAACAGTACGAGAATCAGCGGAAAAACTGTGGAGAGCGTTTCAAGTATTGTTTAAAAGTGAAGAGTTTTCGAAATTTAGAGAGAGAAGACTGATTTTTGCTACGGAAAGTTTTGGAGGGAGGTTTGGACCGGTTATGGTTAAGTATTTTCAAGAACAGAGTAGGAAGGTTCAGAATGGGGAGATTGGAGGTTATAGAGTGGTTTTTGATGCGATTTTGATGAATAAGTGAGTTGTTTTGGGTTCAGTGTTTTTGGAATATCTCTTTTGGAAACTTAAGAATGATTGGTACAAGTGGAAAACATGACCCGTTGACTCAGATGAACTCTTTAATGAGATTTACGGCCAAGGCTCCAGGATATGGGAGGCTTCAAAGTAAAGGTGTTGTTAAAAAGATGAGGGAAGCGTTTAATGCTCCAGGCAGTGGTTGTCATGACCTTTTAACGAGTTGTGAGAGCGCTGGGTTTACGGGAAATGAGACGTGCAATAATGCCTGGAAATTTTGTGTAAGTGTTTATCTTGTTCTGATTTGATCTGATGATATATGAACAACTGTCATTAGCAAAGAAATGTGCTTACACCAGCAGTTGGAAATCGCTCTGATTCGGACTTGAGAGCGTTAGATCAAGATGGTCCTTATCCTCCACCATATTATTTGAATTATATTCGTTTGGAAGACGTTATGGCGAAGATCGGAGCAACGAGTACATTTGATCAATGTAGTGATGTGGTTCGTGAGGCTTTTGAAGTGACTGGAGAGTTGGGAAGGTCAGGGTTAGGAGATTTGGCAGATCTTGCTAATGCGGGATTCCCGATTTTGGTTTGGGTGGGGGATGCAGATATTAAGTACGTGAATCGTTGTTGCTTTTTCCTCTTTGATGAACATAAAATTTAGATGTAACTGGGTTGGGGTTTATGACTCTATGGTAGCTATGAACTGGTACGGAAACCGACTGTTAAACGATACGAATTATTCCACAATTACTCTTGGTAACCAAAAAGTCGGAGAAGCTAAAGTTGTCGATAATTTTTCTTTCGTGTAAGTCTGAAGTAAGCGCTGGTATAAATAAATCCGGGAAAACTGATCATCATATAGGCGAGTTTATGAAGCGGGACATGCCATGGTAAGTTATGATCCCATCGTCGGAGTTGTTTCAGTCCGGTGACTCAAAACATAAAAAAAAAAGCCAGCATATCAGCCACGAGTAGCGCTCGAAATTTATCGTGAATTTATTAGAAGCAAATCTGTTGCAGTCATGTTGGATCGTTCGAATCCAGGACTTCCAACACCAACACCAAAGAGTACAGGGTGGTCTCAGGGACGTGTCCGAGGAGGAGTGCTCGCGTGGGTGACGTGTGTAGTGGCAGTGTTTGTGAATACATAAAGCCAAATAGAAAATAATAGAAAAATAAATGAATTAATTTTAGTTGTTACACTTTTATCACTTGCCCGAAGCATTAGCTTGCTTCGTTTCTTTCTCAACGTCCTACATCTAACAAATGGCCACTCAACAATCCCAACAGTACGCCTGTATGTAACCACCTTTTCTCCTGATTTTTTTCTCTTAATTTTATCGTTTTAGTCCGAAGCCAGAAGGCTCTTGGCCTGGTCAATGGAGCGCCTAGCTTTGCTCCAATTTCAGACCTTGTTAGCCCAGACGTTGCGGCACGTATGTATGCCTACAGTGCAGACGGACGCCTGTACGCGTATGTTCTGCCTGCTGCGTAAGTTGTCTTCCTCGTTGAGTCCTCGTGGGCAGATCTTCCCGATTATCGTCTGCAATCCTCCAATGGTCACGCGAGCTTGCCACTCTTGATTTCTGACCACATGTTTACAGTGTTCGGATATTCCAAGCCGAAAGCGCTCGACTCCTACAAGAACTTCCTCTCTCAAACATAGTCGAAATTCGTTTCTCTCCTCGCGGAACTTACCTTTCGACTTGGGAACGCCAAGGTATGTCCCTATGATTCCCAACCTCGTATTTGAGATTAACAACTGTCGTAGTGAAGCTTGATGATGGTGCACAACATAAGAATCTCCGCGTTTGGTCGGTATCCACTGGTGAAGAATTAGTTTCTTTCACCCAAAAATCTCAAGATGGTTGGGACTTGCAATATACCATCTCCGAGTCTCATGCTGTCCGACTTGTGGGTGCAGAGATCCAAGTCTTCAGACCCTCAGAATGGGCGAAAGGTTTCGTGGATAAACGTAGGGTTGAGGGTGCTACAAGTGTTGCGTTGAGTCCGGGTTTGAACCCTTACATCGCAGTATTCGTCGCGGAGAAGAAGGTGCGTGGTGATTAATGTTTTGCTCTTTGATTCTCAAACCTATAACAGGGTCAACCAGCTAGTATCAAGATCTTCAATCTACTTGGTCTAAACGCTCCCCCTACTTGCCAGAAGACGTTCTTCAAAGCTGATCGCGGACAAATCAAGTGGAACACGCTTGGTACCCAACTTTTGTTGTTGACACAAACCGAAGTTGATAACTCCAACAAGAGTTATTATGGCGAGACTGGATTATACCTACTTAGCGCTGCGGGTAACTTTGATTGTAGGGTGACGTTGGACAAGGAAGGTCCCATCCACGACTTTACTTGGAGTCCTAACTCGAAGGAATTCGGTGTTGTTTATGGATGTACGTTACTTATCTCTGATTTTCAGCATTCCCATGCTTACGATTTCGTTAGACATGCCTGCGAAAACCATGCTGTTTGATCAACGTGTCCGAACAGTCCATGACTTTGGATCTGCCCCTCAAAATTTTATCTCTTTCAACCCTCAAGGACGTCTACTCATGCTTGCAGGTTTCGGTAACCTGGCTGGTAAAATCGACATTTTCGACCGTCGTAACCTCAATAAAATTGTTACCATTGATGCACCCAACACTTCACATTGTGAATGGTCACCTGATGGTCGTTTCCTACTCACCGCTACTCTATCACCTCGTCTCCGTGTAGATAACGGTATCAAGATTTGGCATTGTACAGGTCCTCTGATTCATGTCAAGACTTCCGAAGAACTTTATCAAGCGGGTTGGAGACCCACACCTGTTGAAAGCGTTCCTTCCTTCCCCAATCAAATTCCTTCTGCACCTGAACCAACTGAAAGTGTACAAGAATACGAAAAGACGCAGAAGAAACCGGTTGCCGGAAATAAACCAGCCGGAGCTTATAGACCACCTGGTGCACGCGGACTTGCTACACCTGCAATCTTCAAGAGAGAGGATGAAGGAGGTTTACCGAGTAAAAATGGTAGTCCTGCAGGTAGTGGAACGAGTACTCCTGTTGGTAGATATAGTAGGACTCCGGTACCAGGTGCATCTGGGTATGGGCAATATGGGAATGAGGGAGGTTACGGAAAGAAGTATGTGCCTGGTGCAGCTCCTCCTGGTTTGAATAACAATGCTGGCCAGGATGGGAAGAATAGGAAGAAGAAGGCTGGAAAGAATAATAAAGATCAAGAAGGTGAAGATGGTGCTGTTAATGGTGCTGTCGTGAATGGGAAGGGGAATGGATTGAAGGGGAAGAAACAACCGCAACCGCAACAGTTGGTTGTACCTGAGGTTGCACCTACACCTGAGATTGATGTTTCATCACCTGTTACTCCTGGTGTTGATGGTGCTTTGGACGCTACTGCCAAGAAGATTAGGAATCTGAATAAGAAGGTTTGTTACACTTGCTTTTATTTTAATGACCCGATTTTCTGATGAAACATTTTTCCTCGTGTAGCTCAAGGCAATTGAGGAGTTGAAAGAAAAGGCAAAGAGAGGAGAACGTCTCGAAACAACTCAATTGAAGAAAATGGAGGGTGAAACTGCTATCAGGAAAGATCTTGCAGCATTACAAGGCAGCGCATGAAGTTAAAATTTAACTGTTAACGAAACGTGATTGTGATGGACTTTTTATCCGATGAAAAGACTGAAATGCTCACTCTACGATGAATAACAACGTGCACGTTATATTTGCATTTTGTATTCTTCCTTGATATATTACATACTTACACAACTCATACACATACAACCTTTTGCTTCTTCACGTTTACCTTTTTTTTTTATTACCTTTTTTTTTACTCTCGCTCGTTGCTTTTTTGTGGTTTTCTTTTTGGGTAGTTATGTTGTGTCCCTTAAAGTTTACGTATTTAGTTGGTCTATACTGATTTTTGCGTGATTTTTTTTTTGTTTATTGTTGGGATAGATATATTAAATCTAACCGCGAAGAGAAGACAAAAATGAGCAGAAAATATGACATTTTTCTACCATTTTCAAGAAATATGTTCTATCACATATACAATTTCTCAATGGCAGAGAACTTGGAAGGCTCCTCTTCTTCATTGAATTTCCTAGTAAAATTGACGGAGGACGATGTGTGTATAAACTATCTCTGATTAAAAACTTCAAGGTAAATACCCTGGATAAACTTCGCGCGGTATAAAAAGATGTGCAGCAACGGTGGAGTTGGAATTTGGAAAGAATTCCCACGTTTATTTTTGTCCGCAACCCGACACCGACAGTCACAGAACGTCTTAACTCTCAGATAGTCAGTATCGAACTGAGAGTTATAACTTACAACCCTGCCCTATTCAACAACATTGACTAGTCAAACCTAATCAAACTACATTTGCGCAAGAGTTGATTTTTTTTTCCCCGCCATCATCTCATTTTCAATCGGTCTTGCAAGCCATCTGCATCAACCCTCACCACACCGTATTACACATAGATGATAGTAAGCTCGGAAATAAATCAATTCACTTCCTAAGCTCTTACATAGACATCGAAAGAGGGGTGCTCTTCAACCCATTCTCTCTCTAACAAATTACATTTCCTCTTCGCCCTACTTCCGGGACTCTCAAGCAGAAGTACTGGTACTATCAGAATCACCAATGATTTCAACAACCTCAAAGTGTATTGATCATTCCTTGAATCCTTCAATTTATTAATTTATTGTACTATACTTATCCTTTATTTCAAAAAGTAACTTTCCGAAGAGTAGCGAGTGCGATCAAACTCAATTCCCACCACCTCATACTTCACAAGACCTCTTGCGTAGGAACGCCACACAGATGGACACAAAAAACGAAAACCCAAATATTTCTTCCTCGCATATCAAGCTAGAGTGAGTATATGCTTTATTATCTAACTCCAACACAATCCAATTACAGATGAACACGACCTTCTAGACACCTTGATATGAAGGTCAAATCCGAAACGAAAGAGGGTATGCAAAGAGAACTTTGAACAACAGTAACAACCCCTGCTTACCAGTGTTTTCAGGAGTTGATATCGCCAACTTATTATGCGATAAAGCGCGTGCGGCGATTTTATCCATTAACAAAATAAACATCATTTCTCCTCCTCGCCCTCTCAAATTTGGGGAATTTATTGACCGTCCGATTAACGACACGGTTATTAAACGTCTTGCCACGGAATTCCTCAGCGAAAACTTTAATCCGTTTTCGGAAACCGCCATGTTACCGGCCTACGTCGTACCAGAAGAATTGAATCCGGCTTGTATTAACAAGAGCATGCTTCTGGGACCTTCTGCTCCGGAATTGAAGTTGAAAAATGGATCTATCCAAGGCTCTCGTGCGAAGCAACTCTGTGTTGCCGGAGGAAATCATCGTCAGCAAGCAGTACATGTTGCACAAGGAATGTTAAAAATAAGGATGAAAAAGTTAGAGAAGAAAATAATAGAGATTGGGCGTAACAGCAAGGGCAAGATGAAAGCTGAAAGTGGTGACGATGATGACGATGGGACCTCTGGAGACGAATCGGCCCATTTCAAAAACAAGGCATTTTCAGGGCCCCGGGCTCTCGCTGAACTTCGTGCAGAGTTAAAAGAAATTACTCGAAAGATGGAATCTCTTGAAACATGGGGTGTCGTAGTCTATGATGCCAGTAAGTACAGTTTAATACAGTTACCTTTTGCTTTCGTCTAACACCCATACAGATAAACTAAGAAAAGACACGACATTGGCTTTATATATCACAAACAACAGAAAGCATGTTCAAGGTGTAGAATCTGATGCGGAGAAATTCCACCATATTCTATGCATGCAGAACAAACTACGACTCAAAGGAAAGGATAAAAAGGTACTCGATCATGCGCGCTCATATGCCAGTGATAGGATATTGTCACCCATTCTCCATAATGAGGACACGCTACTGCCGTTGCTGTTACTCTTTCGATTTAACGACTTTTTTCAATTCTCTCAACCATTGTCAAGGACATGGGCAAGTAACAACCTACAATCAATTGGAGGAGGGGTACGTACCTAATTTAAACATTACTTGGCGTATTCTAACAACCATTAGTTTATTATCACTTACATTGATTTTTCCTTGGGTTTATGGAACGGTATCTTCACCCCTAAAGAGATTTCTGAGTTGTCGAGTAATAAATGGCCCAAATACAAAACTATGGTCAAGACAGGAAACGAACTAGACAATACGCTTCGTCACTTCCCTTACGCCGTCTTTAACTCTCTTCTAGGGAACGAAGAATCTCGAAACATTTCTATTCTTCCTCCCCAAGTCTTCCATGACCTTGACCAATTTGGCGAGGAGCACTTTAAACCTCATGTGTTTGCAGCATCCGATACTGTTCAGTGGCGGAACCTGATGGAGGAGTACAATCGTCTACTTGCTACAACGCTATACGATTCTGTCATGAAAGTTGAATCAAGCACAGAAGAGCTGCTAAAAATCAAGGAGGAGTTTAAACAGAAAATTGAATGGTTGTTGCTTGATCACAGTAGCTACCATTTCTTCCCCCTCCTCCCTCTCGTTACACCATCTGTTTTGCTTTGCATAGGAAAGCTTCTCGAACTTGTCCCCAACGCACTATCAGAAGTAAGTTCCAAATAAATCATTCACCATGTTAGTTCCCGTTTATACCAAGTTCTAATAATGTACAGTTTATCTCCTGGATCTGTCCTCTGGCCGCATATCTTGTTCAAGGACATAAACATATTGATGCACCTCATGACATCGCTATGTTTGCCATTCGTACTTTGGAAGAAAATGGTGATCGTGTCTTCATTGATCCAGGAAAAGTTGCAAACATAGTACGCTTAACCAATTTACACCAATTGAAAATATATGGCTAACATAGGGTGCAACATATTAGTTTGGATTTTTCCCTTTCCGATATATCTCTCAATTTCATCAACTTGAATCGGACCTTCAAGATATCACTATTCCCAAACGCCCACTTGGAAATGCGACACAACAAACATCCTCAAATATTCGTCGTCGTTTTCCATCACTGGTTGTTGCAGAGACGGGAGAGGTAGAAGAGTACATGAAAACCAGGCACAATAATTCCGAAACGGAAAAGAGTTCGAATGTGCATCATCATCATGTAAAGTGGTGGCCCCTCAATCAAAGAACGCATCGTGACTGGCGCGATCGTAAAAGCAGAAATAAAGACAGAGATTTCGCAAGAGTTGCACGACTGGCATTGGTAGAGATTGAAATTGTTCGTGGATACCGAGAAGAACTCCTTAAACAGTCCTCTGCGGCTCAATTTCTTCGCAAAATGTTCAAAACATCAGTAGACCCAAACACGAATCCGCGCTATATCAAGTACGATGGCCTGGGCACGAGAAAGGAGTTGTATGTGAACGACTGGCAGTACCCGGATGGTATACATCTCCCTGAAAATGTAGATTTTGAAAAGGCTCCTACAGTGGATATTCATATGTTACAAGCAAAACGCGACAATAGCACGGAAATAAAGAAGACAGTAGAAAGTATTGCAGGGATCTTTACCAAACTACAAAATCAACCAGCATTGAGGGCAACGCCAAATGACTCTAGAATGAATGATGAGGTGCGAGCCTCATTTGACAATTTCGAAAAGGTATGTTATGGATTCGTTTCTTATATAACATGCTATCTTATTTCTATTCGTGTACTAGACTATAAGCAAGAACATCTTGCGTCTAAGCCTCATGAAGCGTGATAGAGAGCATTGGTTAAAGATAGATCCTTCTTCTGACAAGTACAACATCAAGGAAGAAATGCCCATAAAGTTCCCCTATATACGTGTCATGGGCTTGTCAGAGTCGAAACAGACAAATCTGGGACAGATACAGCCTAGTAGTAGCTCAACAGGTAAGTTCGTTGAACTCTTCTCGTTTCTCAGTTAGAACTGACGAATTTTCGGAAATTTTTCTCAAGGTGCTGTTCTCAATCGGAAGCGCGCCGGTACTGCGATCGCTGATTCATGTAAGGGTTTTTCATTTTCTATTATTCTGAGGATGTAATTGGTTATGATATCTCTTTCTTGTAGCTTCTGAAAGCGAGATTCGTGCCAAGAGAGGGAGATACGCTACTTATGAATCAATGGAAGAGGAAGAAGAGTGATGGTTCTTACTATAGTAGTACTTCACAATAGTAGTACCAAAAATTCAGGACAAGCCTTGCATCATTTACCAACTAGCCAGGAATACTAGTGATTCTCACTGTTGTACGCGGAAGTATATGTCTATTGGCACACCGAGTCCCTGTTTTGATCTATACCTCCATCTTCTCTTCCGGTCTAGAACGGACTACAACGCAATCTACATGCTCGATGCTGTTTCCATCTTCCTGCTCCGGCCCAAGCTCTTTTACCACGTTGGCTTCACTTTCATGTACAAGGACTTGCCTCCTCTGAATTCTCCAGCGAGGCCCAAAGCGAAGTTCCAAGTAGAATAGAGGCAAAGAGGTTAACGAAATCCCAGCGATAAGGACATATGTCCAACCAACGCCTATAGCGTTAATAATGGGTTGGATGGCGGAGATGATTATTGCGCTGAATGCACATCTGATTAAATTGTTCTGGATATGACTATTGTCAGATCAAACTCAAGCGAAGTGTCTAATGATATTAGACATACACAGGCCATTACAGCAGAGCCTTGTCCTGGCGCTAGGTCGATTGTGAGCGTTGCTGTACCATTCAAAACTGACATGCATATATATCCCACTGGAAAATATTATTTTTGAGATACGAGAAATGCGAGGAGTGAGATAGAAATAATAATGACGTACTAATGACTTGGAGTACGAGTGGAACAGCAAGGTTAACTCGGAATTGTAAGCTCCAGCCATAACCTGCTGAGCATGCTCCGAGGATAAGCACTAGAAATGGGAGACTGTGTAGCCGGGCCTTTCGAAAGAAAAGGCAAATGTTAGCCACGAGTCTGCGAAAACATCGAGTCAATAGGAAAACCTGATATACTTACACGTTCGAGTGGAAATTCAGGCAACTTGTCCACTTCTTTGACACCTGCGCTATCTAATTCTTTCTCCAACTCACCCTCTCCACGATTGGTCAATTTTTTCTTGAGACGTTCTTTCTCAATCCTATACTGCCAATCCATAAATTTCCCATTGATACTGCTTCCGACAGCCATACCACCTCCCATCGCCAGAAAACAAAGCCCAATTCGGAACTCATCTAAGAATGGATACGTTTCCGCAAATATGGGAGGAATAGAAGTAACCACTCCGAAAAAGACCAAGAATGACGTTGCATTTATGACTAGTAATAGGATAATGTCGGGTCTGAGGAGGAGGAGTAGCGGGTTTTGGAATTTCCTCTTGTTGGCGGACTTGGAGTTGCTAGGAGACCGAGGGTGGATATTTGGATCTCCGGATCCTAGGTGTGACGTGGATTTGACGATACTAGATATATCTTTGGACTTAAGAGCTTGACCTATTATTGGTATAAGCGGCGTGTATAAGATTCTAAGTTTAGAGGTTGAGGTCCGACGGCTTGGGAGGGTTTCAGGGAAAAAACTGGATAGGGCCTCAATTAATTAATTAATTAATTCCTTGCACCCGATCGATGTTGACATACAGAATAAGGATTACGAGCGATAATGAAACGGCGATACAGAGAAACCAGAATGTTGACCTATTGATCCATCTACATCAGTTCTACTTTCTTGCGCAAATTTGAGAGAGAAGATACCTCCAACCCAAGCCTTGGGTAAGTGCCCCTCCTATTACCGGTCCAATTGCAGGTCCTACCTATATCCGAATTCAATTTATCATTTTCTCATTTCTAGTAAATCTAAGTCCCTTACCATGGGCCCCAACGAAAAGAAGCCGTAGAATCCGCCTCGCTCGTCAGGCGTTGATATATCTGAGATAACGCCAGCCCCTTGCACGTTGTCAAGACATTTTATGCACTGAAATGGAAATAGAGCTTACCTATGGCAATGGTACTAGAGGAGCCTGCAGATTGCAAACAGCGGAGGACGAGTAATAACCAATAAGCAGAATTCGGGACAAGTGCCAAACCGACACACGAGACAGCTAGGATGAGGAGGCAAGTGGCAGCTATTGGACGACGTCCTAAATTATCTGACATTGTTCCCCATATCATCGGAGCTGTGAAAGTGGTCGCTTTGCACTAAGTATCAATTTTTTTTCTTGGTGTAATAAGAAGCTTACATGTTCCCTGTAGCACTACATATACTGTTACCTGTTGAAATTACTAGGGATAAACCAGGATATTCCAACGTGATGAATATTTCATAAAATTCACAGTCAAGTTGATAAGCTCAATTGGCTTGTTAAATGCTTTTGAAATAGTAGGAATGGCGGGAAAGTATATGTTTGCCGTGAATGGACTTTGCTTCAAGTGTTAAATCGTCTTCAATTATTCTGGATTGAAACCATATTCACCTGAACATTGCAGTCAAGGCGATAAGCGCTACTATAAACCACTTTTCTCTGTGGGTTAGGTTTGTTTTCCAGTAATCCGGGTCATAACTTTGTGTTTCAGTTAGTGATGGAGTTGTCTTTTGTGAACCAGGACCGCGAGTATGCGTCTCGGACATGGGAGCAGAAATTCAAGGAGTGGTTGAACCTCCATTGGGAAACGATAGGCCACATGTGAGAATGCTCCGGGGTGCACCTCATGTTATGTGTGTGAACCAAGTATGAGCTCGGCTGAAGTCGGCAGCTTGGTAACGTTTAGTAATGGTGCTATTTTCAAATTAGATCCCTGAGGTTCCTAAGTTATTATTATCTTCAACCTTTGTGATATCCGTTTCCCCATCTATGCAGCCATCTTTGCAGCGCATTAAAAATCCAGATGGACAACTGCCAGGGCATTCATCTACCTTGGAGTGTCTACGCACTGTCGGGTCCTGTACTGGTAGATTCTTCTATCTATTACTACTATGAGTCTACCCTGTACCGGTATCCGGATTATACGATACGCCTAAAATCATTGAAACGCTGACCGCTTGTATACCCCTCTCTTGGTACCTGTCGTCCACTGAAGTAATAAACGGAAATTTATGAATGCCAACGTGCAGATCTTGGCAAGAATTGAATCGTTTTCCAAAGTTAAATTTAACGTGATAAAAATAATAATGCGGCATCATATATTCGGCATGAGCTCACTGTACATATCCTTCATTTTGAGAGTACATCCGACATATTCGTGACATCGCGTGGCTAGATTTGCAATTCAGATGTTCAAAAGCTCCCCGGATGGTAGATAGTCGGATTTCAAGAGTATCCTCGAATTCCGTGCCGTTCCACTCCCGCCGGTTCTAACTAAAGCTGGGGACTTGATTAAAAAGTTATACATAGTGCATTAACGTTGTGTTTTAGACTGCTCCGTGCACTCTTAACTTAGCGGTTAGATAAAAAGTTTACATATGTCCACCCTGACGGTATTAACCCAAGTGTGGTGATGAAACACAAGACGTCAAGGATGCGATTACCCGCAGAGCTACAGGGCAATGGAAGGAAAAGAGATATTTGTATTCCATTAGATTCCAATGCCTTATTCCAGCATATTCCCATGGTGGTAAATATGTGTGAAATGTATTTCTGTCAACAAACATCACCCATGATTCGCAGGAACAATGGATCATGAGTAACCTCAATTACGGTCCCATCCGGCTAGCGTCAGTGGTCACTGGACGGAACAAGATGTAACAAGCCCCACGTGTGCAAGTTCCGTTGTTTGTTTCGGAAGTCTCAGCATAACAAGGTCATCACCTCCACGTCATGGATGCATCATTTCACGTTTAACGAGACACGAGCAGGACTCTAACATGGACATTCATCACGACGAAATCAACCTCATTCGTCTCGTACGCCGTATTGAGAAATCTGTTGCTGAAGAACAGGACTGGGATGATGCGGCTGCTTCTCAACAAGAGCAAGTCTGGTTGAAGGCTTTGGGAATCCTCCAGGTTTGTAGTACTATTCAATTTCATTGGATATTGATTGTGAGAATTAGTAGAAAATCAAATATGGGCGTAAGCTCTTGAGTAACCTACAGGACTATGGTGTGACACCTTCGCTGTGAGTTAACAAGGCAAATATGTCAGCGGATACTAAGACAAGTTTCGATATAACAGGAAGAAAGAACGCCAGCGTGCTGATATCGTTTTGAAGCTTGACCGAATAGAAATCTTCATGCAAGAAGTTCAAAAGGTTATTGTTATATATCCATACTGTCAATGTTTGCTTCGCTCATTATAATGCTTGTTCCAGAGAACTGAACCATCACAACCCAAATTCGAGTCTATTCTATCCAAGATCCCACCTCCTGCCCCACCAACTTCTGAAAATCAGCTTGAATCAACTCCGTTCTCTGAACAAGGTGGCGAAGAAAAACTAGGAGATGGAACACAGATGCCACAGCCAGAGGATAATATCTCAGAACCATTGAGTCACCAAATATTAACATCATCTACAATTCCCAACGATGAATCCTCTTTGTCATCCTCATTACTTCCAGCAACTCCAACTCCTGAAAACTCACGCTCCGCCTTCCCCACTGCCATATCCTCGGCTATCGATAATTCTTCCAGTAGTACAGTTGTTCCTCGCTCACACGCGAAAGCCTCTGCTGCTTTACATGAAGAACTTTCCAACCAACTAGCGCAAATGGCAACTCAACTCAAACAAAATGCGATGCATTTCTCTAACTCATTACAAAGAGATAAAACAGTTGTTGAAGAAGCACAGGAAAAACTTGAAAGCAACTTTGGTACAATGTTGAAGGAACGTCTAAGATTAAGGGACTTCCGAGGGAAGAGTAAGAATAGCACATGGCTGACTCTTGGAATTGTTTTGTTGGTCTTGCTTATTTTCGTTGCTATGGTAGGCGTCGTTCGATTCAGTAGGCGTTAGGCTTCATTTTACATTCATTTTTTAAATTATTATTGGCATGGGCTCCCGTGTGAGAGACAATAGTATGTGGGTTATAGATATTGAAATGTTATAAGCTGAGCGCCTGACCATATATTGTGCCATCAATCCGTCATTTGGACCAAATACATGAACCTCTCACATGGGGTAGGTTAAATTACTATAATGCCTGTCCCCTTTGGGGTGACATACGAAAAAATTGGAACGATACAGAGAAGATTAGCATGGCCCCTGCACAAGGATGACACGCTTTTCCGGAGTGGTAGACCTACGGGTCTCAATATTTATTTATTTATTACTCCTTTTGATCACTATTTTCCTACCCAATATCACTCAATTTATGTAGTGTAAGAGGATGAGAGATTACCCATTAAGCACACTACACACCCGCCTCTATCACTTTTTGTTTGTAAAATGAATCGATATCTGGGGATACCAAGTGTCTCAGCAGGAGTCAGCAGGTCTCAGCAATCCTGGGGAAGACTCATTTGGAATGTCATGAGGAACCATCAAAATTTTAAACCACACAACGAGGTGCCGGTTATTCTCCGAGATGCACGCCATCCCCAGCAACGGCACGCCGAGAAAAGATACGATGAGAGGATCATCTCTGTGGATAACAGTATCGGGAGGTTCGTATGCCATCGTATGCCATCGTATTCCCTTAACTCATCGGCAAGCGGCAGGGATATCATCACATGGCGGCATTTTGCGGAAACTTGAAGCCGGGGGCGTGCCGAGAGAATCTGGAGAAAAGACGGCCGGAGCATTCAAGGCGTCACGAATCACAAATCAAGGCTGAAAAGTTGCTCAAGCCATAGCCTAAACTCAAAAGGTATCAGCCAAACATTATTGTTGAAGAAAAGAGCTGTAGACTGTAGTCAATTATACTGGTCGTCACATTTTTGAAATAAATCGGACGGCAGTGGTAATGTCAAATGATCCAAGGAATTTTGCTAACCGACGGCCGAAAGCTTAGGATTTCTCTGATCACTTCAAACTACCTATGGGACAATATATATACTTTCTACGTGAGAGCTCCCCAAAGCTGGTTAACAAGTGTCAGGTACTGTGACCCTGGCAATATAAGAAACATAATTTTAACTTCAAGAACTGTTGAGCGACTCGCTCAAACACCGCAAGATTGATAGGGGCAACTTGTTGGCAAGGAACAGTCACATCTCCGCACCTCCGCACTTCAAATATCACACAGTTCCCCACACGGTACATCTCTCACCCCAGCTCTACCCCACCCGCACTAGGCAGTCCGGAATGGGGGACCTTATACAGTGAGTCTCACTTATAAACGTTGCCCAGAGTTTTGAGGACCTAACTCAACTACCCACTTCCCTCCCATCTTTCCATCTCCCTCCCATTATGTTGTTCTGTACCTCTGGAAATAGGCCACTCAAGGATAAGCCATCAGGAAAGACCTTTTCTTACCAAGATCAACTATCAAAACTCCCGATCCCTCCCCTTGAAGATACATGCAAACGATATCTCAGGGCACTAGAGGGTCTACAAGATGAACGTGAACATGCGAAGACCAAACAGGCGGTCCACGATTTCTTGGAGGGAGACGGCCCACGGATACAACAGAAACTCATTGAATGGGCAAAGGACAAGGCGAGGTTTGTACATCTACCACATTCATGAAGGACTGGATAAACTAATCAACAAATTTTTTAGTTACATCGAGGAGTTTTGGTACGAATCCTATCTATCACACAGTGATCCTGTCGTTCTCGCCTTGAATCCCTACTTCGTTCTTGAGTGAGTATCACAATATTAAATTAAAACAATTATTGTTAATATTACCATTGAAGGAACGACCCTACTCCTGATCGTGGTTCTCAACTTCCCCGCGCAGCGTCGCTCATCGTTTCTTCCCTCGGATTTATTCACGATCTACGCAAGGGAATACTGGAGCCTGATACAATACGCGGGACACCACTAGATATGGACCAGTACACTCGACTCTTTGGCACCGCTCGGATCCCCACTGATGTGCGTGACCTCTCTTCGATCCGGACCACCACAATGAACACTGACGTCATCTATTCTTTTTAGAGAGGTTGTAAAATGGAGGTATACCCCGATTCCAGACACGTCGCCATTCTTCGTAGAGGACAATTTTGTAAGACTTGGTCTATGTCCTTAACTTCTTGTGCTAATGTGCCTTAGATTGGTTTGATGTTTTGGATGAAAATAACCTTCCCCTGCTAACAGAGCGGGAGGTAACACGCAATCTTCAAGCCATTATTTCCGATGCAGATACTCTTGATCGATCCGAGGTTTCTCGGAAGGCTATTGGTGTTCTCTCCACAGAGAATCGTAAGATTTGGTCCGGGCTACGCAAGATGCTCAGCAATGATCGCAACAATGCCAATTGTTTGGAGATCATCGACAGAGCCCTATTTATCGTATGTCTAGACGACACCACTCCCGAGAATCTTGCAGATCTGTGCTCCAATTTCCTTTGTGGTACATACAACTTACAAGGGGGAGAACAAGTCGGGACATGTACAAACCGTTGGTACGACAAGGTGAGCCTTTTCTTCTACATTCTCTTACTAGTTCGTTCTCATCTTAATAATTTCTAGCTACAAATTATCGTCTGCGCCGATGGTGCCGCTGGTATCAATTTCGAACATACAGGCGTTGACGGACACACAGTGTTAAGGTGAAACTAGAAATTTATCCGTTATCCACGGTTTTCTAACGCTACGCAGATTCGCAGCAGATATTTTCACGGAGGGGTTGATGCTCCTAGCGCGCTCCATCAACCCCACGGCGCCGACTCTCTTCCACGCTACTCTGTCGCCTCATGCCAAGACCTACAAACCACCACGTGGTCAGCAAAGTACGAGATTGATTACTCCTCTCGATTCTCCATTTAGCTGATTCTTCCGTAGGACCCCCTACTCCTCCTCTAGATCGTATCGACACAACACCCAAAAAACTAGAGTGGAAACTTACTCCTGAGTTGCACGCAGGGGTTCGCTTTGCGGAGACTCGTATTTCGGATCTCATCTGTCAAAATGATTGTCAAGCCCTGGAGTTCAAAGGATATGGGAAGAATTTCATCACAAGTCACGGTTTCAGCCCCGATGCTTTCGTGCAAATGGCATTCCAGGCTGCATACTTTGGATTGTATGGTAAGTGAAAAAGCACACCGATATAAATTAAGTTCTGAATATCCATCCAGGAAGGATTGAGTGTGTCTATGAACCTGCGATGACCAAATCGTTCTTGCATGGTCGTACCGAGGCGATAAGGAGTACTCAACCTGAAAGTGTCAACTTCATTAAGGTAGATTTTGCCAAGTGATGATAAGTACACGCCCCACACTTACACATTCGCCGTCAGACATTTTATTCCGAGGCAGGAATTCAAGAAAAGGTCCTGGCGCTACGCAAGGCTTGTGACCGCCACTCCAAACTTACAAGGGAATGCAGCCAAGGCTTTGGTCAGGATCGACACCTTTACGCACTATACTGTCTATTGCAACGTGAAATCCAAGGAAACTTGAATCCTTCTCTCGACGACCCCTTGTTTACGACCCCACCTTCTTCCCCCGAGTTGGGTGGTGAAAGGGGGGAGAGGAAGCAGAAAGCGAAAATGCCTGCGATCTTCACAGATTCTGGATATGCAGCGTTGAGCACTTCCATCTTGAGTACCTCTAACTGTGGAAACCCTGCGTTGAGGCTTTTTGGATTTGGACCTGTTGCTGCTGATGGGTATGGAATTGGGTATATCATCAAGGAAGATGGTATCTCTGTGTTCGTTTATTTGCTTTTACCACACTGTTTTTCGACTTACATCCACCATTTAGCTGTGCATCGTCTAAACATCTTCAAACACGTCGCTTCCTGGACACTCTACATGGATATCTCTACGAAATGCATCGAATTCTGATTCAATTGCACAAAAATGCCAACCAAAGACCCGCACCGTTCGTTGACCATACAGGAGTTCTCAGAGATTCAAAGACGGGTAGAGCTATTCATGGTGTTGGACAGGGGTATTCTTCAGACGAGGGTGTGGAAGGCGGCGAAGAGGTGCCAATGCGTAAGTTCTACTTTCTCCTTCATCGACTATTTGAGAGCCATGTGTGGCGTTTTCCCGATATAATTCCGGCTAGTTTGTGTTATTATTATGGATTATCGGGAGCACACCTAATGGCTTATCGATGCTTACCCTCGGGTATCCCTTATCGCTTGACGACTAATCTATCGATTGTTTTATTCACAGCCGGTTACTCTTTCTTCGACAGTGGCGAAGTTGCGTTGTTGGGAAGGAAAAAGAAGGCCTCTCCATATGCCGATGTTGGTAAGCACGCCCTTTCTTTCTACCTATATGTAGGCCAAGGCTTTGCATGCACGTGCTTAAGCGAGTGTAACCTTCGGAGAGTCTTTGAAATGGGCGTTCCCTGGGCGTTCCTTCCAAACGCTCTTGGTTGACATGACCGAAGTGTACTTAGCTTTTAATACCTCTGCAATGTCACGGCACATTGTATCTGCTATTTGCTAATTTTCCGCTAAATAGGCAAAGTCATTCCGCTGGCTGAATACTGAGCATCGGGGTGCGAGGACTTTGGCTTCTCCGAACATAGTTCAGGAGGATGTGTGTATTAATATCCTTATCATTCATAAAATTTCTTTTGGTGGTTATAGCAATCTTTTGTATTATTTTTTGGTGTGCTTATTCAGTTTGTTTTGGCTTCTTTTTCGCTTAAGAATCTGTGTCAAGTCAATCAAAAACTTATTATCTGCAGAGTGTCAAGTGAGTGTCTGACAGAAATCATGCGGTGTATAAATACCTTTTCGCTATGTACCATCTAAGTTCAGCGATGCACACGGAGTCTTGATAGTAGATGTTTCAAGAGATCGACTAGTTGAATTCACAAACTCGTAAGACGGGTTCTCGGATTTATCCTCATGGTTCCGGTATTGCCACAAGCATGGATTATTCGGTAATATTGTTGTAATGGTGAGATGTTGAAAAGCACTTAAGTCGCCTTGTCGTTGTGGCGACTGAATCAGAGAGCTGTTATGTTTGGCATGTTTGGAGTCACCAGGCTATCAATGTGATCGTTCAAGACTTTCTTACTCACCCGCAGCTGAGGAACTATGAATACCTCCTCTTGGGGAACTACTTAGTACACACATAACGGATAGCGGAAAAGGCATTCCGACAGGATTTAATTGCCATCAATTTACGATTTATGGCAACAATCGACCCATGTTAATACGCTCAGCCTCGGGAAACCCTACTAATGAAGAGACTAGAAGGACAGTGGCTGAAGAGGCGAAGTTGTACAAAGTTTACCGGGCCGTCAACGGACAGGAAATTACTACTAGATGGTCTCGGTACTAGTTAAAGAAGCCTTCTATTGGCTCCCCTTGTAATCAAATGCATCAATATTCTTGAACACAAATGTACAAACCCACTTCATGATCCTACGATACAAAGAAATCTGGCTTTAGAGCTTTTCACATACTCAAGCTTCGGGTAAACCTACCAGTCTTGAAATTGTGTTCCAGACTGTGGGCTTCTTAAAATGTTACATCAACTTCGTTTGAGGTCTTGTGGCCACACCCCAATAATAGACACTTACCTTGCTTTTTTCTCTTGCACAATCTTGGTACATATGGCATTGATAAATTGGCATTCGCTTGGAAATACTACATATTACGAGGACCTCCGATTAACCGATGGCAATCTTCGATAAGCATGTCGGTAATGTAGTAGTAGGCTTACGATATATGACCGATTTTTTTTTAATACATGTTACTGTAAGATGCCGAAATGGTATATCAAGATGATTGTTCCATGGCTTCCAAAAATACATGATCCAATAGGCTGATTCTGATGTTTGCTGATATAATAAGTTTGACATCAGGAAACTAAGAGCTTCCGGTTTTCGATATGGAACCATTGAGTTGAGCTATCATGCTCCTTGGGAACTCTAAAATGCTTCTATCATAAGGAATACGTGATTGTACTAATGGAAAAACGATCCAGGATAGGTAGCTTGGACACAGCTCACAAGTGACCGAAGCTTCCCTCGCTTATAATCCTTCATATAGCCCGTTTCTTATCCTACTCTCCAAGATCTGCATATACGCAATCCCCTCTAAGCCGTCCCCGACAGACGACCCTATCTGACCAAAGCTAGCTGTGACGAGCGCCCATCTCTGATACTCTTCCACTCCTTCCTGACTCCTAAACTCGTGTCTATCAAGGCTCTACACGCGACTCGAGACACCCACGACTAATCACAATGGCTACTTCACATGCAGGATACGCTTACCCAGCTATCTCGCTCCACCATCCAGTTCATCATCGTATACCCACGTGCTTGAGCCTGAAGCCCAGCTCTTCATCCTCATCTACCTATACCACAAGTCCTTGCTCCTCAGCAACAAACATTGCATCATGCTCAACGGTTCCGCAAATCCATAGAGATGAAGAGATATATTATCCTGATGGTAATATAACCCTCGTAGCTGGATCGATTTGCTTCCGCGTTCACCAATCTCTATTGGCAAAGCATTCCACTGTATTCGACGATATGTTCAGTATTCCTCAACCTAAAGATCAGGACATGTTCGACGGAGCACCGAGGGTTGACTTGCAGGATGATGCCGATGCTGTCCGGGCGCTGTTAAGACTCATTTATGAACCCTTGTACGTATCTGCAAGTTCAGTCTCTTTGTATAATGCTCACAGCGTCTTCTTTATTAGCACCAGCCCGTTCAGGACGTGGCTAAGTCAGCCCTCGACGAAAACCACAGACCAGATGGTTGGAATTCTCAATCTTGCTTTCAAATATGATATGGAAGCTCTTCGGAAGGAAATCACACAGCATCTGGTTTCGTCATATCCACGTACCCTCGAAGAATGGGATAATGTCTCCAAAAAACGAGAGATGTTCAGTGATATGCCCCGTCTCGATCCCGCTTCTACTATCCGAATGGCCCGTATTGCGGACTTGCCGGACGCGCTACCTCTGGCGTATTATACCTTAATCCAAACCTACCCAAGAAGAAATAATGATCCGAATGATGATGATGACGAGTATGTGAAACCTGACCCTGGCGAAGCGGAGGTTATGGCGCGTCTCCTGGATCGTCACGATCTTGCCGCAATCGCCTTAGGAAGAGAGGAAATGACGAAGTGGGTTTCACAGCGTGCCAGGAAAAGCTTTAGGACATGGCAATGTCCCGCCCCTTGTAAGACGCGCGGACAAGCCGTGTGCTCCCAACGAATTCATCTACGTTGGGCAGAAATGCTGGAGGATGTGATGATGCGAAGAGATGTGCTGGAAGTTATGCGGGAACACTCGAACTGGGGAACGGGAACATTTGGGATGATATTTTGCTCCGACTGCCAGAGTAGATATGTTGATATCATGAGGCAGATGAGGAAGGACTTCTTTAAAGACCTGCCCAAGATGTTTGGACTTTAATTGGGTCCGAATTTTTGTCATGCTTTCTGGTATTCCCTGTTATCTTTCTATTTGTTTTGTTTTTCTACCCCTTAGACGATGATGTACTCGGGATGTACCTATGTATTTGTAGCAACATATCAAAATCCAAGTTCGGGTTTCAATAGGACAGACAGTCTCTCGATATCCCGAAATCATGACACCTATCATCAACCAAGCCGGGAGTCTTTGCTTCCTACTACTTGTGGCTTAGTGGTTACACCAATCTCTTAGCTATACGTTTATTGCCACCTCTGGGGTCCAACGTCCAACTATCAGTGTCCTCCTCAATGACGGCTTTAACCTGGGTTAGTTGGTTATCAGAATTGCTTCACAGCAAGGGATGACGTCACGTATGATCACTTCATTCCCTATGTCTTACCACAGTGCTTCTGCAACAGTTTTGCATAAATTGACTCGCATGACTCGCATCTTTTGAGGCTTGGGAATATCCGGCAATCTCCAACCCCAATAAGTTGCCACTGGCACGTTTGGAAGGCGACTCCATAGCCAAGCTTGCGAAGAGTGCCTCCTTCTCAAAAAGACTTGGCTACGGTCTCCTTGGCTGATAAAATTTTGGGAACAAAGAGCGTTTTTCCACATTCTTCTGTTCAAGAAGAGTGAGGGATAGTGTATGTTTCACTCATAGTTGAAGGAGTTTCTTCGACGTTCTAGAGTAGTAAGTTGACCTCGCGTTCAAGTTTTAAACGAGATCATTGTCATGCCTAGTACTTATGTAGAGCCTTAACCGAGTCTTTTGACGATTTATAACAGCCAGAATAGAATAATAACTACTTAGTACTGCTCTCAGTCAGTGACTGCAGATCTAGTGTAATAGTTGTTGTATACTCAAAAATTTGGGGTGGATGGTTGTTCATTCTACGAGTCAAGCCGGTTACTGGATGCGAGAAGCTGTGACAGGAGCTTCGATTCATCCATGCCCCTTCTCATGTATTTCATAAGGACATTGCAGGGTTCAAAAGTAGCGTATGTTATCACGTCGGGCGACTTTTTGATCCTCGCCTTGCGAGTTGACTATGTATAATGACGTATTAGAACATGTACTACCCGTTACAGGTTGTCATCGAGATATGGTTTGCCACAAGCGTCGAGGATCTTGTCCGTGATAACGCTCCATGTATGCAACCTTCCATTAGATACATGGTTGTAAAATGGAGTCCTTCTATATCGTTGATGCTAACATATTATGGACTGCGAGTCATCGGGTAGAATAGGTTGTTGCTTAAACCAGGAGTTAGTTGAAGTAATGTAACCATGCGGCTCTATGTAAAGCCAGGATGGTCGGTCGGAAACGAGAGTACCAAGTAAATCAACAATCTGCACCATCCCTGCTTGATCATAACAATTGACGATGGGTGCCAAGCTTTCTGGACGACCGCCGCAGCCTCTGGCGGCAATATAGTATCGATATTTAAAATAACCACTATATGCATCTGCGTCCGAGATCAAGAAATGTGATTCCCCTGTTTTTGCGAGGTAAGACATCAGTTCAAGAAATATATAAATATACGTACCACGTACAGAATCATATACCTTGGAGAAACTTCTACGTGTCCCGTGTGGCTTTGGAAGGATTGTAACGGACAAACCCTCAGGCTTAGGCCCATCTCTATCACAAGTCATTGGTATATTTATATATGATTGAATCTATATCGGCACAACGTACCTTGATGGCCTGCAAAATTAAGATTCGGAATTATCTACAGGTCGAGAGAAGAGATTCCTGCTTTGTGGACCTCTTCAGCTTTGTTACGGCACAGAAATTGGTACAGAAATTGGTACACCAAATCTAAGCCTCGACAGTCAGAATGTATAGATTCAATTGCAACATGCTAAATGTCCTGTGGACTCGTGGAGAGATTGTTTGATCTGTTTGATGCAGGGACTCCACACCTGTGAGTATTCCAACATCGCCTCAGAAACTCTGACGTCGCCGTATTCCATTTTTCTGACCTCTTCGTTGTTTTATTCGGAGACAATAGATATTCACGGTTTACGATATTCAATAATCAGGTAGACAGGTAGACTTGTAGTGTGATCGAAAATAGTGTTACTTGCATAGCATAAAAATCATTCAACTATATGTAACGTACACTTTATGTAACTATTCATCAAAAAGTAGGAGAAATGGATCATGATAATACAATTTGTATTGGCACTGCAACAGTTTAACCAGCCTTTGAAATGCTCCAGACATCTTGTCCTCCAGGACCAGTTTCGACCTGTTGATCGATCAAGTTGCCATTAGTCAAAGAAATCGTAACTTAGCAGAGTCATAGCAGAAACTAACCTGTTCGAAATCTTCGTTGGTTTTGACTGTCCAGGTTTTGGTAGCGTCCCCGTCAGCATCTACGATCCTACGTCATGAGTGATTAGTTAGTCAATGACTCGGGACTCCAAAACAGCTCGAAATGTTCAATACCTAACGAATTGGGAGTCGGGAATGGCCTCGAACTTCCACTTTTGATCGGGGAATGGTTCGGGAAGTAAAGCTGCAAAGAGCTTCCTCTCGATACTGACGAGTCTGGCACCATTGATTTGGATAGTGTAGGAACCATCATCCTTTTTCTCGAGCGAAAACCGAGATTGGCCGGCGAAAGGGGAAGGTAAATTGACAACTTTTTTGGGGAGCAAAGAACGGTCCTCAGCAAGATGTCTGCCAATATCTTTGCCAAGGGCATCGGGGTTGCTGGCGTTGCGGATATAGTAGAATCCGGTTTCGAAAGACATCTCGTTTGGGGGCAATTGGTAGGGGATGAAGGGAAAGAAGTACTGGTGCTTGATATTTGTTGAACAGGACAGATACCTTTTATAACTACTGAATACTTATGAGGGAAACGAATAGAGTCATTGCTTCATGCACATGATCTATTCTCATTCGTAAGTAACCGAAGAAGGATACAGTTGCACGGAGATGAACTTGACCCTCATCAGAAGGGTTCTTTATCGCTCGAAATAATCTCCTGCAAGTAGAAGCAACCTCATGGTCAAAGAAGTGGCTATAGATGTAAATCATCTAATTCAACTTCGGTTCCTCATCCAGTCTGACACCTGGCTCGTAACACCCTATGTTATCAATTGTCACGAATGACGGATGATGATTAGAACCTCCTATCACGTTTTGGAAATTTTCATGGGAGGTAGACGATAATAGATATAAACATAGCGATATATGGACCATCACGTTCAATACTACTATGATGCGATGATTACTCAATGTTCAAAACAAAATCAAACGTTCACATTCACATTCAAGTAACTAGTATGTACATCGGGATAAAATCACCTGATAAATAAATCAATCCGATTCACCTTCAACAACTTCAATCTGAATACTCTTTTTACCCCCAGTCAAAGTACCCTTCCTCGCGAAATAAAGTTCAACATCATGTGAACCAACCTGATAAGTAACAAACTCAAATGTAATCCTCGAAGTTCCTTCATCGTCATTTGAATCAATAACATGATTCTTCAACAACACACCCGAAGTTTTCGAATGAGCCGAAGCAACAGAAACTGGATGAGGTAATTGACAATGGACAGTAAAAGGTGTACCAACTCCTTTTACAATATTTGCCAAGGCTCCACTTCCACCATGACCCTCTGGAACATTAAGCCTATGAGAACTTGGTTTAGGAATGGATATGGAGATAGGTTGGTTAACAGTTGTATGGGAAAGGAGTTTTCGAATGAGTGGTTCAAGGGAAGCACTTGACGATCCACCGTATACGTTGATGAAATAATTCCCGGAAACGATCAACATTTGACCATGAGAAATATGAGAAGCCAATTGAACTGCATATTGAGCAAATTCTTGTGCGACAGGAGCAGATTCCCACAATGTATCCAACACTTCATCTTCCTCTCCAAGGTCCATCTCCGTGTTTGTAAGCTCTCGACGCAAACTCTCGAGAGCAGCAGCAGAAGCAGTATGAAGGTCCAGAGTACCTTCCGAAGAAACAGAAGTATGAACCTTGATTTGTAAAACAAGTTCACCATCCTCTCCACCATGATCGACACCAGCCAAATGCCAAAGTTCCTCAACAGTTTCACTCCCATGACCGAATTGATTATGATGGAACGCAACAGCAGAACTATCTCCAACAACTGATTTGACCCAACCAGATACATCATCCCAATGAGTCTGTAAAAACGAAGTCGAATGAGGATGAACAGAAGCCGCTTTCTGAATCACAGTTGTGACTCCCTTGCTAGCTTGGGTATCGACCAAAAGGGTGATGCTATTGGTAACACCGCCGTATTGTGTAATATCATTGACAGTACCAGGTCTGAATGGTGCTTTATAAAGAGTGGTGGCTTTGTCAACGACATTCTTGATATAGAATTGAGCAGCGACTCCAGTTTGAGGACCACCACAAGCATCATAAATGAGATCGTGATCCGGTTTCCAAATAGCCAAAACTCCATTAAACGCATGATTTCCAAATCCTGTTCGTCGTGTATCGTTGACACCGATGATTTGAGGAGAATTATTGGATTTGAAGAAAGGATTGTTGCAAAGTCCAGGAACCCCAACAAGTTTGGTAGGTAAGATATACCCACAAGGTTGAAGGTAAAGCCAAGACGGACGATCGGTGACAACTTTTCCGAGTGATTGAATTACTTGAACCATGGCGGCTTGATCATAACAATTAACAACGGGTTGCATAGATCCTTGACCGAAACCAGGTTTCGCGGCGATATAGTATTTGTAATTGAAGGTACCTCCATTCCCAAGATACACCAAAGTGTGGTGCTCCTAATTTCAAAAAAATTAAGAAAACGCACACATATCACAAATCTGGAATGGAATCTTACCTCTAACAGTATCATATGTCTTGGAGAAGTTTCCGTAAGTGGACTGTGTGGCACTCTTGGGATCGAACGAATTGACATCAATTATATCTGTGGATACCAATTGAACAAGTTAGCAAATGACAATCAATGAGACAATAAAATGAATAAAAAAAATCACCTAAACCAGACAAAGCAAGATTGGGAAGAACAGCACGTAACAGTTCAACCGGAATTCCAGGATGTCCACCAAGGAAAATTTCATGAATATCCTTCGCAATCCAATAAAGTTCCAAACGAGTAGTCTGAGTCAAATCATAAACAACGCCATCCTTTTCCAAAGTCCAAGTAAAATCTCCACTCCAACTAAAAGGAATAACACTGGTAGCCGGTTGAACCACTTGGACAACGATGTCAATATCGTTTTCGCTTGTAGATGGAACAATAGATTCCTTGCTCTCGATGACTTTTATCCCTTCAATAGAGCCATAAAGACGTAATTCTTCCTTCGATTCGACGAGTTGGTTGGTGAAAGAAAGAGTAACAGTGAAAGAGGCGGTGGAAGGAATTGGACCAGAGAAATCATGAGCAAAGGCGATTGGTGCAATGGAAACACGAGAATCGGAATCATCGACAACATGGTTAGGTTCCCATAAGACATGAGACCCAACGATAAGTTCATCGTTGATGTTACGCAAAGGAACGTCAGATTTGGCTGAGATCCTTGCGATGGTGAATTGATTTAAAGTTGTCATAGAAGAAGAGTTAGCTGGTGCGCGGTAGTAATAAAGAGTTTGTTCGAAGAACTGGAGAAAAGTTTTGGGAGTCCGTCTGGTTTTATACTTTCTTTCTAGTGAACCAAGATATACTGAAGGAGCAACCTTGTGAAAGCTACATCCTCCCCAACAATTCCACCCGTAACATGTCAAGTCATAGATAGCTCAAACGTTCAACTTGAGACGACCGCAGGAGATAATTGTATTAAGAACGGCATGACAGAGGTACCAGGAGTTTTTGTCTGAATGTTCCAGTGAGCCAGATCACCATTGAGGACATCGAAGTACGACATTTCAATTGTTGATAATTGTGAACAAGTATGATAGTACCTGGAACTAAGCAGAAAGAGTACATGTCATATGCTGTTGAAGGTTTAGTTCTCGAGGAACAGCGATCATTTCAGGGCTTGAACTTTCCATTTAAGACGGTCTTCGGATTTTGATGTCTTCCGACGACACCTTGATCTCAGTCATGGGTCTCGAATTCATCCGGAATAGTAAGATAAATAGACAAAATACCTTGGGAGAATCAAACAGAGAACAATATATAGTATCAGAAAATCATAGCATATAAGGTAGGTCTCATCCAGATCCAACCCCATCACCTGATAGCAGCGTGACAGATCAAGTGAAACTGGCAGGGAGCCTAGATAAAAAAAAAGGCATTTTATCGTTTACACAACAATATTTAAGAGAATTTAAAGAAAACAAAGTCTTTTAAATAGTAGACCGTACCCTTGCTAAAAATATTAGAAGAATTTTTTGGTTTCAAAGGCTTTAAAATTCCAGATACATCTTCATACCCTCCATCAATTTCATTGACATCCCTATATATCTATACCAAGTCCTCCTGTTGTACCATCATTTCTGAGTCTACTTTGGATGGACTTCAGAACCAAGTGAAACAGCGGGCACCCAATATCCATCATTCTCCACCTGTGCTGCAGTAACCAAGTTCTTGTATTCATCCAATATGCTATATGTTGCTAAATCAGAATCAGTAAAAATTATATTATAAAAATGAAATACATACTTTCTTTCTCTTAGGGACAGTAAAGGGCACATACCAGCATATATGTTCACAAGTGCCTTGGAGCTGGTAACTATACAAAAGAAATTAGTTTATATTATATATAAAATAAAAAAGCACCTTCGAGTGTTCGACAACCTGCTGTTTGTTATAATCTTGCCTATACCTCCGTTTCGGTATAGACGATGCTACGATGGATCTCTTCAAGATGCTCGTAGGAGGAGAACGTCTACTCAGACTGAGACTATTTTCAGGGGACGACCTCCACAGTACTCGGACTGTAGATCACAGGTGTTCCTTACTAGTAAGCCGTTCGTGCAAGAGTTCATCAGGAAAAAACGAGCAATCAATATTGCACATGATGGACAGGATTGCATGTGTTGCACCATTGCATGCCCCCCCACGTGGTTGCGCATCATTGCATTGGCATCAAA
The DNA here is from genome assembly GCA_034638255.1 of Coprinus comatus. Taxonomy (NCBI): domain Eukaryota; kingdom Fungi; phylum Basidiomycota; class Agaricomycetes; order Agaricales; family Agaricaceae; genus Coprinus; species Coprinus comatus. Next base: position 268,484 of record JAWPGT010000026.1, read on the forward strand.
CCTGATTGCACTTCATCACTCAACATTGCAACAGGTTAATGCAATATAATCCCATTGTTCCATTGTCCTTATAGTAGATATTGAACTATATAACTCTGTAGGGATATACAGAAAATGTGGTTGATAATAGTATATATATTAATTAATAAATTTTCACAGTATTGACTCCATCTCTTACGAAAATCAACAAGATAAAAAACAAAATAAAAATTATTTCTAACTACAATATATCAAGAATATTAGTTACTACCTTCCTGTTCCACATCAGCTCTATCACCACCACGATGGTCATCAGAATTACTACTAGTAGCACCCGAGAATAAGGCTTGCTGCCTCAAAATCTCAGCCTGCAGCTCGTTTGCAGCAACAGGCATTGAAGTTTCTTCTTGTGTGTTACCTACACCAGAATTAACCCTGATAAAATATGGATATCAATATAAATAGTAATTGAATCATTTAGAAGGCTTACCTCGCTTCAATAAGAAGGGTCTTCTGAATTCGTCTCAGAAGATCTGTGTTAGTTGCTTGTAATGACAAGCGAGAAAACTCTTCAAGACCCTTGATGTGGTTGAGATAAACAGTTTCGTAGCTCTTGGCATCGAAATTCTTGAGTTTACGGGTACCAGCTACCCACTCGTCAACACAGGACTCAACCTAATATGATCAAGTTGATAAGAATTTAGAGATGATAGAAATGAGATATACTTACTGCCGTGAGGATTAAAGCAATTGTTGGTACAGGCATTGCACCTTTGAAGATGTCATTTCCATGGACAATACCAATGTCCATCTTATTGGAAAAGAACAGGTCACTGATTGTGTTGCTGATTACTGGATTCCAGTAAAGCCCACTTCGAGGTTCATTAAACACCTAGTAGTAGTAGTTAATATGAGTTCGTACAAGTAGTAGACCTAAATTTCTGAGAATATCTTACCTCGTATGCATATCCAATACCTCGCTTGAGTTTTTCAGCAAGATTGCGGTTGAATTCCGTAGTCCGGGTATCAGCACCAGACCTAAAACCATAGTTGACCTTCATTAATGGAATAAGATGGGCTTTAACATCCCCACGTGCTTGCCAAGCACGACAACGAATCTAGTGAAGAAGGGTTTAAGGAGGATCAGTGCTCAAATAGAAATAGAAATAGTAGCAGTGTATCACTTACAATAGCCGCGAGGTCTGGAGTCAGTCGATATCCTGGATCAGGAGCTCCAATTGCTTTGTTTGCATATACCCAGCTCTTTTGTACGAATTCGAGGTCTTGAGCTGCATCTGGATAAGCATTGATACCAACAATTAGAGCTCTGAAACGAGAGTTGGCTTCGCTGAGTAGTCGTTGACCAACATCATCATAGTTTGAAGCTCGTGGCCTACCGGATCGCTCAACCACAAGACGAACTTCAAGAAATGCAAGTCCCATCGAGGGATGGAGAGAGCCTGATCCCAAAGAACTAGAGGTTTCTGGGCCTACAACATCGGATATAGGAGGTAATGAGGATGATGATACTGAAATAGACCTAACAGGATCAACATTAGTATCAGCAGCATTATCCCTATCCCAAGGTACAGATGTTGCGCGTGGAACTTGAGAGAATGGTCTGCGACTATGACGAGGAGAATGGGAGCGAGATCGTGACCTTGATCTTCTTGACCTTGACCTTGACCTTGAGTATGATCTATAGCGCCTTGCTCGTGATCGAGTTCGAGGTCTGTGATGAGGAGGGGATTGACCTCGAAAGCTTCTCCAATTATCTGGAGAAACTGGGCGATGATAAGCAGTGGGATCTGGGGATGACCGGCGAGTGGGACCAGGGGATGACCGACGTGTAGAACTAGGGGATGACCGACGAGGGGGACCAGGGGATGACCAACGAGAACGAGCAGGAGGGGATAAGCGATGGGAACCTGGAACCAAGTTACTGGTAGGAATGTGGGTGTTACGAGAGGGAAGCAACTCAGCATCTGCAAACGATGAAGTAGCAGATGTAGAGGCTGTTGAAACAGCCCGTGAACTTATCTTGATTATGATCAGTGATCAGCTGATAGCCAAAAAAACAATTATAATTTTAATAAATTATACTTACATTGAGATCAGGCCTACGGTCATTCTCTGTAACGTCAATATCTTCCCCATTCCGTTCTGAGCGACGTCTTTGACGTTCAGTACGCAACGCAGTAAGGGCTTCAGCCCTTGCTTCTACTTCGTGTTGATTATCAGCTATAAAAAATATCAATACCTAGTATTAGAAAATCAAATATAAAAAATAATATTACCTTGTTGTCTAACCTTCTCAGAGGGATTGCGTTGGCGTGTAGAACGCCGTTCTTCAGGTTGTTGAAAAGTAGGAGCCATCTGTAATAAGGAGGTGGTGGTAAGAGGACAAAATGATTTCGGAAGGTACCGGCAGTGCGGAAGCAAACCTCAAATGCAACAAAATTCTGCCGGCCCAATTGCAGCCTCCCCTTCTCCTATTACTAGTATGCCTAGTAAAAAACGGCGGTCTTCTTCATGTCAATACTGCTACAAATATCTTGACAGTGATCGAGCTGTCCAACGACATATATCAGCATCAGCACCATGTCTACAGAAACAAAACCAAGAGATTTATGGTACTTACACATTACCAGAAACTCCCACCAATTCATCATTACCAGGCGTTGATTCTACATATTACTCTGAAAGCATAGATCTTAATATTGAATCAGATGGCGAAGGTCCATCAGCATGGAAGCGGTTTCGGATGGATGCAGAAAACCTACCAGAAGTGCCATCCTTACAAAATCCAAACCAGTATACAGCTACACGGAGAAGTACTGGTGAAGCGCCTTTACGATATTATAGGAAGTTCCCCAAGGAGGCAGGAACACCATTATATCAATCACAAACCATTTTTGAGAAATGGAAAGTAGAGGGTTTAGGGAAAGGAGACCCGTTTCGTGATGAGGAAGAGTGGGAGATGGCTGAATGGTTGGTCAAGCATGTTGGTCAGAATGCAACTGAGGAGTTTCTTAAATTAAAAATGGTACGTACATTTGTCTTGAAGGTTCTTGTATCAATATAATACTAATTTTATGATACAAAGTCAAAAGATAAATATACGTTCACGAATAAAAACTCACTTATGCGAAAGATCGACCAATTACCACAAGGACCAGGATGGTCGTGTGAGGTTCTCACTGTAGAGGGGGATCAGAAAGGTCCAAGTGGCGAGTTGATGACCGAAGATCTTGAACTATGGACAAGGAATCCAGTGGAGTGTATCCGGATGTTATTAGGGAATCCATTGTTTAAAGATGAGATGGCATACGTACCTGAAAAGGTTTACACAGAAGCAACGGGTGGTGAAGAACACCGGATGTATGATGAGATGTGGACGGCGGATTGGTGGTGGAATGTACAAGTAAGTGCATACTTGTGCAAAACTAAGAATTGGTACTTACTGATAATAAGGAGACGCTTCCAGAAGGAGCCACAATAGCACCATTAATTCTGGCCTCAGATAAGACGCAATTATCACAGTTTCAAGGTGACAAAAACGCTTGGCCAGTATACCTAACATTAGGGAATATATCAAAAGAAGTCAGACGACGTCATACGAAACGTGCAACAGTATTGATCGGTTACTTACCAGTGCCAAAGTTTGATTGTTTCACTTCTGAGACAAGGTCACTTCAGAAATATAGATTCTTTCATACGTGTATGAAGAAGTTGTTGGGTATATTGATGGAAGCAGGACGAAAGGGAGTGCTTATGGTGTGTGCAGATGGATGGATAAGGAAGGTATATCCGATTTTATGTTCCTATGTTGCCGACCATCCAGAGCAGTGTTTGGTAGCATGTTGCAAGGAATCCAGGTGTCCGCGGTGCCTAATAGCAGCAGAAGACAGAGGCGAGGGATGTGTAGGTGACGCAAGGAATAGAGATGAGATACTGAATCTTCTACACCAACATCACGAGGGACGAAATCCATTAAAATTCAACGAATACGGATTACGTGCGGTGTACGAACCTTTCTGGAAGGATCTACCCCACTCAGATATATTCACCTGCTTCACTCCCGATCTCCTACATCAACTGCATAAAGGGATTTTCAAGGACCATCTAGTACATTGGTGTCAGAAAACTCTAGGAGAAACGAATATGGATAAACGGTTTAAATATGTGACTGACTTTCCAAAATTGCGATACTTTCGCAATGGTATCTCCTTTGTTTCACAATGGACGGGGACAGAGCATAAAGAGATGGAGAGAGTGTTTCTTGGTTTGTTGCCAGGTGGTGGAGTACATTCAAAAGTGGTAAAGGCTGCGCGTGGGATTTTGGACTTCATTTACTGCGCGTCGTTGACAAGTCACACAAATGACAGTCTCACATCCTTGCGTGAAGCTCTCACATCATTCCACAATAACAAGGATATTTTCATAGACACCAATATCCGTCATCATTTCCGCCTCCCAAAACTCCATTCTCTTGACCACTATGAAGAAGCTATACGAGCATTAGGAAGTGCTGATGGGTACAATACAGAATCCCCGGAGCGTCTACACATTGACTATGCAAAATCAGCTTACCGATCTACCAATAAACGAGACCATATTCAGCAGATGACAGTTTGGCTACAGCGAAGGGAGGCTCTTTGGCTACGTCAGGTTTACATAGACTGGTTGGATGCTGGTTTATCATCTGCTGGCAAGCCCGAGTTTGTATCCGAGTCAGACCTTGAACTTGATGACGGTGCATCCCCTAGTGAGCTGGCAACACCTGTGAGTACCTCAACCAACACCTATATTGTCGCCAAGCTCCCTCCCCTTCGTCATTGCACTGTATCCACTATTGAAACCGACTTTGGTGCATCTCAATTCCTTCCGGCACTCTCCACCTACCTCCAAACTCATCTACAGTCGTCATCATCTATCCAAACTCCAAACATGTATGACCAATTCAATCTGTACAAGCAGGCCGATGTAGTTGTATTCCCTTCAAGATACATCAGTACCAGTCAACAAGGCATACGAACAAGGCCATTCAGGGCAGCTGAGGGTCGGAAGGGTGCATTACCAGCAGTATTTGATACTGTGTTAGTTATTTCGGACCGGGAAAAGTATATACGGGGATGTGGCCTTCAAGGTAAGTTTTTCTCTGAGACTCGAGACTTAGTAATGACCCACTGAGTCTGAGACTTATCTCCTCAGGTCTATGTGCTGCACGTATTCGTGTTATCTTCGAGCTCCCTTCATATCTTGGAGCAATATCCCACCCTCTCGTATATCTTGAATGGTTTACACCATTCGGAACCATTGATCCCAACACGCAGTTCTATATTATCAAACCGGCTATTCAACCAAGATCAAGAGAAAGGAAAGTTTCTATTCTTCCTCTTTCCTATGTGGTTGACAGCTGTCACTTGATTCCTATGATTCAAGGTCGCGAACCTAACCCGGCATGGGATACGTTCAGTACTCTCAACCTGGGGGACAAATTTTTCTTCAATCATTACATTAATTTGCGTACATTTTCCTTAGTCAAATTACAAGCATAACCAAGCAAATAATAATATATTTCTCGTTCACTCAAAAACTAGTATTACTGAGTCAAGACTCACTGACACAGTAAGAGCAGTGGCTAGTTACTACTACTGAACTTCCGAATCCGCCGACTTGAGTTCAATATGTTCCACAGTGACGAGATTGCATGAGTGATCTCAAAAATGATGGGATCATCATGATTGCAATCACGTTCCAGTGGATAGCAGACGATTGCACATCATTGCATCCTTATTCATCAATGATGTGCAATCATGTAAGGGCTGGCTACACCATTGACAATACATACAATGTCACACGAAATTGTGGAAGCAGATTGCAATGTAACCAAAGGCCATTTCCTGATGTTAGAGCTGACTCCGGTTCTAGGTATCAAGTTGAGGACGACGAACGAGATAGAGTAGAAGCAATAAGAACAAGAGTATTAAGCTGAAGCTTAATCTCTGTCGCTGTCCATGTATTTATACAACTACGAGTACAGGTTGTAGGCTATGCTTGATACATGTGAGACAGGAGAGTGAAACTATCTACAGCTGAAACAGTGAGTGAAACGACAAGTGGAAGTCCGTAGAAAGTACTAGTCCGAGGCTATACGAAACAGTAGTCCAAGGCTATGTGAAACGAGTAAGAGAAAGTACACTATCGTCCATCATTAGTTCTAATGATTAGTCGTGATAAATATGAAACCGTAACACTGTTCCTAGTCGACCTAAAACCTCAACTTCTTTGAAACTCGGTGTGCATACTGTGAAATATCCTCGACAGGACGTTTGCAAGGCCCCAGTGGTGCAGGTGCAAACAAATTGTTCAAAAGAGTTAATGTGTTGGCAAGAGTCGCAAGACTTGTCAACGTGTTATGAGTGTGACCCTCATATGGTCACACTCTCAACCCTGTGTAGTAATATCTCCAATAACAATGCCAAAGGTGAAGAGAGGGTAACAAAAGGGTGGTGATGGTGAGGATATATTATTTACATTCAATTCTCAACATGATTGTATTAATCTTCAGTGCCAGAGGAATGGTCAATGATCACATATTCCAATACTCAGTACCCAACAATACATCATTAATTAATAATATGCACGCTTTGCACAATGCCAATCACATTAGCATTCGTGAGACTCTACTTCGATCCCTTACCAAACCAGTACCAGTATTAAAGGATCGTTGTATATTGGTGAAGATTCTTTGTGCAGCCTCAGGTGCCAACTCAAGTCGACGGTGGACAGCAGCAGTGGACAGGGTAGTGGGCTTAGCCCTTGGTTATGACTAAGCAAAGACAAGATGTCTAGTGGGCATTTGTTACTAAACTGTTATATGGTTGTGTAACGGATTGTTTTCTAGATATCAAAGTCATATGGAATGTATCTACGAAACTATACAGTAAGATGCAATCAAATGAATGACATTTGAGTGTCCAATCAAAACTATTTTGTAATGTTACGTTCGTGACTCAAATCTGTTATCAAACTGGGACGGGCGTGTATTTCTCAGGTACCCGTATCCCAGTTAGGAAGGTGCTATTAATGAGTTCTGAAATGCAATATAAATTGTAAAAGCAGTTCGTAACTCATTTTATACAAACTCTAGAATGTATAAAAGAAAGAGAAGCCATATAGAGAGAATCTAGGGCAATATTCTATACCCAAAAAAATGCGAATTCAAACGGAAAACCTAGTATATTCTGCTTCTAGCCTGGTAAGTATACACTGGGCTCCCACCTCAATCTATTCGCACTGTACACCTTTTAGTATATCTTTAATGTAAACTATAACTAGGAAACCTCTATAGACACATTTAGCATGTCTCTACAGTATGAAAATCCACCTCTATTATTACAAAATGGTCGATTGTCACAGTGTGACTCAGTGGGTGATGGGGTCGGATCCGGATGAAATTCTGATGAAACCTACCTTATATCAATGGGAAACCAGTATCAGTATTCCACGGGTGATCCACTTCGTTGAACATTGTTCCAATTTTAGAAAACAAAGAAGCCTTTTCTCTCCGAAATGTTCAAAAAAGTTTGACGGATGGACAGCTCACCCACGCCTTTAAGTCCGATAACATTCTCAAGGATCAATATATCATCATATCATGACTCAAAGAGACGTCTGATGTCGTGGCGGTTTCATTTTCACATAAAGACAGAACGGAGGAATCGACGGTATAATATTAGACCAACTTACTTTGAACACCGTCTTCGTTTTCTGATACACTAGGAATAACATTTGCAACCGAGTGGCTCACCTCGATAGACAAACGTGAAATCTTGTTGACGCTAAAGCAAAGAAACAAATAAAAGTGAATAATTCATTACCACATATCAGAACTGAAGGGTATACGGGAAGAAGAAAAAAACAAGAAACCCCCAATCCAGAATAAATAAAAAAAGCAAAGAAAAAAATATCTAAACCAAACTCCTAATAATCGAATTAGCTTCAACACCATATATACTCATACCCTTCTACAAAAAAGCAAATGAAATCAATTAGTAATCAGTACATTTCAACAAAAAAAACGAAGAAAAAGAAAAAGACTCACTCGTCTAGGACAAGCAGGAGTAATTCTATTACACCCCCAAACCTTAACCTCTTCCAAATTCTTACAACCACTAATATTCCTCTTATTCATAGGCATAGTGGTAGTCGTATCAACTGTTTTCATTCTCACATCCCCATCCCCATCCTCATTCTCATCCTCATTTTCACCTTCATTTTCACCTTGATCTTGATCTTGACTTTGTTGTTGTTGCTTGCCTTTTCCTTCACCTTGACCTTCAACACCAACACCATCAATCCAACTGCCAACAACCCAATCCGTAACATCTCTAACCCAACCAACATCCAATTTCTTCAAACTCCCACAAACCTTTCCAATTTCAATTAAAACTTCCTCACTAACCTCTTTCCAACCATTTATATTAAGTTCTTCTAAACCTTTTCCTGAATGTTTTAGAATTGCTTTTAAGGATTTATCACCTAATAAATGATTTCTTGATAAATCCAACTTGAGTAATGAAGTTTCTTTTGGTGTTGGTGTTGGTGTTGATGTTGAGTTAGTAGTAGGAGTGGGTGTAGGTGTAGGCGTAACTTTCGATTTTGATTTCGACCTAGACTTGGACTTGGACGTAGGCGTAGACGTGGATGAAGCTGTAGTCATATCTGTGGCCATAGCCGTAGCCAAACCAGACAAAGAATCAGAATCAAAACACCAATCCTCAAACAACTTCCCAACACCAACATCCGTCAACCCAGGAATATTATTCAACACAAGCGTTCTCAAACATTTCATATTAGGTCCCAAGCCTCTTTCCAAAAATTCATCCCCAAGTAACAAATGTTTCGATAAATCCAAATGAATCAAGTTTTCACCTATAGCTGATAATAATGTTATCATAGCTTCTTCGCTACATGATTCTGAAGGATCTGAGAGATCGAGGTATTCCAGCTTCGATTTCGATTTTGGTTTCGTCTTTTGATCTTGATCTTCATTTTCACCTTCATTTTCGTCTTCATCATCTTCATCCTGAAGACCAAGACTCGCAAGTCCCAAAAGAAAATCATCGTTCAATTTCCCAACCTCCTTCAACCTAACTTCTTTTAAACTCCCACCACAACACTCAACCAACGAATTCAAACAATCCAAATCAAATCTCGGACTTTGAGTAATAAAAAACCTCTCAAGTCCAACCCCAACCCCCGTACCAACACCACCAAGCACTTGTTTATCCTCCTTACAACTATGTCCCTTGAAAAACTCTATCCAAGCATCAGGTCTAATAAGAAAAGGACCAAGTAATTCAATAGAAGTCAAGTTCGGTAAAGATGTAGCGAATAGTTGAATTGCTGAATCTGTGATTTGACCACAGAAATCGAGTCGGAGGGTTGTTAGATTTGGATTTAGATAAGCTAGAGTTTCAAATGCATTTGAAGGGAGGTCTTTATTAAAAAAAAGAGTGAATATATGCACTTTCTTTGATTAACATAAAGAATGAGAGGGACTTACTGGTAGCATCGTATAATGTGAGGGTAGTATTCGTAGGACTATAGAATAATGGTGCATTTTCTGCAGTTCTAGTTAAACGTTAATTAAACGTTATAGAGTCAGATAAATCCTCTTCTCGCAGTGACCGTGTAGGCAATAAAGAAAAAAGTGAAAACAACTCACAAACTACGATTCTTAGACAATGCTTTAGATATCGCTTCCACATTCATAGTTCCAATATCTCCCAACGCCTCAACATCATCAATATGCTTCGTTATAATCTACCAAAAAACAACAAAAAAATCCAAACACTTCAGCAGACAAAAACAAACTGATAACAATATAAAAACATACCTGAACGCACAAAGAAACAAGAGTAGGAAACGGTCTTTCCTCAAAATTATTAATAGTCCTCTTATCCGCTTGCACCTTCTTCCTTCCTCCTCCTCCTCTTGGACCTTTCTTATTAAAAGGATTGCCACCAGCAGCTTTAGTACAAACATGACATAACCATCCATTTCCTGAAGATGCTGCCTGTGTATAAACCGTCTATAAAACCAACAACAACAACAAAATCAGTTCTACTTTATCCTTCACAAAGGAGAGAAAGGGGTGACTTACAACAGTAAACCTCTTTCCACACTTAACGCAATTCTCAAAACTTCCTGGAGCAGGTTTTCCTTTCCCAATAATTCTAGAAGGTGCCGTATACTCATCTTCATCCTCACCCTCACCTTCATCTTCATCCTCATCATCATCAAGATTTTTAACACCCTTCCTCTTCTTCCCTTTCCCTTTCCCCTTCTCGTTCTTTTCTCTTTCTCTTTCAAAGCTTTAAGTTTCGCAGCAGTCGTTTTCGTAAGTTTTCTTTTCTTTGAAGATGGAGCTTCAAGTTGTTCAGCTTCTTCTTCTCCTTCTCCTTTCTCTTGTTCTTTTTCGACTTCTTTCATCTCAATTTCATCATTATTCTCAACTTGAACTTGTTCAGTAACATTTCCATCACCCAATTCATCATCATCCAAATCATCCGACGCATTTCCCGAATACTACAAAAAAAAAAAAACGCGCATTTAATCAGCATACATCCCAAAAATTCCCAAATCCAAAAAAAAAAAAAACATACACGTAACCTAGATATCCTTCCACCAGCCCTTCCCCTTCCCCTTCCCCTTCCCCCCCTCCCTCCTCTTCCTCTAATCCCAGCTAATCTAGGCGAAGCTTCTCTTGACGAGCCAGGACTTTGAGATTGAGTAGAAGGTCCAGCAACAGGTTGATTTTGGTCTTGGACTTGGGCTTGTTGTTGAGCTCTCGTAGCAGCTCTACGCGCAATAGTCGTAGGCGTAATACCCGATTCCTAAAAACCCACTCCTCTTTCAATATACTTTCATAAAATGTTTAAAAAATAAAACATACGCGTAAGAACTCTGTCAGAGCAGACGTAGGTCCTCTAACATTATTACCACCAGCACCGCGACTCATATTGTCAGGAGTTTAGCGAGAGACTTGATGTGAGAGTGGTTAATTGAACGCGCAACGTCACACAAAAAAAGCGTTACGTGACTCAGGCTAATTAAATGACTCAACACCAAAACAATTTTCAATAACTCTAATTGTTCCTAAATAAGCGAGTGGGGTTATTGTTTTAAAAAAACATACTAAAAACCTCTAATCAAAACCCTATATATCATTATTATCAAGCAACAAGTAAATCAATAGGTCATCCAATAAAATTAAACGTATTTCGCAAAGAGGGGTATCAGCGATTGGGCAACAGTATAACTGAACACCAATTTAGGTCCCACAACAAGAATCTAAAAGACACGATAACAATCAGTAACCACTTTCCTACAATAGCCAAACACACCCAGAAGAAAAAAAAACGTACCTTGGGAGTCAAACCCTTGAAGAAAGCTGAAGGACCTTCATTCTTAAGCATATCCTTAACAACCGTAACCCCCGAAACCTTGTTCTCAAAGTTCGCATTTTGAATTCTCGTCTTGACAGTATCAAGAGGAGCAGCAATCGAAATGGATGCGACAGCACCAGCAATCGATGCAACAAAGTTTTGTCCCCAAGTAGCTTTTGAGAAATCGCTAACACCGAGTACATACTCTTTTGTCACGGCAGAAGCACCAAATAGCTAGAACACACAAGAACAAGTGTCAATTCCACTGAAAAATCATTGTAGTCAAAGGGCTGACGTACTGCGAAACTACCAGGTGCGTTCCTAGCCACTGTCCATCCCCAACCACGATACAAAGTTGTACCTTCCTCCATAAAAATACGAACAACACCTCTTCCACGGAAAGCTTCAGGGTTCACCTGACGCTTAATTTTAAGAGCATCAAGAGGAAGTAGTACAACCTCTCCAATACCAGTCAAACTACCAGCAGTAGCTTGCATCATCATCTTTCCCTTCCTCTCACCAAAAGTATTTGTAAACTGAGTCTTGTAATGCTTGTTAATCAGATCATTAAAGTATGGTTGTCCACCAAACTTGTAGATACGTTGCGAGACCTTGTATCCAGCAGCATAACCAAGACCAGGGAAAAGTGATAGGAACTTTGTGGCAATAGGAGCGCTAGCAGCATCACGGAAGACGATAGTGGACAAATTTTGTAACGAGACCTAACCAACAGTTTAGTCGATATATACATCACAAGACCTGAACAACTAACCTTGTTCTTGTTACTCATCAAACGTTTGGCCACGGTGTCAACCGGGTGGAAGATGAGAAGCTCAGCAATACCTGGTTCAACCCCACTTGTGAGTATATATCCAACGTACAACGCGTCAACTATAACACACCCGAACATCCTGAACCTAAGACACGAGCAGTTCCAGAGTCTTTGCTGCTACCACCGACGTGAGGAGACATGGTTGAGGAATGAGGATGAAGGGAGTATAAACGCTCGGCTGTATGCGGTTTAACCGTTCGGGAAATCCGAATTTTTTGATGGACTCACGCTCACAAAAACAGAAACAAATAACGCGCTGGATTTATTACCAAACTCGAACATAAAAAAAAAAAAAAGAAAAACTAATTCCAAAATTAAAAAATAAATACACCAATATTCTATCAAACTCGCGGCATATTTCCTCTGTACGCTTTCATTAGAAAAAAAGACTAAATAAATGGATATTAAAAAAAAGAACATACCTGCTAATCATAGCCAACTTATGTTGTTCCTCCTTCTTCTCCGTAGCCGCACTCTTCTCTCCTTGAACAATCTTAACACACTCTCTAGCCAATCTTTCCGCCGAAGTAAACCCAGGTCTAGAACCACTAGCATCCATAATCCAACAAATAGCCGCTCTAGTCCTTTGCCTTTCATTCAAAGCAACAGGTTTTATAATAGCTTTACCACCTCGTTTATGTTTCATAACTCTAACAGCAGGAGCTGCCAATTCAACAGCTTCACGAAGAATAGGTAAAGCAGGAGCTTTGGTAAGTGCATTTATATGTAAAAGCATTTCTGATGTGATTTTGGCTGCTCGTGCTCTTCTACCATGTTGCATTATTGATGTTGTCCAAAATTCGAGTAAGGGATCTCGGATTGGTGGTGCATCTTCAAATTTAGTAGTAGCAGTTGGAGAAGTTGAGGAGTCTGTTTTGGGGGTGGGGAAGACGGTGGATGATTGGAATATGTCCAAGGCGGTTTTGGTGTTGGATTCCATTATGGGTATTGTTGCCATTGTACAACGTGCATGATGTGGAAGAGTTCGGAGTGTCGTTGAGCGTAATGACAGGAGCATGACGGTGTACTGAGGAAGAGCTAGAGTCGTGACAAACTCACGCGTTTGTGACTTCCCACTTTCGGATCAAATATCTTCTATATTTGAACAGACGGACGATGTGCAAACACCCACTGATGAAAACATATTTTCTGTACTTCTTCAACCCAATTGAACGCAAGAGTTCTTTTCTCAATAAAATATCAACACCAGTTGTGATATTACTAGCAGCCTGTTTTTTTTTCGATATTTACCTAGAGTAGACCCCACTCCTTACTTTTTTCTGAAGTGAAAGCCAAGTACAGAAAATTGGCTAAGAGACAGAGCATGGAGACCCAGTCTCAAGGTACTCTGGAGTCTGAATTATAACTTTTACCAAATACTGAACACTCCTTCAAAATATCTGATCCAATTTGAAACTTCAATTTAGTCACTGTATCCGATCATCGATGAATATGAATATGAATATGTAAAGTCAAAGACGTATACTAAAACTCCATCGTTTATGATTTTCCAAGTTGAGCGCCGAGAAAATATCAATTGTCGAATCTCAATGTTATTTCAGGTTATTTCCCTGGGGTCATTTTTCCTCCGGCAATCTCCGTCACTACCCAATGCCCATGGGTCTTGACCCAAATTGGCATCATCACCTCTTTGACCTCGAGCTTCTTGAACTTCTTGACCGCCTCGAGATTTAACATTTGAACTTCAAATCTCTCTCTATCTCTCTTTGTATCAACTCTTCTATATCTGCATTCATGCTCGGAATACGATCATCACCGAGACCGGGGTTCCAAGACATATACAAATATATTTACCTGTGGTGCGTAATAAGTACATTGAGTTACGAGTACTGCATGTGCCATGAACATATCGACGATCTCTCAACTGTTGATATTGTGGAACCGATGTCAACTGCAGCTTCATGTAAGTACCCTCGCATAACACGTACGAGGTATATTTATCAGAAAGTACTATTCGATCGACAGTCTTCTTGGTATTCTGGTACTCTGGCTTGATGGAGTCCTCTGTTATAATTCAATTCGTTCAAGCGTTACCGACCAATTGACTTGTACGTTCTCTTATAATACCTTCAATAGTTCGACAACATACCTGAATTGCTGGTATCTTCAACGTCGATCATTACGGGTGTGGCTATACATGGCTGGTTATGGGCTTGACCGAGTTGGACATTCAACGGTTGAAACTAAGAATCCGTTTTCTCGACAATTGCATTAATAATTCTGAAGGTGTTGAGCGTTGAACTCCGATACTCTTCCAGGCAACCTATGACTTCATATGAATTCACCCTTGCCTTCGTTCTCATATCATGATTCATATGGGAATCTCACGCACTCGTCAATGAACTCTACTTTATGCCTACAGTGGATCCTAATTATCCTGGTTGAACAGCCACAGAGCATCTCATGGTCACCATTCTCCGACGACCATTCATTTTCTCAGACCCCTTTCCCTTTCATACCTTGAGTAAGTAGTGTTTTACCCTTTGACATTCGAAATTTCATCTATACTTCGGAACAAGCTCAGGCCTCGGGTAGCAATACATGTTACCATCATCGGACAACAATCGTTATGAAGTATATCTTGTAACTTTTACGGCGGATAATGCGGTACGTACAATTATATATGCATATATTCAGCTCATAACCCCTGTCTCGGCTATGATTACCGAATATATGCTGTCTTCGTTCACTTGATACACTGGTAGTATATGCACGAATACAAAGAACAATCATACAAGCACAAGATAACGATACTCGAAATGTTTTTTAATAGTTTTTACTAACCTCTATATAAATGACCCCTGAAAGTCATGTTCATTCGCTTAGTAGATTTTTACAGGTAGAAAATTAGAACTTGGAAACTGCGGAAAGTTAGTAGACCGCTGGTATGACAAGTTCATCAAAAAAAACTGAGTTAGCCGACTTCTCCGATCCCCTTTCAAAACTAAAATGGCTCCGATATGCATCGTGTCGGAGTCTGAGTCCCAATACTATAGTTTCCATTGAAACCATGTACAATACATCAAATCAAATACTGTAACAGCCCAATCATCTACTCAGTGAAATTCGGAATAGCCAGTCTTTGGCTCCACCATTACTGCGAGGGGTCCATTTGTTGGTACTACTAGTTATACACACCGAATGCTAATGATAGCTTGCCTATCAATTAAATTTACTTCTGAATGAGGCTTCAGATCCGAACGTTCGCTTCACCAAGACAGCATCGCTCAGTAGAATAAGTAACTACATATTGACCTTGCATGTTGGCACTTGGTCATGGACGGATCTATTTAGTACAACCACGTGTATCATCAGAATGTCCTTAACTCCTTATAGAATCCTACTAGAGTACTGCAGCAAAGAGCCAAGATCAATCACCACCAGACAACGCTAAAAATCCGAACAGTGTATCATGTATATTTATACTCCAACGTCACAACCACCAACCGGAATTTAAACTGGGGTCCAAAACAGTTTACCGTGGTAGTTATTTCCATCCCTGGGCAAATAGTTAATACTTAAAAAGCCAATGTTCCGAAGACTACCAATGTGTTTTCCTATAACCAACCACACTACACACTACACACTACACTGAATTTCCGTCTCCTTACCCTTGATTCGCTTTTAACATGGACTCAGTGCTTACACTAGTTGATGTTGGTACTTGTCCAGAACCTACACGTTTCTTATTCAACAGGAATAATACCTCAAATACAAATCTTATCGTTGATGGTCAATTTCGATACAACATTTCAACAACAAATAAAATAGTATTGAAAACCAAAATCATCGATGCGGATACTAAAAAGGAATTAGTGACGATAAAAAAAAGGATTATTCTATCGAATAAGATTACTTTTGCGAATCGGTATGGAGGGAAGGAGCAGAAATTGAGTGCTGTGCTTAAGGAAACGAAACTAAAGGATGGATTGTAAGTTTCTTTGCTTTTTGTGTTATACCTGACCAATAGAAAAAAAGTCATTGTTGTTCTGATTTAAAAGATTTTCTACTAGTCCTGTACATATGATTCAAACGGATCAAGGAGAATTTTATTGGAAAATAATTCCTCAGTATCGTTTAGCTGTGAGTATTCGAAACCTACTACTACTATGTCCTTGACATCAGTGTTATATATTCAAATACCAATATCGCTAATCAATCCCCTCCTTTCCTAGTTATTTTCAACATCGAATCCCTCATGTCCACTCGCCTATCGAGAAACCGTATCAGAACCGAACGCAGCATTTGC
Organism: Coprinus comatus; assembly: GCA_034638255.1. Lineage (NCBI taxonomy): Eukaryota > Fungi > Basidiomycota > Agaricomycetes > Agaricales > Agaricaceae > Coprinus > Coprinus comatus. Next base: position 285,024 of record JAWPGT010000026.1, read on the forward strand.
TTTAGTTATCAACCACGGATACGAAAGTCTAACAGACTACATTATCGCTACATTTCTCGTCGTCGAACACGGTCTTAGATCAGCAACTGTACAACTCGACTTTACATAGTAGCGAGTCATAGTGATAAGGACAATAGCAACCTTGAATTAGAACTTTATGTTATGATCGGATGTTGGGATGGGTCAATGGGGCGTCAGATGTGACGGAGATGAAAGTGGGTTACAGTACCAGTGGTTGGTAGTGGTGTTGGATTTTCCGGGGAAGACGCTAGATTCAACTCTTGGCATTGTAGTAGTAGTAATCTATAATAATCCTTATGGTAATCTTGTACAGAAATTCATCTTTTGTTCCAAATCACTCTCACAAGTTCCATCCACCCTCTCCTCGTGACAACATTCAATTATCCTTCTGGCTCGCTTCTTTAACTTGTCCTAACGTAAATTATGTATGTGCTTCCAATAAGTACATATTGATAGTAGGTCGGAAGCAATGTACAGTCAGCACTCTCTGAGCGCTGGGCGCTGAATAACGATGTTTCATTGACGTGGACGAAAGAATGGGTTGATACATATATACATGATGTACTCAGTACCCGGGTTCTTAACTTAGCACTTACTAGTCACGGTCTATTAATACTTATAGTGCACCGCCTTTTCACCCCACCAACTGTCCATGGTCGTAAAACACGTCCGTGAAAAAACCTACTGTGTTCGTCTGAACTTACTAATTTTATCAGGACGAACTCCGGCCCCGAGACACATCAAAATCCTATATAAAGTAAAAATAAAGTCCTATGCAACCATGTCTGAAGAAGTGGATATATCTTTGCAACGATAGAAGATCATTGTGAGAGTTTATTGATAAGATGATTCCATAAAGTAGAATGGAAGACTTAAAGTTGTAAGTTCCATCGGAATCATGTTGAGCATGGGGTAGTAAGGTAAACTTAGGTTGCAACTCGAGGAATATGAATGACATCATTCGCAGTTTTCCTTGGAAAGTTTCATATGCGCTCATAAGTACATAGTTAACGCTACAGAGACAGATACCAACGGATATGGTACGTCGGCGCCTGATCGCTGAACTATAAACTACTGTGCACTATCTTAGTTGGAACTTGTTGTAACAATTAAGTTCAACTTGGGTTTTGTAGAGGAACCGAAGGTCGTAGTATGCTAAGAGTTTAATGGTTTATATGGGGAAGCTAGCGAGGTAATGGATTCCAAATGAGAAAATTAGAAGCGCATATCTTGTCGTTTTTTTATGTACAGTTTCAGTAACATTTTACTACTACAAATTGATATTGGTTTACCGGAACCTAGTCTTGATCTTCATCTGACGTAGTATTAGAGTTCAATTTAAGCCTTTTGGTAGAAGTATCGCTTTCCGAGTCAGTAGCTATGAAGAAGAAAAAAATCAGAGACCAAACGTCAGAGTGAAGAAAAACGTAAGCCACGTACATGGGCTAGCAGTAACGGTACGCTTCCTTTTGTACACTTTTCTAATGTAAGAAAATTGAACTTCCTTACTCGAAGCAAGCGAAACTTACAATTTTGGGGGGAAGTAGTTGAAGCATGGGAATTCAATTCTGTCCACCCTGTGGCACGCATATAGGGAATTTTAATCGGTAGTTCTTCCTTGATATTGTATTCTTCAGCATGAGGGTCGATGTCATCCAATTCACCAACGCGTTTCATTAGAGTTAGACGCATGATGTTTTTACTTGCGGCCTGAAATGATGGGATTTGTATTAGTGGTACCTTGTTGATTTGGTGATGAACCCTTACCTTTTCAAGATCATCCAGCGCCTTCCGCATACTATCATCTATTAAGGAGTCGTATGGGGTTGCCTTCGCAGCGGGATGGTTTTGCAATTTAGTGAGGATTTCACCAAAAGTTTTAGCGGTCTTGACTATTTCTGCGTTATTCTGACGTTTTGCATCTAGTAATTCCAGATTGACCGTAGCCTTTTCACAAACCACATTCTCGGGTAAAGGTATACCATCTGGATAATTCCAGCCCCTCACACGCGTTGACGTCATCCTAGGCCAGTATTTGACGTAGCGGGCGAATGCTTCCGGGTCTAATAACGCTTTGAACGTTTTGCGGAGAAATCGAGCTGCGGTGGACTTCTTCAAAAGTTCTTCTCGGTATTTACCCACAACTTCCATCTCTACCAATGCAACCGTTGCATACTTTCTGAAATCTCTTTTTCTATTCCTGACTCCCGGTCTTTGCCAATCATAGTGATACGTTTTTTGGTTCAGCGGCCACCATTCCAAGCTTTCAATACGGTCAAACGTATTCTTTCCTTCCTTACTGGTTCTAAAACGCATGTAGGACACCACTTGGGACATATTCTTAATGGCTGTAGGAAATAGGAGACCGATCTGTGTAACGCCTTGACTGATGTTGAGTGGGCGTTTTGGGACATTGACTTCCGCAAGGTCGGATTCAAGTTGGTGGAACTGTGAAATGTACCGGAAGGGGAAGAACGCAAACTATTTACTATGTTAGCTGTGTGTCTCATTGATAAACATCGGTGGACTAGACTGACTGCTTTGACTGCTCGATTGATACTATGGGGCAAGATAAAAATACGATCACCATCTTCTTGTAGGGTACGTATTACAGCAATCGCCTTGTCATGAGGCCCCTCCAGATCCCTATGCCCTTCAACAGAATACAAAGCCATCGGGCAGACCCATGAGATGAACTACGTGATCAAAACATCTATATGGTCAAGAAATGCATTAATGGGGTGTAACATTAACCATACCTCTGTTAGTGCGTTGGGTATACGATCGAATAGTTGACCCATACAAAGCAAAACCGATGGTGTAACAAGGGGGAGGAGTGGGAAAAAATGGGAGCTGCTGTGATCAAGCAATATCCACTCAATTTTGGATTTCAGTCCCTCCTTGATTTTTATTATCTCCTCTGAACTTGTGTCAACTTCCATGACAGAATCACATATTGTCGTAGTAAGAAGATGTCCGTAATCTTCCATCACAGTTTGCCACTGGTCACTTTCGGATGCGGCAAAGTAACATGGTTTGAAATTCTCTTGCCCAAAATTGTCAAGGGCATGAAAAACAAGGGATGTAAGAGCAGAAATATTTCGAGATTTTTCTGTCCCCAGAAGAGAATCGAAGACGGCGGAAGGGAAATATTGAAGTGCTTTATCTATCGGGTCTCCTGTTGTGATCGCAGTCCTATATTTGGGCCATGCTTCATCACTCCTTGAACCATCAAAAATATTCTTGGGGGTGAAGATACCATTCCACAAATCAAGAGAATATTTGATGTAAGTGAGAATAAACTAGTGGACCAGAAACAAGTTAGCAAGTTATACTGTTGCAAATCATATCTTAATATAATATACTACTTACCCCTCCTCCAATCGATTGTAACGTATTGGCAACCCAAGATTTCGTAAAGGGTTCCGAGAAATGAAAGTGATCGTCGAATCTGAACAGTGATAGTAATGGCAATAATGTGTCCTCGTCGTGAAGGAAACGTCTCAGCATCATGTCGGACATGTAAGAGCGAGCATGTTTCATGACGGCATAATCATTTCCTTTGAGCCTCAGCTCATTCTGTATGCGGAGGATTTGATGAAGTTTTTCCCTTTCGGATTCCACATTTTGGATATGTTTTTTGTTGCGTGAGAGATATGTAGCCAATTCTACATCTTCCCTAAGTTTATCTACACCACAGCATTATTTAGACAAATGAGACATAACTCAACGTAAAGGAGACTTACTGGCATCATAAACAATAACACCCCAAATAGCAAGTGACTTGAACTTTTGTGCAACCTCTCTCAATTCGAGACGAAATTTGTGTCTAGACTCTACATCGTGAAGTGATAACTTGAAGTCCTCATTCTCAGAAAGATCACTTTCACTTTCAGAGGTTGCTTTCTGCTTTCCTTTGCCTTTCATTTTGGTACGGGATTCCAGTTGTTGAATTTTCTTCTCTAACTGCAACATTTTCTTCTTCAACTTTGCTCGCGCAACCAGTACTGCTTGCTGACGGTGTCGTCCTCCAGCCGCGCAGAGCTCATCGACTGATTCTTCCAATATCAGATCTGGGGCAGAAGCGCCAAGGAGCAAGTTTTTATTGGTACAAGTAGGATCGAGGTCCCCCGATTGAACGTATACCGGGATCATTGCTGATTCCGAAAAAGAGTTGAAATCGTTGCCCAGGAATTCGGTTACAAGAAGGTTAATTCCAACATCAGTTGTTGGTCGAGAGCTGAATTCCCCAAATATAAGAGGGCGAGGGGGTGATGTGATGTCAAATTTGTTAACGGAGAGAATGGCTTTAATAGCTCTCTTGTGAAGGGTATCATCATCTTCAATGCCTACAGGGGTTTCAAATGAATAATGCGCATTTTATTTCCAGCTCTTTCACTTGCTACTCACTTTCAGATACAGGCTCGGATTTGACACCGGGTATCAGCATCGTGATAACAGATGTGACATCTTCGAACACGAGCCTTTGCTGTACCCTTCGAAGTTCGGACAATCCCGACGGAATCCGAAATTGTCTCTGTTTGGTCGACTGTAGCTTTATTATGAATCAAACCCGGCGGGCCCTGGCCGACCGCCGCAAGCGCAGGCGCAGCATACTAATGGCGACAGCGAACAACCGCAGTTCTTGTTCCAATATTTCAAGCAAGCATCGGGTCTTTTCTCTTTACCTTTCATCTTATGGCATCTATGAGTCCTTGCTACATTTCCGAACTCCCAGATGAGTTATTATCTTCAATCTTGCGTGACGCTACGAAGATTTCGTATGCTGTAGAACCTCAACGACTGTTCAGTTTGCACAAGCCTTGGATATCTGAAAGGCAAAGGTTGCAAGGTTATCGAGAAAATCTATTGGTTAGTGACTGGCACTAAAAATTAGAATCTTGTGTGGCACATCTACTAACAATAATATTTGCATTTCATTAGTTTAAACTCACAAGCGTGAAGCTAGTTTCTAAACGATGGCATAATATCACCTTTCCTTTTCAATTAGAATGGGTTTCTCTTATTATCAAAGGTGACGACGACGAACACCTTACCCAACTTCTTTCGACTCTTCGAAATCAATTTGGATTCGACAATTCCACCAAGGATGGGAATTCGCATTCTTCCAACTGGTACACCAAACGACTTGATGTTGTATTCCGTCGAAAGCCTAGTTCGCAACTCATCAACACTCTCGTCGACATAATCGGATTATTCCCAAACATTGAAATCTTCACAAGCAACATCAATATGCCATATGCACGAGAAAGCACGGATCTCCATGTACCGTTGCAGGCGCTTCCGAAAGGTGTTAGGATACTGAGCTGCGAAGGATATTTGATTGGGGTACAGGAATGGGATGAATTTCTGGGAAATCATCCTAATCTCACTGCAGTTAATCCGCCTGCTATTCACGATCCCGATAATCTTGTTCACACCCATTCACCTAAAAATCTCGAACATTTCCTCCTCTATCCGACATTTACCAGATCCCGATGGCTTGCCACTTGCCCTACGATGAAGCTCTTGACAATACCGGAAGGTCTTCCTTGGAGTAATAATTCAATCATTTCAAAAGCCCTTCCGTACGCATCAACATTGACGAGGATACATTTTGTTTGCGAACATATATGTAACGTCAATTTTATCCACGAATACCAAAGACTTTTCAGTCAATGCACAAATCTAGAAAGAGTTGATATATCTATAAGGAATTGGAAACGGTATCAGTTGGACATTAATTCACCCTTCATCCTTCCTCTATCCGTTCGAACTCTTGGTATCCGAATAGGGTCAAGCAAGTCCGCGCAGCAATCCGATGTGTTGTGGTTTATGGAATGGTTAACTCGAGCTTCGCGACAATTGGAAACTGATGGAGTACTCCAAGACCAGTCTGAAACGGCAGACATTGAACTATTTGACGACTTCACCTCAGACCCATTATTGGCAGCAAGCCTAGCCATACTACAATATACTCCAAATCTTCTTACTTCATGGACGATGAATGATGGAACACGGGTAGACCTTGCGCGGCTTGAATTACAGGAGGTGTTGAAATTGCAGGAGCAGGCAAGAAGGAGGATTCTGGCCCTGGATGGGAATTGAACTCCTACATGTTTGTAAGTTTTATATAGAAATTATGTTACCTATTAGATGATAATTGTACCGCTGTATCGCTTTCTTGAAGGCTTGCAGTCTTTTTTTTTTTTGGTTCCGTCTCATGTGGTCGTTATGTATGTTTTGGAGTCCTTGTGATATTACTTGTGTTATGCGGTCCCGTCTTTCTCTGTACTAGTTCAACTCATCGACATACACCATAATCTCAAGAAAAAATAACTGGAACTCAAAGCAGAAGAGGAGTACAGTATGCCGATGGTGATTTTTGCTTAGGAATAATTGGCATCAGGGAGAGTGGTCGTAGACTGTAGGACTTTAGAGTAGACTGATAACAGTAAAAAAAATTTGCATATCTACTAAAAAGGAGCTAATATTCACTGTGCCAGTGACTTGGTAATCCACACAGATTTTTCAAGTACTTGAAAGAATACGCTTATCTTAGCTTTAAACAACTCGTGAATTGTGGGTTTGAGTAAAGTTTAGGTATGTCCTCGATAATCCAGTTAGATTATTGAGTCACCCACGCAGTGAATACGCTCAGCGTTAGAAAGTAAACAACCGCTGAGGTGCAAAGAAGAAAATTTACAGTTTATTTAGTCTGGAAGCCAAACAATGCGCGGAACATAAACATGTGGTGAACATGAGAAAACATCATAAAAAAGGAAATAAGATTGATATAAAAGGGAATGAACATTCGAGACATCATCCTCCAACACTCCCCCTGATGTCGAGAGAGTTCTTCAATCTGTAAGTTTTAGTCCCTGGACCATCTTAGCGTGAATGTTTTTCAAGAGAGGCTTGGTGAGAATGTCGGCGATATTTTCGGATGAGTCAACACGTTCGAATTTTATTTGGCCTGTCTTGATTCGTTCCCGGATGTAGTGGTAGCGAGTATCAATATGTTTTGCAAGCTTGTGGCCTTTAGGGTTTTCGGATAACACCAGTGCTGGGTTATTATCCGCATAGATTGTCCCCGGAGGTTTCTGTTCAATACCCACTTCCTTCAGAAACGAAAACATCCAAACCGACTGCTGAGCTGCCCTCGACATGGCCATGTATTCGGCTTCGGTGGTTGATAAGGCAACTGTGGGTTGCCGCTTTGAGCTCCAGGATACTGGACCGCTTGCCATAAAGAAAACATGACCGCCAGTTGATCGTCTCGAGTCTAAATCTCCAGCAAAATCTGCATCCACATACATCAGCAAAATGCGCATCTTCTTGGCCAAGCTTAAACCTCCTTAAACCTCCTTGAAAACATTTCCAAGGATGACCAAGGATATATCAAGAATGTAAAAGAATTTTTATTTTCTCCTTGGAATTACTTAGTCATGCTTGACAAGTTGATTCCAAGCTATTCTAAGCAGGGGGTCCTGGTTAGTCACACTTAATTCTACTTAGTTTTACCTTATATCTACTTGTACTGCCTTTGAAAATACTTTCTCAAGCTTATAAATCAGGTATATCAGAATATATATATATATAAAGCAAAATTTCAAGGACCCCTAGAGTGTCTCAAATGCATGTAAATGTATATCAACTGAATTATATTATCAGAAGGGAGACAGTAATGTACAAAAATACAAGAGTGATTGTATACAGCATAATAGTAGTGTATACTACAGTAATGTACCAAAATAAAGATAAAAAAATTACAAGAATATATTCATAATAGGAGAACTTACTTGGGAGAATAAAGAACTGGACATTGCAATATGAGTATTGATTGGAACGTTACGTGGGTAGGTGCGTTCGAACGGCGCCGTCGAGACGGTTTGAACGATGCTAAGGACGTAAGATTCCGATAAGGATTGAGTATCGAAACAGGTGTTAGATTGAATAAGAACTTACCAGAAGATAGGTCACTACAACTCCAGCAGTCCTCCATAGTGTGTACAAATCAGGGGTAGAACAAAGAATGTACGCGTGGTGTAAACGAGCCTGAAAGCATGTTATGGAGTGCAGGAGGGAGTGAGATATCAGTAAAATAACAGGATTGGTGTAAAAGTTAGAGAACATACTTTTCACCAATGAATACCCCACCATACCACACCGTACTACCCTCTATCGATTCGCCTTCTCGATGCGGTTCCAACGAGCCTAAGAACGTGGTGTATGGTGCGAAAATGACTGTGTTAGTAGTTGTAGAGTGAACAGTATACTCACAAGATAGACCTTAGAAGATAAGGTCACTACATATCCAGAACTTCTCCATATCGTTTACAAGTTGGAGATGTCATAGAGGTGGTACGCGTAGGTTAGACGAGCCTAAGAATGTGCCATGGAGTGCAGGAGGGAGTGAGAAATAAGTAAAATAAAATACTTCCCTTGAGACAGATAATGACTCACCAAGGAAGAAACCCCCCTTCGTGGGGTATACACCATACCACGTCATTACCTAACCCTCCTATCCTATAGTACACGTCGAGAAGGTTCTGGAGAGCCTAGAAATGTTCCTGTATGTAGAAAAATGAGTGATACAGAAGAAAAACAGCAAGTAATGACACACCAGCAGTAAAACTGATGTTATAGCATGGCTACTGCATCAGGACGTGTGTATGTAGGCTTGTTCAAAGCGGAGTATTGAGGCCATCCTGGAGAGCCTGAGAACGCGCCAATACACGATTATATGAGCCCAATACATAGAAAATAGTCGAAATTGACATACCTTATAAGAATAATGAAAACCCCACCATATCACGCGTACATAGGCTCATTCAATGCATAATGCTGAGGCGGTTCCAACGAGCTCCAACACGTAGAGTTTCATCAAGAAATGAGAGTGCAGTGGTGACAATACTCAGAGTCGGCAGTGAGTAGAAGTTGTGACCGTGAGGTTGCATTGCTGATGCAACGTGTCCTGTCACATGTGATGGTGAGAGTGATCATGTGACAGTCCAATTTTGCGATTTTTCGTGAAGTCCAAATCTGGGAACATAAATGATGTGATTATTGATGCATCATCATGAAATAACAACACATCATTAATGACATCAACCAAACAAATGAAACAAAAACAAAGTCAATAACACAAATTAACTTTGACTTTTTGTGACCTTAGAATAGTGCTTGGGAAACTTAAAAACTTGGTTGGAAATATTGACTACCTTAGAGTTACTTTGAAAATATATATCTAAGTATCAGTAAGTATACTAAGCTACCCAAGCTATACTGAGTACTACTAAGGACATGCTGGAAATGCTGATGTATCCAGTTGGCATCAAACCTCCACCTTTCTTGTATGTGATCGTGTAATCCAGAGTTCCTTTCAAATATCCAAGGATGTGCATAAGAGCACGCCAGTGAGCAGGTCCAGGTTCTTGTTGGAACCTCGCCATGTAGTTAACAGCGAATGAGATATCTGGTCTGGTACCACCTTGGATCCATAGCAACACTCCCAATACTTCTCTGTATGGTTTGTCCTTCATGTAGAGTTTGTCAGCATCATTTTTGGGAGAGTCGTCCATTGATAGCGAGATCCCATGAGGCAAAGGGGTAGATTTTGGGTTACAGTTGTCCATATTGAACTTCTTCAATGTCTGGAGTATGTAGTGTTTCTGAGATATGGATGTTGTACCATTCTTCCTATCTCTCTCTATTGCAATCCCTAACATTACACCTCCACTGGTAACATCCTTTATCTCATAGCAGTCACCCATCTCCCCCTTCACCCTGTCTCTCTCCCCCTCATCTGAAGACATTCCCATCACATCATTGGTATAGGTACCAGTAACCATGTAGGCCTCCTCATTTACTCTGGAGTGCATGCACGGATCGGCAAGAGACTGATAGTATCCCAAACTCTCATACATCTTCCACAATGTATCCTGCCAGTCATGTCCAGCAGCCATGGTACCATATACTGACTTCTTTGCGCGCCAAACCAAACCATCATTGTTTCCGTAACCAGGGGCAGGGCGAACATAAGTGTAGTAGGGGTTATTGGTGTTGAGGTATGCAGCTACGAAATCAATCTGCCATAGTACAGCATCAAGTTCGGTAGCCATTGCCAGGAGGATCTGTAATGACTCTAAACGAATGACCGAGGCATAGGATTCATCATAGTCAATGCCCTTCACCTGTTTGTAACCACGGAGGACCAAACGGGCCTTGTGTCGTCCATCCAACTTAACCGCATATACCCACAATGTGTCAATTATGAGGGCGCCCTCAGGTGCTTTGACCAATTCAAAAACGTCCTTCTCCTTCATTACTGACATTTCCTTATCCATCGCATCCTTCCACAATTTTGGGTCTTGTTCCATCACCTCCTTGTATGATTTGGGAGCTGGTTTCTTCTCTGGTAGGACTTCCTCATCGGCTTCAGTCACAAAAGCGCCTTCACGGATCTTCCAAGATGGCATCTGTGGTCGGGATGTGCATTGCATGTCAAACTTTGGTGGTCTGGCAGGGATACGGATGGTAAGAGGATGAGAGGCTGAAATTTGAGTGGCACTGTCAGCCATGTGGAAACTTGAATCAGATGAGTCTGACTCATTTCCATCGATCACATCCTCAGAGCTGCTTAAGGTTTGACCTGTTTCTTCCTGCTGTTCAGTCTCTTTATGTTTCGGGTATAGTGGTAGATCAGTGTGACGATGGCGTGGAGTGACAGCAGTAGGCAGTCGAACAATACCATTTGTTCCAAAAATATCTTGATCGACAGGTCTTGACGTAACTTCGTCAAGAATTTCTAAACTTCCTGACTCGCCTTCAACCATGAGAGTCCTGTTTCCAATCCCTTCCTCAAACACTACATTCCTTGCCATCACTATTTGTTGCGATCCAGGATCATATAATCAGTATACGTCTGCACTGTGATAACCCACCATAATATATTTGATGGCAACAGGATCGAGTTTCGAACCCACGGCCTCAGGTGCCACCTTGGCGTATGCGATACAGCTGAATGGTCGTAGGTGAGCCACACTTTGTCTTTGTCCAGTCCAGCATTCTGCAGGGATTTTACCAGGATTTCGGGAGGATGGGATGAAGTTTGATGTATAGACAACAGTCTGAGCAGCTTCAGCCCATAAGGAGTGTGGTAGGCCTGATTCGCTCAATAATCCCTGTGTGCCAGCAATGATTGTACATATTCCCCTTTCTGCTACTCCGTTTGTCTGGTGTGAATATGCTGCGCCCGTTTCCAGTATGATCCCTTCACTCTTCAGCCAGCTATCCCACACTTCATTTATCCACTCTCTCCCCAAATCTGCTCTTATCCTTTTCAGTTTCTTCCCTGTCTGTCTCTCCGCCTCAGTCACAAACTCACGAAAAGCTGCTAATGTCGTATTTGCAGATTTATCCTTCAAAAAGAATGCCCTCTTGTATGACGAAGCACCATCTATTATCAACATCATGTAAACTGCTCCCCCTTTCAACACAACTCTGCTTCTTCCCCATAAATCAATATGTAATCATTCAAGTAATTCAGTTTCTGGTACCACAGTAGTGTCATAAGGTCTGGCGGTTTGCTTCGCTACTGTACAGTCTTCACATTTTCCCAGTAACTTCCTATCGCCTTTGATCAATAAACCATCCACCAATTCTTTTGACTCCATCTCTCTTATTTTGTTTACATCAAAATGTGACATTCTTCTGTGCCAAGTTTCAAGGTCTGTCGCTTTGTCTATAGATGCCAATGCTGTTATGCTCATATTGTCTGTTTCCCCCTCTTTCACTATTGACAGGTCATCCATCATGTACATGCGATTTCGTCCTCTTCCCACCATTATCACATCCCCGTCTTTCTCCTTGAACACCGCCTCACCTCCCCCAAATGTCACGAAATGTCCTGCATCATCAAAACGGCCAACTGATATCAAGTTTGCAGCTAGGTCAGGAGTGTGGAGGACATTTTCAAGAACGATTTTGATCCTCTTGTTTCCGACTTGGGAAGTCAGTTTTATAGAACCCTTTCCTACAATACTGAATCTTCCATCCTCGTTTGCAGCTTGGCCTTGTCTTGGGGTGTTCAATGTTGAGTATGTAGTGAAATCATTTTTGTTTATGAAGCAATGGTCGGTCGCACCCAAATCGGCATAGAGGTTATGAGATGTATTTTGGTGAGTAGCAGGAACATCAGCGCTTGTAATCATAACAATTCTATTCTCATCATGATCTAGATTTTCCTCCTCTCTGTTTCGCCACACCATAGCCGCAAACGCAACAGTTTTCTCAACATCAGATGAAGATTTTGCTACTGCTGCCACTGGTGTTTGTTCAACAGGTAAATTCTTTCTCATCCCAAATCCCGGTGGAAATTGACCATCCTTTCCTCCCCCTTTCCAATAACAATCTTGGATTAGGTGTCCTCATCTCCCGCAGTTTGGATTGGTACAGATTAATTTTCCTCGACCTTGGTTTTGACTTTGGTTTTGGCGATCCGATGAAGCTTGGAACGCTGTGGAGGAGGATAAGTTTTGTCCTTGACAATTCTTTCCGATCCGAGCCCAGTGTAATGAAAGCCTTGCGATGATATCATGTGAGGATTGACAGTCATAGAGGGTGGCAACAATGGGATCCCAGGAAGGTGGAAGTGAAGTAAGGAGAATAGTTCTGAAGTCTTGGTCGGTAATCGAAGCACCAACAGCATTAGCTGTTGACCATTTTGTTCGCATGTTTGAGATGTGTTTGTTGAAATCTTCACCATCTCTGTAGACTGTGGAGTTCAGATCGTGCTGCATGTTGATTCTCGTAAGATCATCTCTTCGATCATATATAGCATTCAAGGTTGACCAAGCTTCATGAGCATCTATCCCCGGATTTATACCAAGTCCAATTGGATTTTTGATATTGAAGTTTATGAGTGCCATCACCCATGCATTTCTCATCTTCCATTCGCCTGGAGATGGGTTTAAGTCATCCCACTCAGTCGATTTTGGAGGATTAGGAGCTGTCTCAGTTGACGTGGGTGAGGTTTTTGTTTTGGGAGTGGATTTGGCATCCGTGTCAAGTGATTTGAGTGGTAATAGGGTTGGTTTGGGTTTTGGTGTGGATGTGGGGATGGATGCTGTGGAAGTAGTGTTGGATGACATGCTGATTTCTGGATTTTGGATTGTCCTGTCCAGGTAGCCCATCGCTCCTTGTAAGTATGCCAGCATTGTGATGTTATTTTTCTAGACAATCTAGTTCATTCCGTCAAACTTCTCGTTATCGGGTAGGATTGTTAGGGAGTGGTTTGACATTTTTGGAAAGTAGTCTGAGTGTTTGTATTCTTGTTGTCTTATAGTTGCAGTGTGTTCTTTTATAAGGTAAAGACACGCTCGGGGCCCATAACCTGAAAGAATATGCTCAGCGTTAGAAAGTAAACAACCACTGAATTTGATTTGTCCTAACCTGAAAGAATACGCTACGTGTAAGGGCGACTCACATCAGCGACGAATGGCCCAACAACTAGCGAGGAATCCAAAGTTATATTTGATCGGAAACATATTACAGAACAGATACAACATACCTAGTGAGGAATCCAAAGAGAAAGAGTTGGGGATTCACTCGCATAGGCTATGCACAATATATACTACTATACAAACAGAGACGTCAGCTATTGTCCAGAGGGATGTCGTAACATGGACAATGGGAACAATGGGGGACGAGTCACGTGAGGGGGCAAGTCGTGAAAGCGTGAAGTCAGGAGGTGTTCCGATGGAAGTCGGAACATTGGAGGATCGGTCGGTAGTCGGTGTGTCGGTGTAAGGGTCGGTGAGGAAGGTCCCCTTACATCTACCCCCCCCTTCTAGGGTGCAGTGTCCCGATGTACCTGTGAACTGAGTGCGAGGTCGGAAAGGAATGGAGTCGAAGGCCATGGAATGGATAAGTCGAGGTGCAGTGGGGTTCTTGCAATAGAACTTGGCAATTTTTTTGGGGGTGTGGACGTTGGCTGCGAGTTCCCAAGAGTTCTCTTCCATGCTGAAGTCTTGCCACTTGATCAGAAATCTGAGTTTACCTCGTTGCACTTTACTGTCTAATATTTCTTCTACTTCCCATTCCTCTTTGTTGTCCACCAGTATTGGCATCGGTATTTTTGTTGGCTTCCGACCAGGGATTGGGTCTTTGGGAGCTGGAGTGAGTTTAACCACATTGAACACCGGGTGCAGGCGAGACAACCTTCAGGGAAGCTTGAGCCGATATGCCCCAGGCCCAACCTTGCGGTCGACAGCGAAAGGACCTAACTGTGTGTGCTCAAACTTCTTTGAGGGCCGACTCGTTGCGATGTCCGATGTGTCAAGGTAAACCATGTCACCCATCTTGAGCTCTGGGGCAGGGGTCCGACGTCGATCATAGTACTTTGCCATATCATCCTTTGCCTTCACCAGTGTCGACTTTGCTTCTTCTAGTGCCGACTCCATCCGGGTTTTGAACTCATTGACTGTTTCGAGTCGGGAGGGGTGTTGTTGGGGTTCGAAGCCCATGCGAGGGTCGTGGCTGGTGTCTAACATGAAGGGTGATTGGTGGGTTGCAGCATGAACATGATTGTTGTGTTGGAACTTGGCGAGTGGGAGAAGGTCATACCAATTGTTCTGTCTTTGGTTAACAAAGACTCGGATGTACTGGTCAAGTTCTTGGTTAACTCGTTCGGTTTGACCATCGGCTTGCAGGTGCCAAGCTGTAGTCGCAGTGACCTTGATGCCTAAGAGTCAGTACAACTCGCAGGTGAATTCTGACACAAACTGCGGGCCTCGGTCAGAGACAACACATTGAGGTAGGCCGTGGAGCTTCCAGATGTTGTGGAGGAAGAGTCAGGCGACACCTTCGGCAGTGCAAGTCGTGTGGGTTGGCAGGAAATGAACTCGTTTCAATACCGAATCGATGACCATGAGTACCACATCATAACCATTGGACTCTGGGAGTTCAACAACAAAGTCGATGCTGATAGTGTCCCAGCGGGCATCGGGGATGGGGAGTGGGTGAAGTTCGCTGACTGGTCGGTGTCAGTGGGGCTTTGTCCATAAGCACAAGTCACAAGTAGAGATGTACTGACCGATGTAACAAGACATAGAAGGCCACCAGTAGTTCCGACCCACAAGTTCGAGGGTCTTCCAGCATCCTGCATGTCTGCCGACTTTGGAATCATGGTGTTGGGCCACAATGTGACGTCTAAGGTCGGGGATGTTAGGGATGTAGATTTTACCTCGATGAAGTAGCAACCCATTATCCTCTGACCATTCGGAACTCTTAACTGATTTTGACTTTGACAACTTCAACTCCCGCGCTGCCTTCGCCACTGCCTCCTCTTGTTCACCATCCCGATTACCATGTCTGATCTCTTGCAACACATCCTGCTCTTCTCCAACCAAAACAACACCTTCAAGGGCTCGAACAGCAAATAGCGATGGAGGGAGGAGGGTGAGGTTGTCATTATTGTCCTTGCCAGTTCCGTGGTCGGCCCGTTGGGAGAGTGCATTGGGTTTGCCCATAGATCGGCCTGGTCGGTGATGAAGTGAGAAGTTGAACTGGGAGAGGTAGAGGGACCAGTGGGCTTGTCGGCGGTTGAGTTTCTTTGCAGTCATGAAGTACTCGAGGTTCTTGTGGTCAGTCCAGATTTCTACTTTATGCTCACTGCCCTCCAGGAAGTGCCTCCACTCTTTGAGTGATCGGATGATAGCCAACATCTCTTTGTCATGGATCTCATAATTGTGTTCGACTGGTGACAGCGATTTTGAGTAGAATGCAATGGGGTGCCACTTGTTGTCTTCCGATGCAAGCTGCGACAAGACAGCTCCAGTTGCAAAGTCAGAGCTGTCGGCCTCTACTTGGTAAGGTGCGGTGTCGTTGGGAGAAGACAAGATCGGTGCTGATGTAATGGCTGTCTTCAGAGCATCGAAGGCTTCCTGCTGTTCAGTACCCCAGTTCCAAGGTGTACTGGACTTGGTTAGATCAAAGAGCGGCCGACCGATGTGTGAAAAATCCCGAATAAAACATCGGTAGAAATTGGCAAACCCAAGGAAAGACTGAACTTCTGTCTTGTTTTTCGGAATCGGCCAGTCACGAACTCCTGCAACCTTCACTGGATCCATCTCTACACAGTTCTCTGAAATGATCAGCCCCAAGTATTCTATCTTCTGCTTCTTGAACTCACATTTTTCAGGTCGGAGGTACAGCTTGTGTTCCTTGAGTACCTCCATCACATGTCGGATTGCCTTCCGATGTTCCTCCAGGGTTTTCGAAAAGATCAGGATGTCGTCGAGGTAGATGATGACAATTCCTTCCATGATAAGGTCATGGAAGATGTCATTCATCTGTCAGGAATGCTCTAGACAGTCCCCAAGGTCAGTACTTATTATTGGTTGAGGTTAGAAGAGTTGTGGCTGGATACTCTGTTTGGAGTTTTGGACTTGTAGATTATTTCCGCTTTCTGTGACATCACAATGTCACATCACACGTTACTGAAGCGTCCTGCAGACACATGAAGACTCTCTAGTCTAATACAAGTGTCTGCAGGTGAGTAATTAAGAAGTTATTGTATGTTCTAGTCTAATACAAGTGTCTGCAGTGTTTGTGTTATATCTCAGTCATTTCTTAACCGTTTCCTTCCATTCCTTCGTCATCGTGCTCGCCTCGTCGTCCTCTACGATCCTGCGCTTACATCATCACTGTCTGGAAGGTCGCCGGGCTGTTAGTCATGCCGAAAAACATCACCAGAGGTTCGAAGAGCCCCCAATTCGTTCGGAAGGTGGCCTTCCACTCATCGCCAGGCTTGATACGGATGTTGTTGAAGCCCCATCGGATGTCAAGTTTGGTGAAGTATTTTGTGCCCCACAGTTTCGACACAATTTCAGAGATGAGTGGGATGGGGTACTTGTTTTTCACTGTGATGGCATTGAGGTTCCGATAGTCTTGTACCAACCGAAGCGAACCGTCCTTCTTTTTAATGAAAAAAACGGGGGCTGCCATTGGCAACTTTGAGGGGCGAATCCTTCCTGAAGCAAGGTTCTCTTGGAGGAACTCGTCAAGTGCGGCTTGTTCTTTTGGTGAAATCGGGTAGACCTTGGTGGTTTTGGCAGTTTTACCAGGGACAAGTTTGACAGCGTGATCCCAAGGCCGATTTTCGGGGAGCTCTTGGAAAGCAGCCTCAGAGAAAACAGTTTCGAAGTCGTGTAGGTAGTTGGGAATATGAGCCTTGAAACCAAGGTTGGCAGTCGCGGTATTCTTCTGATGCACTTCGGCAAGTTGTTGCGATAGGGTACCAGTGGCTGAAATCTGTTCTGAAACTGAGAGAACCAATGAGCAAGGGATGGCAGCGAAAGTCCGATCTCCTTCCTCCAATTCTGACCAACTAACTCCTTCTTCCGACTCTTCATCCTCTTCTTCATTCACCTCTTCCACAAGCACTGGAAAAGGCCCTGAAGTGCAGACCCTTAGTACCTTCTCTTGGAACTTCTTCTCCTCCTTGTATTCCTGTCAGCAACCTTTGCAAGTCCTCGGGCACCTTGACATTTTGACTTCCTTTGTTACCCAATCGACTTCAGGGTTGTGTGCACAGAGCCAAGTATAGCCAAGTATAACAGACTCCTTTCTGAGGCTGGTGACAGCGAAGACTGCATGTTTGGAATGGTTCTTGTATTGGAGAACCATATCGACAACTTCGGCGATTTCTCCAGCTTTGTTCGGGGTGCCATCAACATTGAAGACAGGGATTGGGTGTGATAGGGGGCGGGTGGTGAGCTTATGTTGATGAGCAAAGTCCCGATCAATAAAGATACCAGTGGCACCAGAGTCCACGAGTGCTTCCAATGAAAATCTAACTCTGGTGTCAGTGGTTTCAAGGTCGATCGGCAGTTTCAGGGTGTTGGTGGGGGCAGTGGATGAAATGACATACCAGGTCAGGAGGTAACAACGTTCCCAGTGAGGTCGGCGGGGTTTGGACATGGCTATAGGTTTGGGTGTAGGTGGGGAAATAGTAGTTTCATTTATTTCTTCTACAGGTAGTACAGCAAACCTATTAACACTAGACAATCAGGGCGTGGCCTCCACCAATTGAGTTACCGAAAATCCTGCGTATCTATTTCCACCGACCCTTCTGACTGCCTTCTGATATTGGCAACATCTTTCTCTGCCAACAGGTTCATCAGCAACTCATCCTTCTCCTCCAGGGTCATGAGCCGGACATCAAAGCATCAGGGGCACTCTGCCTTGATGTGTCCAGGCTGCTTACATCGGTGGCAGGTAGAAGGAGTCAGGTTACAAAGTTTGGACGTGTCAATGTCCATCGGAGTTGGGTTCCCAGGCGTTGGCATTATGTGGGTGAATGTCAGTAGGGGAATCAGGGGAGTTGGATGAGGCGGGGGTTTTGGGAAGGAGTGAAAAACAGGTCTGGGAGCTGGTGGTGGTACCAGGTGATGATTTGCCTTGAATGCAGCATTGGCAAGTCAGGAAGCTTCAAAGTGGGTGGCTGCACGATACCAGCCATCGGGATCGGAGTCGGAGGGTCGGCCCAAGGTCATAGTGGCAATGGAGTTGGCCAAGTTGGTGCGAAGACCTCGACGAAACTTGATGACAGTGACCTTCCGGTCGGTGTACCCAGATGCTGAAATTGTAAGCGCAGGATCGTAGAGGACGACGAGACGAGCACGATGACGAAGGAATGGAGGGAAACCAATAAGAAATGACTGAGATAAAACACAAACACTGCAGACACTTGTATTAGACTGGAGAGATACAATAACTTCTTAACTACTCACCTGCAGACACTTGTATTAGACTAGAGAGTCTTCATGTGTCTGCAGGACGCTTCAGTAACGTGTGACGTGACATTGTGATGTCACAGAAAGCGGAAACAATCTACAAGTCCAGAACTCTAAAGAGAATATCCAACCACAACTCTTCTAACCTCAACCAACAATAAGTACTGACCTTGGGGACTGTCTAGAGCATTCCTGACATACCCCCTTGATCTAGCCAGTCCAGACAAAGGAAGGAAATAAATGGAAAAGAAAAGAGTGAAGTGATAAAAGAAAAGGAAGAGAAGGAATTATGATGAAAGTCCAAGAAGAGGAACAAAGTGAGAGACTGCCTTTGGTTCAACAGCCTTGGTGAAGATGTCAGCCAGTTGTTCAGAGGTAGAAACGAAGAGAGGGGAAATGACTTTGTTTTGAACAGCATCACGGAGCCAGAAATAACACAAATCCAATTGCTTCATACGACCATGGTGTTCAGGATTCTTAGCAACAGTAATAGCGGATTGGTTGTCGATGTTAAGAATGGAGGGGAAAGTGAAGGAATAACCGAACTCGGATAGAATGTTGCGCATCCACATAATCTCCTTTCCGCCTTCAACAGCCGCAACGTACTCAGCTTCAGTGGAGGAGAGAGTGACTAAACTCTGACGTTTTGAAGACCAACCAACAGCCGCACCACATACCAAAGTCACATAACCACCCGTAGCCCTTCCAGTCTCTTGACACGAACCATGAGAAGCATCAGAATATGTGATGAAGAGATCCTCGGTAGCCATGTCACCTTTGTAGACCAGTTTATAGTCCATTGTACCCTTGAGATAGCGGAAGAGATGTTTGACAGCGGCCCAATGTTGAGGACCAGGATTGTGATTGAATCTCCCAAGGTAAGAAACAGCGAAGGCAATGTCAGGACGAGTCATGGTGGCCAGATATTGAAGAGCGCCAACAGCGCTGAGGTAGGGAACATCTTTCATGAGGAGTTTGTCATCTTCAGTGACAGTGACAGTGGAGAGATTGAGTCCAGGAGTGAGAGGGGTCTTCACAGGTCGACAGTCAGACATCTGGAAGCGTTCGAGGAGTTCCTTGACATATTTCTTTTGTGAAAGTGAAATGGAGCGATGAGAGGGGTCTTGATCAACCTTAACAGCCAATAACCAGGAGGTAGAGCCGAGATCTCGAAGTTTGAAGTGAGTAGAGAGCTCTTTGATCGTATCATCCATGGCCTTGTCATCCTTCGAAGCAAGAGTAATATCGTCAATGAAAATGGGAACAATAACCTTGACTGGACCTTTAGAGTAGATGTAGATAGAGCTGTCAGATTGGAGTCGAATGTAACCAAGTGAAATGAAGACCGAGTGAAGTTTCTTGTTCCATTGTCGAGCTGCTTGTTTGAGTCCGTAAAGTGATTTTCGAAGCCTAAAAACCATGTTTGAGTCACCAAAATGATAACCTTCAGGTTGACGCATATAGATCTCTTCTTCCAGGTCACCATAAGTAAAGGCGGAGGAGATGTCGATAGAGCGTAACTTGTAACCTTCTTTGGCAGCAAGGGCGACAATGAGGCGGAGGGAAGCGGGACGGAATGTTGGAGCAAAGACTTCAGTATAATCATATCCAGGACGTTGAGCGTAACCTTTAGCAACAAGACGAGCTTTATACCGTTCGATGGAACCATCAGGATTGTCCTTAATCTTGTAAACCCAACCAGACTTGATAGCTTTCTCACCACGGGGTAAAGGAATAAGTTCCCAAGTACCATTCGCCTCGAGTGTAGAGTACTCCTTGTCCATCGCCTCTTTCCACAAATGTGAATCAGGGGAATTCATCGCAGCTTTGAATGATCCTGGATGACCGGATGACACGTTACCAGCAAACTCAACTTCCTTAAAACCATTCTTCTCATCAGATACCGAAAACGCGAAATCTTCGTCACTATCCTCAGCTTCAGAGTCAAAATAGAGCTTTTGTTGTCGGAGATTCTCTCGAACTTTCCAAGAAGGTTGTCGAATTCGAGAGCCTCGTCTACGGGATGGTGGTTGAGCAGAAGGTGGTTGACGATGAGGAGGAGTAGAAGGAGGAGGAGGAGGTGTAGCTGGTTGAATGCGAGGTGTTGGAGGTGGAGAGAGTTTTGGTGAGTGAGGTGGGGATGGTGAAGGTGAAGGTGAAGGTGGGACAGGTGCCGGAAGATGAA
The DNA here is from genome assembly GCA_034638255.1 of Coprinus comatus. Taxonomy (NCBI): domain Eukaryota; kingdom Fungi; phylum Basidiomycota; class Agaricomycetes; order Agaricales; family Agaricaceae; genus Coprinus; species Coprinus comatus. The sequence goes on from JAWPGT010000026.1 coordinate 306,030, forward strand.
TAGGAGCAGCAGGAACTAGAGGTGGAAGTGAAGTGGAATGCTCTACAATACCCCCCTCATCTTCGGGAAGTGGAACACCTGAGATCGTTGGCGAAGTTGGAGTAGATGATGAAGAGGAAGATGGTATAGAGGATAGGGAGAAGTCAGGAACATTGTTCGTCTTCCCTTTTGAAAGACCCGGAAAGTAGCGTTCGTCAAAATGAGCGGTTTCGGAGATGATCACCTTTCGAGTTGTTGGATTATAAAACTTCCAACCTTTGTAACCAGGTTCGTAACCCAAGAAAATACACTTCTCCATATGAGGTTCAAGAGATGTACGCTTATCCTTTTGTATGAAAACATAGGCAGTACATCCCCAGACTCGAAGGTGAGAGACGTCAGGTTTACGCTTGTAGAAGGCCTCAAATGGTGTGGTGTGAGGAAGTGGGGAAGTAGGAAGGTGATTCCAGACATGAACCATAGAGGCAATACATTCGCCCCAGAAAGAAGGAGGAAGACCAGATTCCGAGAGCATGGTGGTGATACGTTCACCCATTGTTCGATTTGCACGTTCAGCGAGACCATTTTGCTGAGGACGATTACGGGTAGAGTGCCTACGTTCAATACCACACCCCATAGTGAAGGAGCAAAAGGCATTGGACATGTATTCACCTCCCTTATCATCTTGAAGCGCCTTGATCTTCATCCCGAGTTGGTTCTCTACCCATGCTTTGTAGCGTTTGAATGCTTCGAAAGCTTCAGACTTGGCCTTGAGTAATATAACAGACCGAAATCGAGTAGCATCATCAATGAAGGTAATCCAATATTTGTAACCTTGAGCAGTAGGTGTAGGAAGAGGACCATGGAGATCAGAATGAATGAGTTCGAGTGGAGATCGAGTATGGTGGGTGGAGGGAGGGAATGAAGTCGAGTGCATCTTTCCAGCAAGGCAAGGTTCACAAATTGGGTCAGGGAGTGAATCAGAATCAAGAGAAATACCAGTAACCAGGTCTTGAGCAATCATCTTCTTCACATCTGAGTAATTGTGGTGAATAAAACGTCTGTGCCAGAGGGAGAGGTCAAGAGGGAGTGTAGAGGTGGAAAAAGCGACCTCAGAGGCAATAACTGAGCCATTGAGGTAAGCACAGTTGTCAGAGTCAATGGTGGCAGTGAAGAGAGTAGATCTGGACTTCCTGAAGGTGATGGAATGGGAAGAGATGTTGATATTGAAGCCTTTATGTCGGGTAAGATGTAGGCAAGATAGGAGGTTGTTCCCTAGGTCAGGAACGTGTAAAACCCTCGAAAATTCGACCGGTCTAGCCTTCTTTCCTTTCAGAATAGGCTCAAACACCACAGAACCTATGCCAGCTGAGTAAACCACAGAATGATCAGCCAAGCGAATGGGAATGCGAGAGGGGGTGTAGTTCCTGAACCAGTGATGGTGGGGAGACATGTGAGATGTAGCACCGGTGTCACAAAGCCATTGGAAACTTGCATGAGGTTGGAGAGGGCTGGAGGAAGGAAGGGTAGATGTTGCATTGCCAGCAAACTCGGTAATGAAGGAGTTCGTTTCGTCGCACCAAATTTTGGGTGTCGTTTGCGAAATATGAGATAAACGTGTATGACAAGTTTGACGTGATTTGGACGGTCGGTTGGCGAGATATTGAGCTTTTGCCTTTGCCTTCTCAAAACTAAAGCATGAAACCTGAGAGTGGCCTGTAACTCCGCAAAAATCGCATTTTGTGGTTGGAAAAGCGGCCTGAGGTAGAGCTGAAGGTTTAGGAGGAAGGGAGGGATGTCCAGAGGATGAGTGACGCATTTTGAAAGCCATAAAGTCGTTGTAAAATAGTAGAAAGAGTGTTGAGCAGTAGAGAGTGGAATATGTGAATAAATAACGTGTTTCTTGAAGTCCTAAAGCACGGGGCCCATAACCTGTAAGCGCAGGATCGTAGAGGACGACGACGACGAGCACGATGACGAAGGAATGGAGGGAAACCAATAAGAAATGACTGAGATAAAACACAAACACTGCAGACACTTGTATTAGACTGGAGAGATACAATAACTTCTTAACTACTCACCTGCAGACACTTGTATTAGACTAGAGAGTCTTCATGTGTCTGCAGGACGCTTCAGTAACGTGTGACGTGACATTGTGATGTCACAGAAAGCGGAAACAATCTACAAGTCCAGAACTCTAAAGAGAATATCCAACCACAACTCTTCTAACCTCAACCAACAATAAGTACTGACCTTGGGGACTGTCTAGAGCATTCCTGACAGAAATGAGTGCTTTGAAGGTGTCCAGGTAATCCTCCAAAGTCCGATCTTTCTGGAAGTAAGTATCCCCTTCCAATGTGATAACCGCTTCCGACTCGGCATCGATCAGCAAGAAGCGAGCCTTGAACTGGGTTTTGAAGTCCTCCCAGTCCTCAAAAGGCAAGTTCCCAACCTGTGATTCTAGCTGAAATATCTCTTCTGTCCATGTAGCAGCCCGACCGCTCCTCATGTAGGACATGGCCCAGAGCATCTTTTCCTCGTCCGACTGGAATTCGCCTGACAGTTGGATGTACAGGTTACAGGCATTGAGGAAGGCCTGGCCTGTCTTGCGGTCACCATCATAATCAGGTGGCATAGCGACTCGCCCTCGGAATGTCCGTGGATGTTCGGGGGGAGATGGAGGAGCTGGCGTCGCAGGGGTAGCAGGTGAAGGGGTGGTCTGAGAGGCCGAAACGAGTGTGGAGAGTTGGGTGGTGATGGTGGCAAGTACATTGGCAGTGGTGGCAGAAGTGGATTCGGTAGCTTCTACTCACTGTCGTAGAGCATCAAGTGATGCCCGAAGCTCATGGAATGTGCCTTCAACAATTTCATTCCAAGTCAGCTGGGGCGGTGCTGGATCAGTCATGGTTTGGTGAGTAAGGGATAGAGGGATGCATCAGTGGGAAGTCTTCTGTTGTGGCAAACAGGGCTCTTCTGTCCAGCAATGCTAGCCTCTTGAAGAACTCTTTCTTCTGTAAGGGCGACTCACATTGGCGACAAGCGGCCTGACAACTAGCGAGGAATCCAAAGAGAAAGAGTTGGGGATTCACTCGCACAGGCTACACATAATATATACTACTATACAAACAGAGATGCCAGCTATTGTCCCAAGGGATGTCGTAACATGGACAATGGGAACAATGGGGGATGAGTCACGTAAGGGGGCAAGTCATGAAAGTGTGAAGTCAGGAGGTGTTCCGATGGAAGTCGGAACATCAGAGGATCGGTTGGTAGTCGGTGTGTCGGTGTAAGGGTCAGTGAGGAAGGTCCCCTTACAGAAATGCGAATTCGAGAAAACCTCCATAGAATTCCTAGGAATGACGATAAGCCAGAACAGTATTACCATGTCAGAAGACAAACATGCTGGAATTGCAGAATGGCCTATACCAACATTACAACGCAAAGTTAGAAAGTTCTTAGGATTTGCAAACTTCTACCGAAAATTCATCAGGAACTACACCAATATCACCTGTCCTCTAAATGACCTTCTATGCAAATCGGTAGCATTTAAATGGACCCCAGAAGCAGAAGAAGCTTTCAACACTGTTAAAGACATGTTTGTGAACAGATCTATCCTTCTCACTCCTGATCCTCACAAACCATTCCATGTCAAAACAGATGCTTCTGACTTTGCAACAGGCAGTGTTCTATGTCAAACTGATGAAAATGGAGTTACTCATCCTTGTGCATTCCGTTCTAAATCCCTTGGACCTGCGGAACACAACTATCCCACTCCAGACAAAGAACTCCTTGCAATCAAACAAGCTTTTGATGACTGGCGCCACTACCTACTGGGATCACCGCATATAGTAACTGTGCACAGTGATCACAACAATCTCCATTTTTGGCAAGATTCGCAGAAGCTGTCACATTGTTAAGCTCGCACATGGGCTGAACTACAGAAATACAACTTTGTGATAAAACACAAACCAGGAAAAAAAATTCCTGCTGCAGATGCACTCTCTAGATGACCAGATCATAACTTTGACTCTGCTGAAGACAATGTGGATATTGTGGTTTTACCAAACAAGCTATTCTTAAATGCCACTTCAACTAAACCTGCCATAATTGCTCAAGAACCCACTCTGAAAGAGAAACAACAGCTTCTAGCACAGCATCATGATCACCATTCCACAGGACACCCTGGAATAGATGAAACATTAAGACAAATTCAGTTAATAGTGAAATGGCCTGGAATGCGTGATTTCATTACCAACTATGTCAAAGCCTGTCCATAATGCCAACAATTCAAGATTGATCAGAATCCTGCAAAACCTCCATTCCAACCACTTCCTCCATCCAAATCTATGCACGTTTTTGGTGATATTGCTATGGACTTAATCACTGATCTCCCTCTTTGCGGAAAATTTGATTTTATATTATCTGTGATAGATTGCGGATTATCGAAGGGGATAATACTCTGTCCAACATTGAAAACCTGCACTTTCACCAATATCTCTAAACTCCTGATCGACAATGTCTACAAATGGTTTGGTACCCCCAACACTATTGTCTCAGATCGCAATCCTCGTTTTGCTTCTAAAGCTGCCTAAAGGTTCTTTAAGATGCTCCAGATTGACTGGAAACCTTCTATGGCATACCATCCCCAAACAGATGGTACAACAGAACAAGCTAATCAAGAGATTGAAACATATCTCTCGATCTACTGCAACAACCAACTGAACGACTGGGTCGATGCACTTCCACTTCTTGAATTCAGTTACAACTCCCATCCCCATGCCGCCAACAAACAATCACCACTAGAAATTATGACTGGAACAAATCCACCATCCTTCCCTAACATCATGGAAGAATCTGGTGCACCATCAGTCGATGATTATGTTTGAAAACTTGATCGTTTCAGACACGAAGCACTGCTAGCCTATCAATCTGTAGCTAAAGTGATATCTTCTTATGTCAAACACCCTCATTATCCAACCTATAATGAAGGGAATGAAGTTTATCTAAATGCGAAAAACCTTCCCATCCAATACCAATCATCAAAGATCAAGCCAAAACGTCAAGGTCCCTTCAAGATCCTAAAATGCAAAGGACCTCTGACTTATCAACTTTTTCTACCAACTTCATGGAAGATCTATGATATGTTTCATGTGGCTCTGTTGAAACCCGCAGTTCAAAATGAGATCAACCCAAACAAGCCCTCCTCTGAAACCATCCCTGATTTGATAGATGGAGAAGAATACTGGGAAGTTGAAGCAATCATCAATCACAAAAGGAGTAGAAACAAGATGAAGTATTTGATCAAATGGAAGGGATTTCCTGACTCAGAGAATACTTGGGAACCAGAAGAGAATGTTTCGGATTCAGCAAAAGAACTGTTTGGAGAGTACCAGAAGAACCATTGCCTTTCACTTAAAAGGACTCCTCCAAAGAAGACACTCTCTACCCCCACTCACAGATATAAATGACCCAACAACAAGACTCCACCTCAGGCCCCTCTTGTAAGCGCAGGATCGTAGAGGACGACGAGATGAGCACGATGACGAAGGAATGGAAAGAAACCAATGAGAAATGACTGAGATAGAACACAAACACTGCAAACACTTGTATTAGACTAGAACATACAATAACTTCTTAATTACTCACCTGCAGACACTTGTATTAGACTAGAGAGTCTTCATGTGTCTGCAGGACGCTTCAGTAATGTGTGATGTGACATTGTGATGTCACAGAAAGCGGAAACAATCTACAAGTCCAAAACTCCAAACAGAGTATCCAGCCACAACTCTTCTAACCTCAACCAACAATAAGTACTGACCTTGGGGACTGTCTAGAGCATTCCTGACACCTCTCCTCTTGAATACTTGCCCTCCTCTCACTCATCTTCCACACCAAGCCTAAGCTCAACCACCAATGACACATTTCTGTCACCAGCAACTACACCCCCTTGAACTGCATCTACAACAGGAGCTATCAATACTCCTCTTGCTCTCAATCCAGCTTTTGATCCTAACCAACTTCAACTGGATGATCCAGAAGTTCAAATTCTTCTTGATACTGCTATTGAAGATATTCCTCCTCACATTCTCAATCACCTTCACATTGACACTCTTATCAATCATGGTACTTACCCACCTAGAACAACTCTGATTGAGGAACCCCAACTTGCCACAGCTATTGTCCTGGCAAGGTTCAATGCCATTCCACCTACCATGGATCAAACAGAGATACCCATTGCTCACCCCATATCCCACATTGCAACCCCAGACGCAGTCTCTCCCCTCATTGAACAACCGACCACTGCACCCTCTAGGTCAGATGGTAACTCACCTGAACCAGTATTTGCAATGGAAATTCACCCGAGAAGCACACCTGCCACCCCCTCCATTCATAATTTGAGTACATCAGAATGGGGAAATCACTATAACTGGAGAAGGGGAGTTGGATATCCAAACATGCTCTCCTACCACAAGGATGGAGAGGCACCACGAGAGTTACCAGCTGGATCCAATGCCGAGTTTCTCTCCCTTCCATATTTCGAGAAACTCTATGAACTCTGGAATGTCCTCACCCACATTGTGTCAACGGCACAAGCAGAACAATACACTCCTACCTCCGCACCTGGTCGCTTGGCATAATTATACTTTGTTCGACAACTTGGGGAGACCATTACCGAGTACCTCGCCTGTGCATCGGAGATCTCAGAAGCCTCTACCCCCACAACCAACCCTCCATGACCAGATGACCCAACGGGATCAGATGTTCCTAGAAATGTTGAATGTGAGAACCCCAGCCTCCCAGCTAGCCAGGTTCCTCCCACCAATCTCCTTACCGACATCCCCAATACCTATCCAATCACCCCAGACCATCCATTCACCAACCTTGGTTCCAGATATCCGTATCGATACACCATGCCTGCTCTTTACCATCCCCCAAACTGATAAGAGGCCTGTGTCTTACAAAATATCTCTAACCCACCATTCAAATCATCAAGAGCAGTTCACTATGCATTGTCATTAAGGGAACTGGCCAATAAGATCATTGGTTCTGAGGATTTTGAGCAATGGTTTGGAAGGTTCCCAGTTTACAAGTTGAAAGAGGATATCATGAAGAGAGATATTCCCCTACTGGTCTACAACCAGTTCACTGACGAAGAAAAGAAGTGTTACGATTATGGTTGCATTGTCTGTGGATTAGTCGGACACATTGGATTATCATGCCCTGACTACCAATGCCAATTCTGCAACACCATGGGACACTATTCCTGGACTTGCAAGAATCGACCCACATCCCCAGTTATTGTTTCTCAACTCAATACTCCTGAACCCCTGGAACCAGCCACTCCTATTGCACTTACCAGAGCACAAGATCAATCACTCCCAAAATCTTTGGTACCCAGAAGGCTCATAGTTTACAATTTCATTGTGTCAGACATACTTCCTCCCTCCTCCCTCCTCTCCTCTGATGTCTTGATGAGAACCTGTCAGAATGGTAGAGAGTGGTAAAGAGAATGTGAGGAGTAAAGATAGAGAGTTAAGCTCAGACACAGACACAGACACAGAAAGAAGGGAATTGATTTTATTGTTTGGCTAAGACATGAGGGACTTATATATCTACCAGAACAAAGAACAACCAAAAGGGGAGAACAGTAAGGACCCTTGTAGATACACTGTAATCTTTGTTAGGTTTTTCCCAGATATCTCCTTATCTTATCCATCTTTCCTAATCACTCCACTTATCTTATCCTGATGTTCTGGACTCTTTCATAATGTTCTTTTCCCTTATTATGTTACTTACATATTCCCTTTGTGTGCTGGCAAGGGTCCTTACTGTTCTCCCCTTTTGGTTGTTCTTTGTTCTGGTAGATATATAAGTCCCTCATGTCTTAGCCAAACAATAAAATCAATTCCCTTCTTTCTGTGTCTGTGTCTGTGTCTGAGCTTAACTCTCTATCTTTACTCCTCACATTCTCTTTACCACTCTCTACCATTCTGACAATCACATGATCATATTATGACACTACACCTGTCTTAAGAAGCAAACTGGTACTCAAAGGAAGAATTAAAAATAGAAAGAAGAATGACTCAACCCCAAGGAAACAGTTCCACATTCCGCTGTCCACCTATGTGTCCCCAGCCAACTGCCCCAGCAGTTTTTGTGGCCTTCCATGCTTTCTCCTCTCAGTCACTGCCTCCGCTGGTGCTGGTGTCATCTCTGAGCTTGCTACACCCCACCTCCTAGTCTTCCCACGAGTCCTCTCATTCACCCGGAACTCATTGATAGCCTCTGTGGCATGTGTGAGCTCATACTCAGGTATCCACTCATTCTCAGACTCATCAAACCCAAGCTACTTTACCAGGAACTCGCAAACACCCCCTCTCATTTTCCTTTCCCTCAAAATGTGTTCAATCTCTTGCTCTGCACCCATGGAAAACATCACTGGTGCAGGTGGTACCTGTCTCCTACCCAGGATTGTATCTTCACGCACTGGAACCAGGCATGAGACATGGAAAACATTATGGATCTTCCATCCATCAGGTAAGTGTAACTGATAAACTGTGTCCGAAATTTTCTGAGCCACCTTAAAAGGACCAAATCTCCTGAAATCCAGCCTCTGGGATGGGCGAGCTGACACCAGATCAGTCCGTTCCAAGTACACCCAATCTCCAGGAATATAGTCAGGAGCCTTGTCAACCCATGTATCATGAAACCTTTTCATCCTCTCCACTGCCAGCACCAGAACTGACTTCAACTCCTCTTGTACCCAGTGGATTCGGTCCAACTGTTCATCAGCCTCTGGGATTTGCTGCAAGTTCACTGGGTCGATAGAGAAGGTTGGGTTAAACCCATATTCTGCATAGAAGGGGGACATGCTGATTGCTGAGTGGTGACAGTTGTTATATGCAAACTCTGCAAATGGAAGCCAAGAATGCCAATCATCCTGGTAGTAGTCTACATAAGCTTGTAAGTAAACCTCCAACTCCTGATTTACGCGCTCAGTCTGACCATCTGTCTATGGGTGATTAGCTGTCAACAACACCCATTTAATACCCAGTCCTTCCCACATGCGTTGTGTAAACTTGGCAACAAACTGTGGTCCACGGTCCAATACCAATTTCTTGGGTGTGCCATGCAATGACCAAACACGTTCTATGAACATATCACACATTTCAGCTACACCATCAGTAGTGCACTGGGAGGAAGTGAGCCCTCTTCGTCGACTTATCACATATGACCTGGATCACATCATACCCCTTCGAAACTGGGAGAGGACCAATGTAATCAGTGGACACATGTTGCCATGGACCAAGTGGTACCTCCAATGGCTGCAACTTGCCCATCGGCTTCAGACGTCTTGGTTTTGTTCTCTGGCACATCTCACACCCCTCCACATATCGACGTGCATACTCTGACATACAAGGCCAGTAGTAGTTCCGTGAAACCATCTCCAAGGTGTTACTGATTCCAGGGTGACCAGCTGGAATTGCATTATGGTATAGTTGTAGTATCCAACGTTTCAACTCCTCATCATCTGGTACATAAATCAATCCCTGAAAGCGAACGAACCCATCCTCTACCTTAAAATCCTTCAGCCATGTCTGCACTAGTCCTGGTGCACTCTTCAAGTCCCACATCACTGACAACTTAGGGTCCAACCTTGTAATCTCCTTCACCCTCGCTACAATATCTGCATCTGCTCGTACCAACTGTCCAACCTTAGCCACTACTTCTGAGTCCCCACAACATCCCACATCTATAACCACCTGTGTACAGCATCCCTGGCACCCAACACCACCAACAACAACCTGCTCCAGTGCTAGTACGCGCTGTGCCCTGTTGTCACCACATTGGCCTTCAGAGACAACATGGTCAGCATGCCATGAAAGCTCATCAGGTCCAACACTAAGACGACCTGGACGATGGTGTATCTTGAAGACAAAGCAATTAAGAAACAAGCTCCATCATGCTTGTCTCCAATTCAAGTTCTGAGCTATCATGAAAAACTCAAGATTACAGTGGTTGGAGAAGATATCCACACAATGTGGGTTTCCTTCCAGGTAAGGTCACCATATCGCAAGTGCTCGAACCACTGCTAATAGTTCCTTGTCATGCATATCATAATTACACTCTGCAGGTTGCATTGCCTTCAAGAAATAGGCTACTGGATGCCAATCCCCGACTGCATCCTCCTGTGACAAGATTGCGCCCATTGCAAAGTCAGAGGCATCTGTCTCCACATGAAATGGTGCTTCCATCTCAGGCATTACCAATACTGGTGCCTTCGTGAATGCCAACTTCAACTTCTCAAATGCTTCTTGTTCTCCCTCACCCCACCACCATGCAACATCCTTCCTCTTCAGACGTTCTAGTGGTTGTGACAGCCTTGCATAATCTGCCACAAACCTATGATAGAAGTTGCAAAACCCAAGAAACTGACTGACCTCCTTGGCTGTACGTGGAACAGGCCAATTTGTTATCCCATTAACCTTCACCGGATCCATACCAATATGACCTGGTGAGATACGCACACCCAAGTAGTCTACCTGTGTTGTCCGAAACTGACACTTCTCTGGTTTCAGAAATAAATCTGCCTCTCTCAGTCACCATAACACTTCCTTCACCTATTCATCATGCAACGAGGGATCCTCTGTGAAAATAATGATATCATCTAGGTAAAGGACCACATTCACATCCACCAGGTCATGAAACAGCTCATTAACCATCCGCTGAAAAGCAGCAGGTGCATTATGCAAACCAAACTGCATTACCAAGAACTTGAACTGGCCATATTGGGTCCAAAATAAAGTCTTCCACTCATCTCCCTCTCATATCCAAACATTGTAGTACCCCCAATGCATATCTAGAGTAGTGAACACCTTTGCAGCCTTCAAACGATCCAAGAGTTCTGCTGTAAGGGGAATAGGGTATGAGTCTGGACATGTAAAAGCATTCAAAGCTCGAAAGTCCACAACCAACTGCAATGTGCCATCCTTCTTTTTAACGAAGAACACTGGAGCTCCACAGGGTGCTTTTGATGGACCTATATAACCCTTTGCCAAATTGTTGTCAATAAACTCCCAAAGTGCACATAACTCTGCAGGAGCCATCTGATACAACTTGCCAACTGGTGGGGGGGCATTGCCCTCCAGCTCAATTGCAAGATCATGGGGTTTATGCTTTGGGAGTCACTCTGAACTACCCTTGTCGAAGATGTCCAAGAACTCATGAAACTCTACTGGAACCATATCAGCTACCAAACGACTTGAGGCCTTGGTATGTCCCATCACCGTCTCTGCTAATGATTGCGAAACTGAATGTGCTGCTGCAACTCAAATTGAAGGACCTCCTCCACCCCAATGTGACTCTCCATCCCAACACTGTTCAAGACACCATTCACCCTCACTCTGACCAATCATGCCACTATCCCTATCCACTGCACTCTTGCCTGCTTCCTGTGCCACTGCAACCTGTAGTGCATGTTCAATCTCTCCACGAGCAACATGAACAGCCTCAGCTTTCAACCTACACCAAGAAGAGGTCTTGCCTATACAAATACGCTTCAAGCCAATCCAGGACTCTGGCACCACCTTAGATTGGTGTCCAGCTGCCACCCGACTATGATCTTGGTATGATAGACAATGCTCTTTACAGTACTCTGATGTAAAATCAAGAGTAGAGTGAGTCCAATCAATATGTGGATTATGTTGCCGCAGCCAGTTAATACCCAAGATAAGATTACCATCACCAATATCTGTAACATCACAAACCAACCACTCTGAGTGGTCGCCAACAAATACCCACAAATGCACCTCATGTGTGATATGTCCTGACTTGATGTCTGAATTATCAATTGTACGAAGACAAATACCATGCTTCTTCTGAACTGTATGCAAACCATGTTGTTGAACAAAACGTAGGTTGATGAGGCAACAACTTGCTCCAGAATCCAGCATTGCACATGTAGCAATAACAGATGGTAGAGCAGGGGTCACAGAAGTATGAACTTGTAATGTGATTGGAACCTCAAAGGAAGAAAAAGAAGAGTGTGGGTGATGTGCATGAATGACTGCCACACGTCACCCAAGATGATGACACTTCCGCGTCTCTCCAGTTTTCAATGACACACATGTATTGGGAACAAGTACAGGGACTTCATTACCAGTTGCGATTGGTGGGACACTCCGATGCAACCCTACACAAAACCCAACTCCAGAGCCTTGTCCTCACTACTAGCTGCTACCATGGAAGCACCTGCCAATGACTTGTTAAGTTCTTCCATTATCCCTGCTTTCAACTGTGCTAAGACAGACCCATCACAGTTTGCCTGAATATGTCCTTCACCACCACACTTGAAACACATGCGTGGCTTGTGAGCACCATCAATGTCCATGGCATTTGGATCTCGTGGCAGAACAGGAAGTGAAACTTGAGCCCGAGGAGTTGTAGCTGCTACAACAGGAACTGTGACACACTGTGCCTGGGTGTTTGCACCTTTTGGATGAACAGTACCTGAAGACTTCATATGATGGACCTCTGTAGTAATATCAGCCAATCGTGCCTTATGACAGAGTAATATTGCCTGTGCTTGTGCTGCAGTCTCAAAATCGGTGTTTGTAAGGGGACCTTCCTCACTGACCCTTACACCGACACACCGACTACTGACCGATCCTCCAATGTTCCAACTTCCATCAGAACACCTCCTGACTTCATGCTTTCATGACTTGCCCCCTCACATGACTCATCCCCCATTGTTCCCATTGTCCATGTTACGGCATCCCTTGGGACAATAGCTGGCATCTCTGTTTGTATAGTAGTATATATTATGTGTAGCCTGTGCGAGTGAATCCCCAACTCTTTCTCTTTGGATTCCTCGCTAGGTATGTTGTGTCTGTTCTGTAATATGTTTCCGATCAAATATAACTTTGGATTCCTCGCTAGTTGTCGTGCTGCTTGTCGCCAACGTGAGTCACCCTTACAGTGTTGACCAGGTTCTGTTTTGATGTAAGTGACAGACCCTCCCAGTACCGAGAGTTGATGAATTGGCCAGTTCATTCAGCAACTGGAAGTTTTGTAACCAATTCACAGAATTCTGTAGTGTATGCTGTTATTGAGTTTGAACCTTGCTGAAGACGATTCAAATGATGTAATGCATCTCTTGCCACATCCCGTGAGCAAAAGGTCTCTTGAAATGCTCCAATCCACTTCTCCCAATCCTCACACAACTCCAAAAACTCTCCCTCCTCTGATGATGATGTAATAACAGCAGACCAGGCATGAGCTTGTCCAGTCAGGTATGTCTGTGCCCATAAGATCTTCTGCGAGTCATCCACAAAAGTCTCAAACTTCACTGCAACCTTAATCTGTTGGACAAACTGCTCCACCTTCACCATATCCTTTCCATCAAAAACTGTTGGTATGTGAACCTTGGGATTTCATATACCACCAGTAGCATGTGATGCAAGAATGGCATGTACTCACACTTCTGAGTCCAGTAATGCTCTGCGAAGTTCCTTGTTCTCTGCAGCTAGCCTATCATACCCATCTGATGCCTGTGCCAACCCTTTCTCTACATGCTCCAAGCCTGTCTCCAAGGCTGTCATCTTCAACTGAAACATCTTTTCCAAGGTAGTATAAATTCCATCCGCCATCTGTGCTTCTGGTGACCATGTATCCACAGGCTCTGGGATGTGACCACTGTCACCAAGGCCTTCTGTTGACATGATGCAGATATTCCAAAAATTTTACATGTTGGTAAGATTTGATTAGATCTTTGTTCAAGTGTTAGGCTTCGAACAGTGATCTGCAAGGCAGCACATAGGAAGGCTATAAGCGAAATATATTAGAAGAGACTAGAAATGTACTGTAGTACATACCTATAAGCGAAATGAACAAAGATGAAAAGATTACAGTGTATCTACGAGGATGTATATCTACAACGTCACATGATCATATCATGACAGTGATTACATCATATCTCCGTCAATAATGATTGCAATTACACATGGTAACCGTTACCAGCACCGCATTAACGAGGGCTTTTGTTTGCAGGTAGTTGTGTAATATTCCGTTATGTTTTCATGGTGCTATGAGCCATTCTTTGGAGTATATTAGGAATCTACTAAAGTTCTTAGTTCTTTAGTAGAATCCTACTAAAGAAACAATAAAGTACTTGTACCTATAGTAGAAACCTACTAAAAGTATGGGTACTTCAGTTATTTTTAGTAGATTCTTACTAGAGAACACATAGCTTTAGTACATTTCTACTAAAAATCTCATACATTTAGTAGAATTCTACTAAAGAAGTCATACCTTTAGCAGAAACCTACTAAAGAACTCATATTGTTAGTAAATTCCTACTAAAGAAGTTATACCTTTAGTAGAAACCTACTAAAAACCTCACTTCTTTAGTAAGATCCTACTAAAAATCTCACTTCTTTAGCAGAAACCTACTAAAGAACTCATACCTTTAGTAGGATCCTACTAAAAATCTCACCTCTTTAGTAGGTTTCTACTAAAGAACTCATACCTTTAGCAGAAACCTACTAAAGAACTCATATCTTTAGTAGAATCCTGCTAAAGAACTCATACTCTTAGTAGAGTCCTACTAAAGAACTCACTTCTTTAGCAGAAACCTACTAAAAACACATATGTTTAGTAGATTCCTACTAAACAACTCACATTTTTAGTAGGATCCTACTAAGAGTCTGACTTCTTTAGTAGAATCCTGCTAAAGAACTCATATCTTTAGTAGAAACCTACTAAAAATCTCACTTCTTTAGTAGAATCCTACTACAACTTATGTTTTTTTTTTTTTTTTGCATATAACAAAACTAAAAGTGTAGAAAATCATCATTAATCATGAAAAAATGCGTCATATAATAGTAATGGGTATATACATACAAACATATGTACAATACAAGGCACATACATATGTATAATGAAAGGAACATATGTATGTACCCAATTAAAACAACTAGTGGTACCTATTTGTTACCACTTTTGGGTCGTCAGCTACCTGCTCCTGAAAGTAGTCTCAGTAAGAGTAGACATTCTCTTCCTACAAGCACCTTGAAGAGGTCCATCGTAGCATCATCTATACCGAAATGGAGGTATAGGCAAGATTATAACAGAAACATCTTAAAATATGAAAACAAACAATCTTCAGAGCAGACTTAGAAACCTCTATCTCTTAAATCGAAATATGTTCTTGTTGTGAGTTGACCTCGATCATCACAAATTCCAGCTTATTACCCCTTTATAGATTTAATGGTTACGAGTTATGATTCTGACCAGCAATAGATTTATATTCGAATATAAATCCAATCCAGTTTTGATATTCTAATGGTGTAGGATAAGCCTGGATAACAAATAATATATAATGTGCTGGAATTTCAGAAGTTTCACTGTTTCTTGTATCCAATATGCTAGTACTAGCCACGGGTCAGAATTTGAACTTGGTAGTACTTGGGAGTGAATATTAAATTTAAGAAGTGACGAGAACATTCGAATGTCACAAAGTTATCTTTGAGGAACCCTAGTAAGACGGATGGTCATAGTCTCTGAAAATTTAGACCTTAACTATAAAGTACCACTCTTGTAAAGAATTTCACTTGTTGATTCACTTTTATTATTTTATCTTGATCAAAAAAAATAATGAAAAGACCCTAGCGAGCAGTGACACATTCCCAGCCCTTCTCTTCTGGGAAGTCCTCATAAGGTCTGCCCCATGTAACTCTCGAATTATTGATGAGAACGTGGAGCTTTGACTCGCGCTTCCGGAACTCCTGAATCAGTGCATTGCATCCTGCCTTGGACTACATCCAAAGATATCGTCAACAATATTACAAATAGCCATGTTGCGAAAAGTA
This sequence comes from Coprinus comatus, assembly GCA_034638255.1. Lineage (NCBI taxonomy): Eukaryota > Fungi > Basidiomycota > Agaricomycetes > Agaricales > Agaricaceae > Coprinus > Coprinus comatus. Next base: position 321,878 of record JAWPGT010000026.1, read on the forward strand.
TAACATGCACCAACATTTGCCACAATAATAATATCACCTATGAATTGAATGTTCAAATTTAACAGGGTTGTTTTCATTGAATACGTTACCATGATTGTCAACATCTTATCGTTATCTGAGGTCAAGTGAACAGATTCACCAGATTAGAGGGAACACGGCTCAACGACAGCTTAAAAAACTTCAGTTGTCCAAAGATCAACATTCAATTTCTTTTTTAAATTTCTACATCAAAATCATAATTTTATTTAGATGAAAGAATGTGGCATAAGGTTTCAGACTTCAGTCAATTTCTTTTTATCCCTCGGCAACCTCCACACGAACTTTGTGACTACCTTCAGTCAACGTTTCCGCCATAGAGAACAACAGCTCAACCTCGTATGACCCAACCTTGTAAGTAACAAATTCAAATTCAATTGTCGTTAACTCTGACCCCGTCTCGACTATAGTATTATAGCCTTTCAACAACACTCCACGGTTCTCGATATGTGCTGAAGCAAGGGAAATTGGATGAGGGACTTGGCAACGAACAGAGAAAGGAACACCAATTCCCTTAATAGCATTGACCTCATTACCCTGACGAGAAGCTGGGATGCTCAATTGAGTAGAATCTGCTTTAGGAATGGAGAGAGAGATCGGTTGACTGATAGTTGTATGAGGAAGGATTTTCTTCAAGAATGGTTCCAAAGAAGCGCTAGTAGCGGAGTCACTGATTGCAGTGATAGTGATTAAGGTATTCCCAGAGACGATGACGACATGACCTTGAGGGATATGAGAAGCCGATTGGACTGCATATTGTGCATACTCGAATGCGACTGTTGCGGGTTCCCAGAGTGTGTTCAAAAGCTCGCTTTCCTCCCCCAAATCGATTTGGACATTCGAAAGGTAGCATTGGAAGCTGTCAAGGGCAGCAGCAGACGCTTGGGAAAGATCTAGATCGTCCGAACTAGCTGGGGTATGGATTTTCGCATTCAATACGACGTCACCCAAACCGGTCACATCTGCGAGATGCCAAAGTGCATCAACGAAGTCAGAGCCATGGTGAATATCACTGAATACCACAGCGGTATTTCCGTCGACTACTGATTGGAGCCATGAGGGAACGTTATCCCATTGAGACTGCAAGCATGTCCTGGAGTGGGGATTAGTGGAAGCAGCCCTCTGAATCAAGGTCTCAAGACCCTTTCCGGTAGTGAGAGTACCAACAGCAGACAGAGTGGGAGAGGTACCGGTAACACCCGTAGCTTGCACTATATTCCTGAGCTGACCAGGTTGGAATTGTGGTGTATAAAGCGTAGTTTGCCTGTCGATTGCATTTGAAACATAGGACAGAGGGTTGTCGCCGAGATGTGGTCCACCACAAGCATCAAAGATATTGTCCGTCGTAGGGCTCCATCTAGGCAGCTTTCCGTTGAATGCGTGATTACCAAATGCTGTCCTTCTATGATCATTGATGGGAACCTGTTGTGGGCTTCCATTCCGCTGGAAGAATGGATTGTTGCATAAACCAGGAATTCCCACAAGGTAAGTTGAAGTAATGTAACCATACGGCTCCATGAAAAGCCAGGATGGTCGGTCTGGAACGAGAGTACCGAATGAATCAACAATCTGTACCATCCCTGCTTGATCATAACAGTTGACGGTGGGTAACAAGCTTCCAGGACGGCCACCGGCTGTGGCGGCAATATAGTATTGGTATCGAAAAACACCACCATACCGGGGAGTGTTCGAGATCAAGAAGAAGGACATCCCTGTTTCGCGAAGTAAAACAACAATTCAAGAAGTATATTAATATACGTACCACCACCAGCAGAATCATATTTTTTGGAGTAATTGCTGAACGTGTTACGTGTAGCACGATAGGGGTCGTAGCGCAGAGAAAATGCCTCAGCCTCAACCTCAGACTCTAAATCTAACCAAATGAATCGGAAAGTAAGACATTGTTACCCCTATTTGAATTTGGCGCACACACCTTGATAACCTGCAAAATTGAGATTTGGAATAACAGCACGCAGAAATTCTACAGCAATACCAGCATGACCGGAAAGGAAGAGGTCATGAATATCCCCCACAATCCAATAGAGCTCGAGTCGGGTAGCAACTCTCAAGTCTTCATCTGTATCTCCATTCACTTCCAATTTCCAAAGACAGTCCCCGGCCCAGGCAAATGGAGTTTTACGAGTTTTGGGTAAAACAACCTTAGCAGTAACACTAATATCGCTCGTGGAGGAAATGGTAAATGCATCACTTTCTAAGACCCTATTGCCATCAATGTGACCAGAAAGACGATAATTTCCAGAAAATGAGCGAGAACTAGATGGTTGGAGTGTGAGATTCAATGCTCCGGTAGAGTCAACGCGAGAGTTGAAATCATAAGGGAATGCGATCGGCACAAGGGATCCATGAGTACCATCATTGACTTTTTTTCCGTCCCAGACGATTTGAGGGCCAAGGATGAGCTCCTTCTTCGAATTACGCAGAGGAATATCGCATTTTGTTGATATTTTCAGAATTTGGAATGCTGGATCGACCTCCATGATTTAATTCAAGAGTTTATCCTGTATATTGAGGTTGTAGATAGTTCGAAGGGTGATGGTAGAGGACTCACGATGTCAAGTGTTGAGAAAGTAGAGTCGTTGACCCAATGTACACCTTCCAGTATGCTTTTATCCATCTCTCGAGATTGAACTTTCCAAAGAGGGTTTGTATTCAATGCCTTGCAAGCCTTATCCGGATAGTGTTATCTCAGCCATGACAGGCTCTTTGGGAGAGGAATACAGGAGTTGGGTGGAGTTACGTGGAGATTCCTTGGGTGTAGGTGGTTTTTTGGTGGAGTTGCGAAGAGTCCGGCACATCTGCCAAGAGAAGAGCATCCTATTTTGTGCACAGATGTTCCTTTCCAGGTATTCTATAAGTCTAAAACAAGTATCGACAATCACAATGTGCCCAATTATGATTTACTTTGACTGACCATTGTTTTGAAGAGTTTTGATGACGTTGGTGTTTAACCAAAAGTTGATAGTCACCGGACTCACACGCCAGTTATTTGCAGGCGGGACAAAAATAGCCATACGTAATGTTGGTTATCGACATCTGATCAATATTCATTAATGCATTCTTGCATACTGTCCGTCAGTGCCCGTGGGGTACTTTAACTTTACCTCAGAAGTTCTGATATTGCCGTAGTCCATACATGTCTAAGCCTCTAACACAAGAACTCGTTTAAACCATTTCTGAGGCAAAATTGAAAGCTGACATGAAGTATGGAAGGTATAGACAGCACATTTCCCCACACACCTATGAGCGGAAGTCTTATCCCAGCTTCTATCCTTGACCCCTTGTACCCATCTCATTATAATTGGAAGTGAAGGAAGCACGACGGAAGCACGAATAGCTCTGTGTAAACATCAGTGGCCGCGTACTTCACACCGCTACTTTCCTGGCTTCCTCGTGTCTGGACTCTGGACCCGACAACCACTTATTAATATTCTTCACATACCACGAATACGACTACCTACATTTGGAAGACGAGTTTATACATGCAATACTATCGCTTTAGTTTTCAGATATAGTATTCAACACGAAATGCCTACCAGTTGTATTCTTGCGTACATAGTTGAATAAAACTACATTATTTGACTTTGACGTAATCCGTCTGCTGAATAGTCCAAGTCCGAATCTAAATAAAACTCTGTGATCCCCTGTGCCCACCTCCTCTTAGATTCATTCCATGTTTGTTCATCCAAAAAATTGCTATTGCTGTTACTGGACAAATTGTCCACATCTAAGTCCGTTCTATCCACTTCATCAAATTCCTACTCATCCATCTGACATGATCAAAAAGAATTTCGTCAAAGCAAATAACGCCCAGCCGGAAAGGAAGATGATCTCCTGGTCGAGAACCCTTTTGTATAATTAAAAGCCTCGCAGATAATCTGCCAATGTGACTTACGCAGGCCCCGTCAAACGCAAAGCAGTTGCGATTTTTCTAGTAGGATAAAACAGAAGAATCACACAACCCAATCAACTTTCAAGCGATCGATTTAGAGCAGGTGATAGTCCTTATTATTCTGGAGTCCGGAAAGAAATGACGAGACCACCGACCGTGTCAGCGTTGACGCTAGTTCGTAGAAAAGGTGGAGATGAGAGAGAAAATGAGAAACTGGCCCTAATCCATAGCTGTTCTTCATGTCAGTGTACTGGAAAGAGAGAACCTGAGGTGATAGAACTGTGGTGTATCTTCAGCCGTGTAACTAGTTACAATGAATAACTAGGCCAAGGAAGTTGAGAAAGAAGATTTCTAGGTCATTGGTGTTCGCGGTTCCCTTCAAAAGAAGTGTCTAGAAAACGAGTGTGAGAAGCAGCATCATCCTTGAACTCCAGCTTCTTGAGACTGATTAATTCGAATGGACAGAGCAGAGTTTCAGGGAGATATTAGGATTAGGATTAGGATTGGGTATATCGCATTGCGCAAACAAGCGAGATGTCTTCGAGGATGGGAGGATTATTTCCACTAGTTCGGTTTCTTCCAATTGACAATGATGAAATAGGTTCGAATGCGAAGTGTTATTGAAAAGGAAGAAAATTTGCTGAGAACGGATTCTACACTTCTTCAAACAAAGATACCGCAGAATCGGGTAGAATACCCGAGGAATATGTCTCGACGTGCCTCATCCAGGCTGGGTGATTACTTTTCTAAACAGGTTACAAAGAATGCAGCTTATCCAACCGCTCCTGGCGTACTGTCATTGCATGATCCTCTATATTCGGGCCATATTCCATAATTCTTATTCAGGGAAGTGCCAAAAGTAATCCTGAGGAGCTCGGAACAGGGAGAAAACAGTACGACACCATGCCAACGACTGCAAACTTGTGAGTCAAGACGGATTGGTAGGTACCGTAGGGTTTTGTCGCCTCGAGTCATCTACATCTGGTTTTTTAAGTGATAGGAAAATAGTTGGGAAACGCGCTGTAAGACCAGATACGAGTGAGTAGTTTTGTTGGCAACTTGTGAATTACTGCTTCAACATGGTGGTTATCTCAAGTATTTCTCATATTCTGCAAGTGCAAGAAGGGTCGTAGTAGTAGGGCGAAGAAAAGAGGCAACGGTTGTGACCATGGTATTTGTGACAAGACTCGGATCGCAGGCCGGATGTTTAAATTTAAAGCATCCACTTCGCATCTACTACTACTCTACTATGTCAGACTTACAGTTAATCCACGCTTTGCCCGCTTCAACATTACTACCACCTCGGCTACACACATATGATGCAAGTATTATCCAACGCATAATGAAATGACGTCGGAAATCATCAGAGTTGAATGGAATCTCAAAACAAAACAGACCTACCAGCCACTTTCGAGCTCTCCCTTGTCAACATGATTATCCCCCGATAGTTGCTTGAACTCCAATACGATCACATCACCCTCACTTCCGTAGTCCACCTTAGCCTTAACAGCCTTCGAATCCTTACTATCGGAAATATGTTCGTTTTCGTCTATTACTCGATTTCGCGACGATTCAGTGACTTCGAATCGTGCGGCGGCTATAACACCTTTGTTTTGTCTCGTAGAAGCTTTCCATCCAGCTCGTACCGTCACTGAACGGAGAAACCGAATGTGATAAATCTCTGATTTCTGACTATCGTTTACTACTAAGGATTGGTATTGATATTTCATTTTTGGAGGCAAAATCTGAACATTGAGTAGTTAGTAAACTTGAACTGGTTAGCACATCGAAATATTGCACGGCAGTCCCGAGAGCGAAGTAAGTGAGAGTACTACATACTTGAATCCACTCTTCATCGAATACCAGAATTCGTTCTTGTCTTCTAACCGAGAGTATCTTGCGTTGATAAACGGTATACGAATGCGTCCTGTGCTGGACCCCAGGTATAGAAGTCACAATCTCATTGAACCTATTTAATGTGTTTGAAACAATTGGTGAGACAATGTGTCCAGAAGAATTAAACGCCATTTCCGGGGAAAGTCCAAGGTCCCGTAGTTGTTGTTGCATATTGGTAGTCCAACTAGTAGATGTTCGAATTCCATTTGAAATGCTTGAACCCTGGTTCACTGTCAAACTCCCCGGAACATTCATACCAACATCCGTACTCAAACCCACGCCCAGACTCGAAGTAGAGATAGAGACATATGGTCCAGACTGAGATAGAATCGAAGTGGAAACCAATGAAGTAGTCAAAAGTGGAATCTGTGATATTTGAGTTGTTCCAGTATTCCTGCCCATACTAGTAGAAGTCGTAATTGGATTCGGATTCGGATTCGGACTCTTCCAAAATGTCGCCATAGATATTATCGTAGCAGGTATTCCACTCATAGTTACTGCTCCTTCTCTTCTTTTTCCAGATCGACTTTCACTGGCACTAGAAACCGTATTAACGCCAGACCACAAGGGTATCTTATCCCCGGATCGACTCTGTCTAGGATATGGTCTTGAATATATGGGTCTCGGTGTCTTAATTGTGGATGCCTCAGATTGAAGGTTGTGATTCATTGTGGTTGCTGAAGAGGAAAATGAGGCAGAATGAGGGAGTGAAGGGAAAGATGAGTGAGTTAAACATCGTCCTAATTGGTACCACTGACCCATTTTAAATTGGACCAAGAATGATTAGGAAATTGGACAGGAGAAGCCAAATATCCTCGTGCCATCTCAATTCTGAGACCAGGCCTCCCCATATCCGAAAGATTGTCACCTCCAATTTCTACTTTGTACCAATTTTTGGTATTTCTGCTCTGAAATGCGACAGATTGGTTTGTTATAAATAAATCGATTACTTTAATTAAGAATATTGGAGTATCCCCTGCTACATCGTGGCAAGCTCCATGGCATTTCTGATTGGGAGAACTAAGTGACAAAGGTTAGATACCAGTAGCAGTAATCAATTTGTGACATTTTTAACAAACACAACGACATATAGTAATTAACCTTCTCGCTTCTTATTTGAGGTCGACGGGCTTAACAAACGATACCAGTGATAGACCATAAGGGTATCGGTATCTTGTCCTGGCATATGGTTTCAGTCAATTTCTTTTTATCCCTCCACAACTTCCACGCGAACTTTGTGACTGCCTTCAGTCAACGTTTCCGCCATAGAGAACAACAGCTCAACCTCATGCGACCCAACCTTCCAAGTAACAAAATCAAATTCAATTGTCGTTAACTCTGACCCCGTCTCGACTATAGTATTATAGCCTTTCAACAACACCCCACGGTTCTCGACATGCGCTGAAGCGAGGGAAATTGGATGAGGGACTTGGCAATGAACAGAGAAAGGAACACCAATTCCCTTAATAGCATTGACCTCATTACCCTGACGAGAAGCTGGGATGCTCAATTGAGTAGAATCTGCTTTAGGAATGGAGAGAGAGATTGGTTGGCTAATAGTTGTATGATGGAGGACTTTCTTCAAGAACGGTTCCAAAGAAGCACTAGTAGTGGAATTGCCGATTGCAGTGATAGTAATTAAGGTATTCCCAGAGACGATGACAACACGACCTTGAGGGATATGAGAAGCCGATTGGACTGCATATTGTGCATACTCGAATGCGACTGTTGCGGGTTCCCAGAGTGTGTTCAAAAGCTCGCTTTCCTCTCCCAAGTCGATTTGGACGTTCGCAAGGTAGCATCGGAAGCTATCAAGGGCGGCAGCAGATGCTCGGGAAAGATCTAGATCGGCCAGACCAGCTGGGGTATGGATTTTCGCATCCAGTATGACATCACCTACATCTGCCACATCTACAAGATGCCAAAGTGCATCAACGAAGTCAGAGCCATGGTGAATATCACTGAATGCGACAGTGGTATTTCCGTCGATCACCGATCTGAGCCATGATGGAACATTATCCCATCGAGACTGCAGACACACACTAGAGCGGGAATTGGTTGAAGCGGCCCTCTGAATCAAGGTCTCAAGACCCTTTCCAGCAGGGGGGTCATAGACAGCAGAACGATTGGGAGAGGTACCAGTAACTCCCCTACCTTGCACTATATTGCCGAGTTGGCCGGGTTGGAATTGTGGTGTATAAAGTATGGTTTGCCTATCAATTGCTGATGAAACGTAGGACAGTGGGTGGTCGCCAACATGTGGTCCCCCACAAGCATCAAAGATACAGTCCGCAGTAGGGCTCCATCGAGGCAGTTTTCCATTGAATGCATGATTACCAAATGCTGTCCTTCTCCGATCATTGATGCCAACGTAAGGTGAACTGTTAGTCAATGGGAAAAACGGATTATTGCATACATTATTGAGTCCCACCAGATAAGTTGCATTAACGTAACCATATGGGTTCATGAAAAGCCACGATGGTCGGTCAGCAACAAGAGTACCAAGCGAATCAATAAGCTGTACCATCCCTGCTTGATCATAACAATTGACGATGGTCGACAAGGATCCTGTAGGGCCATGGGGTCTGGCGGCAATGTAGTATCGGTATCGAAAAATACCACCAAATTGAGGAGCATTTGAAATAAGGAAGAAGGACCTCCCTATTTTGCAAAGTAAGAGAACAAATCCAGAAAATGTATGGATACACGTACCACCACCAGCAGAGTCATATTTTTTGGAGTAATTGGTGAATGCGCTACGTGTAGCATGGTAAGGATCATAGCGCTGAGTGAATGCCTCAACCTCTGCCTCGTCTAACTCAGCGAGTTAGAAAATAAGACATTCATATCCCTATTTTAGTTTGGCACACGTACCCTGATGCCCAGCAAAATTGAGGTTCGGAATAACAGCACGCAGGAAGTCCACGGCAATACCAGCTTGACCAGAAAGGAAGAGATCGTGAATATCTCCCGCAATCCAGTAGAGCTCGAGTCGAGTAGCACCCAAATTTTCGTCTGTTTTTCCATCCACTTCCAATTTCCAAAGGCAGTCCCCGGCCCAGGCAAAAGGAGTTTTACGAATTTTGGGTAAAGCAACCTTAGCAGTAACACTAATATCGCTCGTAGAGGAAATGGTAAATGTATCACTTTCCAAGACCCTATTGCCATCAATGTGACCAGAAAGACGATAATTTCCAGAAAATGAGCGAGAGCTAGATGGTTGGAGTGTGAGATTCAATGCTCCGGTAGAGTCAACACGAGAGTTGAAATCATAAGGGAACGCGATTGGCACAAGGGATCCATGAGCACCATCAATGACTTCCTTTCCTTCCCAGACGATTTGAGGGCCGAGGATGAGTTCATCCTTTGAATTACGCAGAGGAATATCACAGTTTGCTGATATCTTCAAAATTTGGAAAGCTGGATCGTCCGCCATGATCGAGTTTAGGGTTTATCCTGCATGTTGATGTTGTAGATTGGTTCGAAGAATTATAGTAGAGGACTCACGATGTGTTGAGGAATGCAGAGTGGTTGGTTGTATCTGTATCTTCCAATGTGCTTTTATGGATTTCTTGAGATCAAATTTTCCAAAAGGAGCTTGTGCTCAGCCTGGAGAACTCTCAATGACGAATAGCATTATTTGAGCATGATAGGCTCTTTGGAAGAGGAATATAAGCGCTGGCCGGTGTTACGTGGAAGTTCCATGGATGTAGGTAGTTTTTTTTGCCGAGTTGCGAAGAATCGGGCACACCTGCTCGCCGAGAGAAGCGCTTCCTACTTTGTGTGTAGATGTTCCTTGCTAGTTGTTCTATTACATTGACCATTGTATTGAAGATATTTGGAGATGCTAGTTCTGGGCTGGTCCGACCAAAAGTTGATAGTCACGCGTCCCTGTTACTCATGGGCAAGACAAAAATAGCCCCTACAAGTGGTTATCGACATTTGACATAGGCCTATTAAACAAGGCAGTGATGATTACTTCCAGTAGGATAAAACGGAGGAAATGACACGAGCCAATAGATTTCAAGTGATCGATCAATGTGAAGAGATTAGAGCAGGTGATGGTCCTTTTGATTCTGGGGTGTCTGGATGGAAATGCCGAGATCAACAGGCGTATCAAGTTTGGCGCCAGTTCGTAGAAAAGATGGAAACAGGCCTGCCCTTTCTTTACCACAGCGAGAAATGATCCCAATCGATAGCTATTCCTTATAACAGCATAAGAGAGAATCGAGGTAACAGAACTTGAATTATCGTATTTTTGACCATGTAACTAGTTACACTTAATAAGTAGGCCAAGGAAGTTGAGAAAGAAGACTGCAAGGTCATTTATGTTCGTGGTTCCGTTCAGAAGAAAAGTGTCCAGAAAGCGAGCACAAGAAGCGACATCGTCCTTGAACCCCAGCTTCTTGGGACCGATCGGTTCGAATGGACGGAGCGGAGTTTCAGGGAGGGATTAGGACTAGGATTGGGTATATCGCATTGCGCAAACGAGCTAGATGTCTTCGAGGATGGGGGATTATTTCTATTAATTCGGTTCCTTCCGACTGGTAATGATGGAATAGATTCGAATGCGAAGTGGTATTGAAAAGGAAGAAAATTTGTTGAGAAGGGATTCTACACTTCTTCAAACAAAGCTACCGCAGAATCGGGTTAGAATACCCGAGGAATATGTTTTGGTGAATTTCATCCAGGCTGGGTGACTTCTCCCCTAAGCACATTACAAAGAATGCAAGTTAGAAAACCGCCTCTGGCGTACTGTCACTGCATTATCCTCTATATTCGGGCCACATTTCATAATTCTTGTTTGACCGCGTGGAAGTGCCTAAAGTAATCCTGAGGAGCTCGGAACGAGGAGAAAATAATACGACACCATGCTAACGACTGCAAACTTGTGAGTCGTGACGCATTGATAGGTACCGCGGAATTTTGTCGCCTTCAAACTTCAACCACATCGCCGCCTGTTTTTGCCAGCAGGTGATAGGAAAATAGTTGGGAAACGTGCTGTAAGAACAGATACGAATGAGTATTTTTGCTGGAAATTTGTGAATCCTTGCTTCAACATCGTGATTACCTTAAGCATTTCTCGCTGCAAGTGCGAGACGGGGCATGGTAGTGGGGCGAAGAAAGGGAACAGTTGTGACCATGGTATTTGTGACAAGACTCGCCGGATCGCAGGCCGGATGTTTACATAAATTTACAATGGGTAGCGGGTTGTTTATCTCATACTATGGTACTCAGATGTGTACTTCTTTTTCTTAGATTGTGTTTTAAAATGGTGAAAATACAAAATATAACAAGTAATAGTAATATGCATCCTCACCAAGTTTTATTTCACAAAAGCGCAAGAAATTTATATGGTTTGATTCACATTTACATGTAGATTCGGGATATATAAGTCTTAGAACCTCTCTCGCAGAATTGACAGAGATATTAGTGAAATATTATTCCACGTCACTGGGGCATCAAATTTTTACCGATTTAGAAAAAACGCGCCGCGCCCTAGGTTCCGCAAATCGCTGTAAATTTAAAATATCCACTTGCATCTATGTACTATCATTCTACTGTGTCAGGCTTATAGTTAATTCATGCTTTGCCCGCTTCAACATTACTGCCACCTCGGCTACACACATATGATGCAAGTATCATCCAACGCATGATGATATGACATCCGAGGAAACCGTCAGAGTTGAATGGAATCTCCAAATAAAAAATCGGACGTACCAGCCACCTTCGAGCTCTCCATTCTCAGATCATATCTCTTCGATAGTCCCTTGCCAATATGATTATCCCCCGATAGTTGCTTGAACTCCAATACGATCACATCACCCTCACTTCCGTAGTCCACCTTAGCCTTAACAGCCTTCGAATCCTTACTATCGGAAATATGTTCGTTTTCGTCTACCACTCGATTTCGCGACGATTGAGTGACTTCGAATCGTGCGGCGGTTTTAAAACCTTTGTTTTGTCTCGTAGAAGCTTTCCATCCAGCTCGTACCGTCACTGAATGGAGACACCGAATGTGATAAATCTCTGATTTCTGACTATCGTTTACTACTAAGGATTGGTATTTCATTTTTGGAGGCAAAATCTAAATGTTGAATAGTTAGTAAATTTGAACTGGTCAGCGCATCAAAATATTGCACGACAGTTCCGAGAGCGAAGTAAATAAAATAAAAAGGAGAGTACTACATACCTGAATCCACTCGTCATCAAATACCAGAACACGTTCTTGTCTTCTAACCGAGAGTATCTTGCATTGATAAACGGTATACGAATGCGTCCTGTGCTGGACCCCAGGTATAGAAGTCGGAATCTCATCCAACCTATTTAATGCGTTTGAAGCAATTGGTGAGACAGTGTGTCCAGAAGAATCAAACGCCATTTCCGGAGAAAGTCCAAGGTCTCGTAGTTGTTGCATATTGATAGTTCCACTAGTAGATGTTCGAATTCCATTTGAAATGCTTGAACCCTGGTTCACCGTCAAACTCCCCGGAACATTCAAACCAACATCCGTACTCAAACCCACGCCCAGACTCGAAGTAGAGATAGAGACATATGGTCCAGACTGAGATAGAATAGAAGTTGAAGCTAATGAAGTAGTCAAAAGTGGAATCTGCGATATTTGAATTGTTCCAGTATTCCTGCGCATACTAGTAGAAGTAGTAATCGGATTCGGATTCGGACTCTTCAAAAATGTTGTCATAGACACTATCGTAGCGTGTATTCCACTCATAGTAACTGCTCCTTCTCTTCTTTTTCCAGATCGACTTTCACTTGCACTAGAAACCGTATTAACACAAGACCACAAGGGTATCTTATCCCCAGATCGACTCTGTCTAGGATATGGTCTTGAATATATGGGTCTCGGTGTCTTAATTGTGGATGCCTCAGATTGAGGGTTCTGATTCATTGTGATTGCTGAAGAGGAAAATGAGGCAGAATGAGGGAGTGAAGGGAAAGATGAGTGAGTTAAACATCGTCCTAATTGGTACCACTGACCCGTTTTAAATTGGACCAAGAACAATTTAGAAAGACAGGAGAAGCCAAATATCCTCGATTCTAAGACCAGGCCTCCCCGTGTCGTAAAGATTGTCATCAGTTGAATCATGTTCCTGTTTAATGTCGAACCTCCATTTTCTACTTTGTACCAATTGTTGGTATTTCTGCTCTAAAAAGCGACAGATTGATTTGTTATAAATAAATTGATCACTTGAATTAGGAATATATCCTCTGCTACATCGTGGCAAGCTCCTCGCTTCTGTGAGGCAACACCCAACACAATAAACTTCAACATATACTCATTGACAACACGGGAGACGTTAAACCTCTTCGAATACGTATACGGATGTCCGTGTAAAATATATATAATGATATATAAGTTTTTGTCCAGGTATAAAACTTAGGTTCGGTACAACAACACAAAAGATTATAGAAAACCCATTCTAAACATCCTACCAACCAACTCCTCCCGATCACACATACATACAATAAAAAAATTATCAACCATTTAATTAAAGTTTAGTTGAAGCTGTGAAACCACTGGAATTATATCTGGCACCACCATCAATAATCGTATGTGTACCAGTGACGTGAGCAGAAGCAGGTGAAGCCAAGAATAAAGCCAATCCAGCAATATCTTCAGGACGACCATAACGACCAGTTGGTTGAATATATTCAAACGCTTCTTGTCCGGCAGTACGAAGTCCAAAGGCAGTCATTTTGCTGGGGAAAAGACTGTTGAATTAGGGGATTAGAAGGTGTTGAGCGACATCGATCCAACAGTTTACTTACCCAGGTAGAATAGCATTGACACTAACAGAAACGACCACACAGAGTTAGTATTTGGATTCTTTTGAGTAAGTAGTGTTATGAACATACGTGACATGACTGGGTCCAAGCTTAAGAGCAAGGGCGGAGGTGAGGTGATTGACTGCAAAACGCGACGAGATGGTGAGTTCATTTTCCATATTACTTGTATATGCATTACATACCAGCTGCCTTGCTTGGTTGATCTGAAGTCGAAAAACAAAGATATTAAGTAAAAGTAGCCTTCTCTAGAAGCAAAGTATGACGTACAACTCCAAGTTCCGTTACCAGCATCACTGAGAGCACTTTCGGAAGCGGGATCCAAAGAAGAAGTTGAAGAAATGTTGATCACGCGTCCAGGATCCACGTTAGTCGAATCCTTGGTTAGCAAGTCGGTCAAGCTAGCAATTTCCTCATTAATATTGGAACATTGAGCAAAAGCAGGAAGAATTCGAACCCAGCAGTCACTGAAAAGTTAAAAAAAGAAATAAGAATAAGAAGCGGACGAGGTTTATAAATGACTGACTATAAAAGATGCTCTTAACATTCACGTTGAAGATATTATCCCAGCCCTTCTCTTCTGGGAAGTCCTCATAAGGTCCGCCCCATGTAACTCCCGAATTATTGATGAGAACGTGGAGCTTTGACTCGCGCTTCCGGAACTCCTGGATCAATGCGTTGCATCCCGCCTTGGACTGTATCCAAAGATATCGTCAACAATATTACAAACAGCCGCGTCGCGAAAAGTACAACATACCCCGACATTTGCCACGATATATTCAACTTTGGCTTCAGGAGCAGCTTTCTTAATGTCTGCGACAGACTAGAAAAATGAATAAACAGGGGTTTAATAAGCAAATAACACGGACATACCTCTTGCAGCTGCTTCTCCTTCCTAGCAGCGATATAGACTGTCGCGCCATTCTTTGCGAACCCCGTCACCATCATTTTTCCAATCCCGGAGCCTCCCCCAGTAACAAGGACTACAACATGGATCAGAAACTGAAGAGCATCAAGGTGGTTACATCCGCCACACACCAATCTTTCCTTTAACATTGAAGAGTGAAGAAACGGAGAGATCTGCAGAAACGAGAGTCAGAAGGCGGGAGAATCTGGAAAAGAGTTTCTGGACGTACCAAGAACCATGGTCGTCGTTCGTTTATGTGAATGGAAACTCTTTACATATATCCCGTCCCCCGGCTTCTTCAGCCCCTCCATCCGAGGCCTTGCCGGTGTGGGGAAAACACAAATAAACACGTGACATCACAAATGTCCCCTGAAAGTGAGTTTGCCAAACTACATATGTACTTGTAACAAAGTGAAAAACGTCCAAAATAAATTATCTAAAACCCCAAGTAACTATGCATATATCTTATCTCCTCATAGGCACTCGTTCACTGGCACGACGACATTTCCTCGCTGCACTTTGAACAGCCTTAAACCACGTCGCCGTATCCTTCACCGAAGTTCCCTTCAGCGAAATAGAGTCCCCTCCCCGCGGATAAGCCAGAACTATCTGAAAGATAAGGTCATCTCTACTCTGATGCTCCTTGACTTGAACATCTGCCAATGGTATCGGCTAAAACAACAATGTAAAATGATAAGTGCATTGGAGTCAAGGGGAAGACGTACTATTCGATAAAGCATCTTTACGGATTCATCTGTTAATACGAGGATATCGCTGCACAAGAATGCATGTAGCTTCCTTCCACTCTTCGCTTTCATCACTAGTCCATCTTTTAACAGCTTTCTTGCACCCATAAAGCGCGTTGGGGCTGTTAGATCAAGACGCCTATTTTTCCGAGGACAAAGGACAAGCACGAGGGAGTCGCTATTTCAGCCTTAACGATGGATGAAAAAGAATTAAACGTACCCCGGACCAATCCATAGATTTTCAGAGACCTTCCTAAGAACCTCTCTTCCCTCCTGTTCACGTATCGTCTCATTAATATGGTTCAGCAACCTCTCCGAAATATCCTCTGCGGTTTTAATCGACTGTTGCTCTTCTCTTGCTTCCGTGTAATGTAGTATCTATAACAACAATTTCATTCCACTTCAGTACTTCCTCCTCGGAGAAAAATTAGTTTAACGTATAGGGAAACCTTACCTGCTTTATCAGTAAGGGATACCTCGTTATCCGTTGCACTATATATCGGAGAGAATCATTAATTCATTAGCCTCAAAGTAGGATAGAGTTAAATGAAATGGAACCATACTAGGAGCGAGTAAATAGCTCGATAAATCTAGATTTCGGACAGAAGGTTCAGAATCCCTGAGGCGCTGCACGACGTCATTTTTCATTTTAATATATATATTTAACACACCATGGCTGGCAAAGAAGTGCCTAAGAATAACTCTCACCTGTAAATGTGCCGCAAGCTCCGGTTTAGCATCTCTTAATGAATGAAGAACTTTAATCGCTGTAGACTGGTTCACACAATACTCCTATAATATCCCCAAACGTTATCACCAACCGTATTAAAGTTAATGAAAAAAATGACGTACCAGATATACACTCATGCTTGGTATATGTTTCAACAAAATATCACCAATCCTATCAATATACAATCGACATTCTTTTTGTCTTTCCTCCAATAAACTCACGAATGCTGTATTCGTGAGCAAGATATCCTCGATATTGGCAAATATAACAGTGATTTCTTCTCTCGAGAGTAAAGCCATCATGCTAGAGTAAAAGACCTAGTATATTACCCCCAGGTGAGTGAAATATTCGATATATGACAAGAATTTAAAAAAAGTAATTCACCTCCACTATTAGTTGTACATCACGAACGTACATCACTTCAGTGTTTATCAACTCAAAGATCGCCTAAACAACCACCAGAAAGTCAGAAAAAAGACACATCCGTTTTCATTCACATCAACTCACCTCCTGTCTCTTCCTCTCAATAATTGGTATACCCTCCAAAACCGATTTATCCACCAAACTAGCCCATGACTAAACATCATCCATAAGTAAAATCATATTCGCACTTGCTCATTTTCTTAGCGAAGAAAAAAAAAAAGGTACTTACCGAACCAAACGCTGGTCCTATCGAACTATCTTCACCTATGCTAAATGATGATCCTCCTTCTCCTCCTTGTTGAGTAATACCAGATGAACCGGAATTAGGAATCACATCCATAGGTCCAGAAATTACTAGCTTCTTCCCTGATAAACTAATCGTCCCTGGATTTGTGTTCGAATCTGTTTCCGGTTCTGGTGTTCTTGATCCTGCTCTACTCAGAAATGCAAAAAGTGACCATATTTACTACCTGAACTTTCTCTTTCTCTTTCTTTCTCTCTTTCTCTATCTTTTTCATTATCTTTCTCCTTCTTTTGATGATGATAGTGGTGATGATGCGGCTGGAAATTGCTTAAAGATAAATGATGATGTTGATGATATCTCCTCCTCCTCCTCCTCCTCCTCCTCCTCCTCCTCCTCCTGCAATAGGAGACGACGACGACACCATGTTATAAAATCCACTTCCACTTCCACTTCCACTAAAACTCCCACTTCCATCTTTACTCATACTCATAGGCGATACAGGTGGATACAATGATATTCCACTTGTATCCGTAGAAGCAGTAGTTCCAGTAGACACAACCGATAACCTATTATTATTGGGATTCGGATTCCCATACCCACTTAACCTTGCATTCCTAAACTCTTCATACCTCTCAAAAGCATCATCCAATTTTTTTGCATGTTCGTCAATATTCAAAGATGATGAAGATTGTCGAAGAATTGGAACTGGTAGTGTTGATGTTGTCCTTAACGATATTGGTGAGGTAGAAGTATTTGCATTGGAATCGGTGTTACGTCTTGGAGGTAAAGGAGGTAAATCTTTATTAGAAAATAAACTTGATACTGATATTCTTGATCTTGAATTCGTTTGTTGTTCAGGTTCATATCTTCCCATACCACTTTCCCTTTTCGTCGAGATAGGAGAATTAGAAGTAGTAGTAGAATGGGAATAGGAAGGGGAGGAAGTAGAAGGAATAGCAGGTGGCGGTCTCCTTTTCTTCATTAAACTCGAACTCGAACCTAACCTCTCCTTTCCTTCTTCATTGACCTCATTCCCAGTCTCAATCCTAACATCACCTTCCCCTTCCCCTTCCTTCTTCATTTCCGTTCCCGTTCCCGTTCCCAATTCAACTTCTACTTGACCTTGACCCTGACCTCTAGAAGCAGACGAACCACCCGACTTCGATCTCGATTTCATCCTTCTACTACCAAAAGTTCCACTTCTCCCTAACCCTAAAGCCCTATTATTAGCTCTAACAACCTCCAAAGGCGGTTTCACATTTTCATCAACTTGAACAACCAATCCTGCAGCTTCCAATACCATTAATCTTTCTCTTTCCCTAGTTTCCAATTCTTCTTTAGTTGGTTTCTCTTCTTCATCTTCACCATTATCGTTGTTATTGGAATGTCCATTATCATCTTCTTCACTTGCGTTATCGGAACTAGAATCATCTTCATCTTGAAATGATAGATAATCCGTACTTATACCTTCTTCATCTGAATCGATATCTATATCAATATCCGTTTCAACACCTCTTTCTCTTTCTCTTTTTGTTCTCTTTCCTGAAGATGTACTTGCTGTTCCAGCGCTTGTTCTTGATCATATAACGATAGTGATAGTGACGGTTGTAGTTGTGATACTGGTATTCGATTGAAAGTGTTCGATAATCCAAACGAAGCAATAGTAGGCGTTCGATCCAATAGATTTCGATTCTTTTCTTCCACATCCATAACCATGTTCCTATCATCATGTCGTGTTTCAACATTTATACCACCTACACCCAGACCTGGACCTGGACTTGCAACCACATCCACAAATTCTAAAATCGGAGAAGATTCTTGAACTCGAATAGGAGGTAATGATGGTGGAGGTGAAGGTGGTGGTGGTGGTGGTGGTGGTGGAGGCGGCGGTGGAAGTGGCAGTGACAGTGATGGAAGGGATGAAGGAGGTAACCTTGAGGTACTAGAACTAGAAACACCAGACTCATCAATATAACTAGACCCATTCTCATTCTCATTCCCATTCCCAAACTCCCTTGCACTCCCAGACGCAGACGATTCATACGAACGACCATGGCCATGTCCAAGATGTAATATGTGTGGGAGATGTAAATGTAACTTCATCGTCATATCTGAATCTTCTGTAACCGTAGCTGTAGATGTTTCTGTTTTTGCTTCTGTTCCTATTCCTGTATGTGAGGTAATTTCTGAACCAGTCCTAGACCCAACGCGAATGTCTAGAAAGTTTCAAAAGTTGAAAATTACCACCCCCCAAAGACAGAGACAGTGAAACGAGGAAATGGTAAGAGATCAAAGTATCAAAAAATCAAGGGGACGAGATGTTCAAGAAACAACAAAAAACAAAGATGTAAACCCAGAATCAAGATATGCCAATCAAGAATCAAGAATCAAGAAAGGCAAAATAGCAAACGAGGGAACGATACAACAAAAAGGAGAGGGTCAAATTAGGGGAGAGTGAAAGTCAAGGCCAATTATGTATGAATTATGACATGATGTGAAACACGCATAATCCATATGTACACAGACCAAATGACCGGAAAGGGAAAAGGGGAGAAGGTAGGGATGGGAGAGGCATGTTGTTACGCCACATACCGATCACATCACATATACAGTAGGTTTAAAAATAAGTTGAGTGATCGTCAGCCGTCAGCCGCATGCATAAAAAAGTATAGAAAAATGTGTATATTAAACACAATAAACCCACGGGGGGTAAGGGTAAGCCAAACGAAAACGAAAATAGATATACGCACCGAGCCAATGCACACAAGTAAGTATTATTATTTTTTCAATGTTTATTGTCATTTTCATTAGGGAGATGAAGAGATGAGTGTCATGATCATAATCGGTTTTCAGTTTTCAGTTTTTTTTTTTCGCGTTGTGTTGGATGTAACATTGAAGATTTAGACGCGGTTTGAAGTAGATTTGGGAGTAGTCGAGAAGATTGTCGAGTGTTGCAAAGAAGGGGAGTCGAGTCACACCACAAGGTTAACGTTCAATGACAGATAAAAAAAAGTAACCAGAAAAAAGAATCATCATTCAGCCTATTCTTCTCAATCAATTTTTAAAAAAGGAGGTAAGAAAAGAAAAGAGGAGTTTGTAAAGAAAATTAAAAAGAGAATATTCCAGATTCCAGGAAAGAAAAAACATAGGGCAAAATAGAAGAAAAAAAGAGAAGAGGGGGATTATGGTGTGTGGGTAACAAAAAAAAAGAATAAGTGGACCACTCAATGATCTCTCCACATCGAACAAAACCCAACTATCCACTACCCGATTACCCGACCTACCCGCACAAGTATCCCACCACACACACACATAAAAGGAAGGGAAATCGATGGAAAGCGAGTGAAGAATTGAGTGAGCAAGTTGAGAAGAAAGTTGGAGGATACAGAAGAAAGAAAGGGAGAAACCATATCTCAAACACTAACCCTCCAAATCCAAATAACTCCTAGGCACAATAAACACCAATCCATTCTTTTCCGCTTTCCACCAATCTTCAGAAGGATTTTCAGGACCATCGACGATATTTAATATTTCTCCTTCATCGAAGCTCATTTCGTCAGTATTACCAGCTGTGTAATCGTATAACGCTTTGACTTTTACTACAAGAAGTGAAATGATGGAGTTAGTTATTGTGTTTTAGCGAGTTATGAGGGTAACCATTAAAGGAACAGAGAGAGAATTACTTACAAGATTTAACCAACTCAACATAACTCTTCGGGAACAATCCTTTCCTTCCCGTACTCTCATCTCTACCAAACCACCAATCACCATCAGTTTTCGAAGGATTAGCAGTAATAATAACATTTTCCGAAAACGCTATAGCACAAAAAAAAAAAGCAATCATTAATATCACTATTCTTCCACAATAAAAAAGAAAAGGGGGAGAGAAGGAAAACAAATAAAAAACAAAAGAAAAACGACTTACTCAAATCTTCAGGTCCATCACCAACAAAAGCAAACACAGATCTAACTTTAACCTCCCTCTCTTTCGATAAATCAATATCCGCCATCAAACCCAAATCACTTTCTCCTTCTCCAGCAACCTCATGAACTTGAATCTCGGGAACATTTACATTTACATTTACATACCCAACTTCCTCCTCTTCTTCCTCTTCTTCTCTAACACCACCAAGTCCACTTTCAAATCCACGTTCACGTTCATGTTGTTCCTGACCAATATCATGTCCATCAGCAGCTCTATTAGCAAACCAACCAACACTCTGTCTATCTCTCCTCTTCCTCTCTTCCTCCTCTTCCTCACGATGATATTGATATTCAAGTTCAGGTTCAGGTTCAGGTTCAGAAACAGAATTCGAAATATGAGCAGGAGGTCCAACATCACCCAACACTCTACCAGAAACCGGTGGTGCACTTTTATCAACAGTTTTAACACTTCTCAATTTCATTCCACTTTGAATAGAAGCAAATAACGCTCCTCTATCCCCCCCTCCTCCTCCTCCTAATGCCATCGTTGGTTGAGGTGGTGGCGGTGGAGGTGCAACAGGTGCTTGAGGTGCAATAGCGAAAGGTTGAGATGGCGGTGGTGGCGGTGGAGGAGGAGCAACAGGTATAGAATTAGATTCAAACTGAGACGACGACGGTGGTGGTGGTGGTGGTGGCGCAACAGGTGGTGAAGATGTAAACCTAGTTGGAATAGCAGGTGAAGAAGGTCCACTTCCACTTCCTCCTCCTCTCCCTCCTACATTCCCAGGTCCAGTAGTAGGAGTAGGAGCAGTACTACCAGGTCTAGAACTAGGTAAAATCCCACCAAAAAGTTGTTGAGCAATATTCTTTCTAGATTCCCTACTCTTTGTAAATTCATCTTCACTAGAATCACTATCATCTCCATTTTCATCTTTTTCTTTAACATCTCCCCAATCATCATCTGAATCATTGTTGTTGGTATTCCGTCGTGGCGGTGGTGCTGTAGGATATGGAGTTCTTGATGTTGGTGTGGTAGAAGAGGAAGTAGGAGGAGCAGGTGATTTAGATGGTACGAAGTTGAATGAAGGTGTAGTGGTAGTGGTAGTGGTAGTAGTAACAGGAGTAGGAGTAGTAGGGGTAGGAGTAGGAGTAGTAGATTTCGGTGCCCAAGGATTAGTCGCATTTCCATTAGTATTCGCAGATGCCTGTTGTTGTGCTTGTTGTCCTTGATTCAACAATCTACTAAACGGATTAGTAGATTTATCCCTTTCCTGAGTAGCAGGTGGAGGAGCAACAGGTGGAGGAGGAGCAACAGGAGGTGTAGGCGTAAATGTCGACGCAGGCGTTGGCGTAGATTCAGGAACCACAACAGCAGGAATAGAAGCAGCTTTCTTCCTCTCCCTCTCTTCCAAAACCTTCCTAACTCTCTCTTCCTCTTCTACCCTCTCTCTTTCTTCTTCCTCTTCCAATTCTTTCAATCTCCTAGCTCTTTCTTCTCTTTGTCTCTTAATACCTTCTTCACGTTCTCTCAACTTTCTATCAGCTTCTTCTTCCTCTTGTTGTTGTTGCTGTTGTTGTTGTGTTTGAATTTGAACACGAGGAGGAGTAGGAGCAACACGATTTTGGTTTTGAGTTACAGAAGAAGGAGGAATACGAGTAGGTGGAGGTACAGGTGCAACTTTCCTACTAGGCGGTGGTGGAGGAGGAGCTGTAGTTTTTTTCATAGCACTAACAGGAGGTTTAGGTACAGTCGTCCTCGTAGCAGGAGTGACAGTAGGAGGTGAAGTCGGGGTAGTAACAGGATTAGAATAATTAGTGGGACTAGAACCAGGACCAGGACCAGGAGTAGGAGTAGGAGTAATCCCTCTAGCTCTTTTCTCATTCTCAACTCTCTCTCTTCTAACTCTTTCCCTTTCTTCAGCTGCTCTTTCAGCTTCTTTCGCTTTCTCTTCAGCTTCTTTCTTTTCTTGAGCTAACCTATCTTCAACTTCCGCATCCAATCCACTACCTCCTCCTACTTGAGAACCAGAACCAGAACCAGAAGTAGGTGTAGGTAAAGTAGAAGAAGGTGAAGGTGAAACAGGTGTAGGTGTAACACCTAAAGCAGCCATACGAGCTTGAATTCTTCTTTGAGCTTCAGCCTTCATATAAGCTTGTCTTTCTTCTTGTGTCATATTTCGAAGATTAGGTGGAGCAGGTGAAGGTGAAGCTGCTGCTCTATTGACACTTGAAGTAGCAGGAGGAGCTAATGCAGGAGGAGCTGATGCCGCTGGTGGTGGTGCTGACGGTGCTGAAGGTGGTACTGGAGATCGAGAATTATACGAACGATCATCATAACGATCCCTTTCTCTATCATCATAACGATCTCTTTCTCTTTCCCTCTCGCGTTCACGTTCACGGTCGCGATCGCGATCGCTACGATCATCATAACGAGACCTATCCCTATCCCTATCCCTATCATCATAACGATCTCTCTCTCTATCATAACCTCTTGACAAAGGTCTTTCATAATCTCTCTCTCTTTCATATTCCCTATCCCTCTCCCTCTCCGAAAATCTTCCAAATCTTTCATTCCTACCATCCCTATCTCTTCCCCACTCCCTTTCATTTTCCTTTCTAACTTCCTCAACACGTTTCAACCGTTTCTCAACATCAGGTATAGTTTCATGCATCAACCTAACCAATTCTCTTTCCATCTTTCTTCTTTCCGCATCTTTAGCAGCACTTCTCGGTCCTTTCGAAACATAATCCAAATCATCTTGAAGATGAGAAACTCTATACCTCAAATCATCCATCTCCTTTTCCAAATCCTCTTCTTCCTTCGTTTTCCTACCTATTCCCCCAGAGGTAGAGGTAGAATCCAACATTTTCGCAGTATTAGCCAACTGTCTCTTCATTTCATTCAAATCCGAAGAAACAGAACCATCATCCTCTCTTCTAGATCTAACATCATCCCTATTAACATGCCTCGATCTAGGTTTATAAACACCACCAACATCTTCTTCTTCCCTATGTTTATAAATCGTAGCATCTCTTGAAGAATCAAACGTAGGTTCGGATTGACCAAATGTTCGATTTCGAAGACGTGATACGGGTGTATCAGATGGTGATGATGATGATGGTGATGACCTAGATTCATTTTTTAATAAATCTTTAAGCATGTCAACGGAGGATTCTAGGTCTTTGGCGGAAGGTGGAATTAGTTCTGGAGGAAGTGTATCTGGGATTGGCATTCCGTTGAGACCTATAGATATTGATAATTAGATTTTATTATTATTTTTGATGGAAGATACGTACGACGAAAGATGAGACCCATAGCAACGTGAAATTCTGCAATATTGAGTTTTCCTCTATCATCTCTATCTGCCAACGTCCTATAACACGTAAAAAAGAATTAGTAAAATGAAAATGAAAATGAAAAACCCTTAAGAAACACGTACCAAATCCTAGCAAGATCATCCTTACCAAGACCACTGGTACCAAAGACTTCCAAAGCAGTTTGACCATTTATAAAACCGGTATTTCCAGCATCCCAAGCTCTGAAAAGTTGATTGTACTGTTTCTTCTCGCCCTTTGTCAAAGCCCAGCCAACGTTCTGAGTAGCCGCGCCTTGAGAGTTCTGATTGTGTTGGATAAAGCTCTGTTGCAATCCAGCACCTCCAGGAAGAGAAGGCTGAGCTATTTGAGGGGCTCCAGAGGGAGTATAAGGAGCCGAGGTATTCATAGGCATAAAAGTGTTTGTCATCATGCGCAGTCGTGGATCGATGAATCCTGTTGGCTGGGCCATGAGAGGACCTTGGGTGGGTGGGAATCCTGTCTGTTGAGGTTGCAGCCCTTGAGGAAATCCCGAGGGAGAGGCCATACGGTTTGGGATTGGAGGAGGAGCATTGAGAAAGGAGTGCGACTGATTACGGAACTGCTGGGGGAGAGCTGGGACAGGTGGAATCCCTGCCAATCCCGATTGCTGACCAGGGAATCCCGTAGCTTGAGCCTGCAGGAATCCAGGATTACCGGTGGGCTGTTGTGCTTGGAACTGCGGATAGCCCGTCTGTTGCGGAAGTAGCTGTTGTGGCTGTTGCTGGAATTGCTGAGGCTGCTGTTGGAATTGCGGTTGCTGTTGGAATTGTTGGGGATTTTGTTGGAATTGTTGTGGATTTTGTTGGAATTGTGGAGGGTTTTGTGGGAATTGGGTGAACTGGGGTGGTTGCTGGTGGAACTGGTTCCAGTGAGCCATGGTGGTTGGAGGGAAAGAATTACGACTTAGCCAAGTCAATTATATAATTAATAATTTATTATATATATACACCCCTGATGCCCATTTCGTGCCAATCAATGGACACCCTTCCCCCTGAAATCCTCGAACACATCTTCTCTGTCTGTGTGGCCTGGCTCTACCTTCCAAAGAAACCACGCCACAAGCTAGCATGGACTCAGGTCTGCAGCCACTGGAGAGAAATATCTTTTGCCTCGTCTCGGCTGTGGCAATGCATCGACCTCAATGACCCCTGTCTCTCCAAACACTTTCTACTCAGATCCAACAAGGCTCCTCTGACCCTCATATCTCCCTCTCCACTCAAGATACATACTGACAACCTCAATCTTCATGCTGCTCGTCTTGTTGCTCTCGATCTATTTCTCTTCCCAAACGACATGCTTCATCTCTTCGCGGTCCTCGGTCCGACTCTCTCGGCGTTGACCTCTCTCTCCCTCAGGATTCCACCCGTCTCTCCTACTCTGCTTCTTCAAACTCCTATACCCTCTGTCCGCAGGTTGGCACTGGATTCAGTCGCTATTACGTGGGATTCTCTTTCCGACTTGACTCATCTGACCCTACGTGGTCTATGTCCTAAGTTCTCGCCTTCCATCAGTCAAATCCACGACATTCTTAGCCGATCTCCATTCCTAGTCTACCTCCGTCTTGATACCATACGGCCCTCTATCTCCATACCCCCATGTTCTTCTTCTACTCAGCTATACCTTCCAAAACTTAAAGACTTGATCATCTGTGCAAGAGCTCCAACAATCTCCGCCCTCCTAGCTCCACTTGAACTAAACACTCAAACAACACTCCAATTAACTTGTGCATCAATCGATGATTTACGAACATTCTTCCCATCCTCTACACTTCCTTATTTCTCTCATCAAACTTTACCAATTTCCGGTTTACGATTCGCAAGACATTCTTCAAGAATCTTACGTTCACCATATGCATTAACAAAACCATGGACAGAATCAACAATTCATACTCAATTCATACTTGATTCAGTCTCTTGTATCGCAACTCCATTCATGACTTCATTACCTCAAGTATTAGGTTCAAACCTATCCAATAACATTCAAGTTCTTGAATTCAATACTGGAGTCTTACTCGACTTATCATTGTGCAGTTTACATGCTTTTTTGAAACATGTGAATAATGTACATACGTTGAGAGTGGCTTATAATGTTTTACAAGATCTTTTGGTTATTTTGTCACCTCCTCAGGGAAAAGATGGTGGAGAGGTTGTGTTACCGAATTTGAAGGTTTTATCGTTCAGTAAACCTTTGGATTTGTGGTGGCATTTTACTGCTCATTGGTTACCTTCGGTTACTCAATGTTTGAAATTGAGAGCTAAGGCTTTAACTTTTGAGACAACGAGATCGTCTTCTTCATATCCATATTCATATCCTTCCTTATCCATATCACCTTCGCCTTCACCTTCATCTCCATCTCCATCATATCAACTCCCTCACCAACATCAGCGCGAATCAATAATCAAACTCCAAAAACTAGAATTCATACGATGTCATGGAATAACACCAACTTCAATAACTCAAATTGGATTAAACGAATGGGTTGAAGAAGTTGTTATTAAAGAACCTTTTGAAAGTGGTAGTTTGAATAATAATAATCGGAAAGGAAGTTTTGGAAGTGTTTCTTCATCATCTTCATTCCCCTCTTCATCGTCATCGTCATCCCCATCATCGACATCGACATCGACATCAACCTCATCATCAACCTCATCATCCTCGTCATCTTCTTCACCTCCACCGCCGTCATTGTCATCAACCTCATCACCTTCCTCCTCCTCATCTCTCCCATCTACTTCTACTTCTTCTCCGGAATCAACATTAAACCCTTCAAACTCAAACTCAAACTCAAACTCAAATCCAAATTCGATATCACATACGCACACTCCTTATTCACCGGTATCAGGATTTGGATTTGGACCAGGATTAGGATTAGGGTTAGGGTTAGCAGGGATAGGTAAAAGAGAACAAATCAATGGAGAATTGTATTCTGGCAGTTTTTGAAAAAACGTTTTTCAGGGTGAGGAGATAGAGGTGGAGGTGGAGGTGGAGGTGGAGGTGGAGGTTGAAATGTTGGAATTCGAGGATGTAGCTGTGAGGAGGAGTTTTTCGTTTTCGTTTTTCGTTTTCGGGATGATTTTTGAAGGATGATGACGAAGACGAAGACAAGGACGAGGACGAAGATGAGTATATGTTTTTTGGGGGTTGGGATGGATGTCATTCGAGTTATTGATGGAATGTTTTTTTTCGGTGGTTTTTTTTTGGCTTTTCTTTTCTTTTTATGATCAGGTTTAATCTGGGACACAGAAAAAACAACACGGGTGACGGAACGTTAAGGCAGGAAGAAGAAGAAGAATAGAAACGCAAAAAATCCGTTTCCTAAATACTTCCCCCTCCCTTTTTTTCTTTCTCTCACTTTCCTTTCTGACCGTCAACGACAACTCCTTTTTTCCATCCTTCCCTCTTCTTCTTCATCTTCACCTTTACCTTCGTCCCCGTCTCCGTCTTCGTCTTCCTCTTTGTTTGTTTTTTTTCCGCAACGAATACACGACACGATGGTTCATCGCCTCATGCATTATGTACAACATAGTATGTATGTACATCCACCATCTAGATATTTCATACGTAGCAAGTTCGATTTCTTAGTACTATTACTGTATAAAATCATATATGCATGTATATGTAAACGTACATTGTAACCTGTTATCACATTTGCATTATTCACTTCGTTAAATCATATTGGCGGGTTAGAAAGCCTTCTCCATCGTGGGCCGGTAAGTATCACTTTAACGTTTATATTGTGTTGACCGAGGGAGAGAGAGAAAATGTTGCAATAAAAATAATAAAAGTCTTGAAAGTCGAAAATTCGGACGTGATTCTGTTGATGTAATGGACCTCCGATATTAATATATATCAAGAATCAAGGTGTTAATTGTATTATATATTGCTTCTATGATGATTTGATATGAAAATCTTGTCTTTTTGATCTTAGTGATGAGTGATTTCTACACTCACTTTTTGACTGGGTATAGTACTTTAAATTCACAGAAAAAATCTTCACAACATTTTCAAATACATTTATTGAGATTTAACACAATATACATTTCAAAATATTTAGGTCAATATTCACAATTTTGTATTGCACATATAACATAATTGTTTAGAAAGAAGAAAAAACATATTCAGGTACTAATTCTAATTCTTACTAATATTACTAGCCAACTCTAACAAGCCATTACCAGTACCATTCTCTAGGTTGGATGAATATCTCTGAATCCTATAAGAATGATACATGAATGGGATGAGAAAAAAGTAATAACCTGAAACAATTATAGCAATAAATGTATTCAGGAATGTTAGAATTCCTAACCGGATACCTATTTCAACCTCTACTATAGCAGTGTCTTGTACTGATTCCCTGAGTTGGCTTTTGAGCCGAATGAAAAGAATGATACCATAAATGATGATGGTTATGAAGTGCAATGGTTTGATGATAAGGGATGCTGCATATAGAATGTAGGATTCAAGATCAGATGGTGTCGGGGTAGGGAAATGGATAATGGATAAAATATAGGAAATGATTTCGGTAAGAATTATTATCTATGGAAAATATTGTAAGAAATGTTAATGTTTAAGAAAGTGAATAGACTCGGAACTACTCACCAAGAGCGTCAATAGGCTTAAATATATCCCTGACATCTCCAACCACCGCTGTCCTCCATAGTCCGGAGGATCCGATGCCTGACGACCAGTGTGATGATTGGTGGTGTTGAAGGAAGCCCTACCAGTGGTAACTATTATAGGAAAGAGATATCATCAAAATCTTCAATCAAATGAATAATAAATGTGTAAATACACACAACAATTCTGAGGCGGGGAGTGCGAGTAAGCCAGTGGAACAAATGTTGGGAGCGAACGCGATCCCATATCGGGTTGTTGAGCGGAAATGGTAGTGTTGGGAGACATTTGTAGTGATTCAAAAGAACAAGCAAGTTGGAGTTATTCAAGCTTGAGCAGCAGTAAGAAGTGGGGTTATAGACCTCCATCTTCGAAGGAAGAGACTGTAATATAGCAGCTTCAAGTTTAGTGAACGTTGTAGAGAGATTTGAGATCGATTCAAAGCCTTGACAACACGTGCAGAACCAGTGCAGGCGTGTATGATGGGAAAAGATCTATCGGCAAAGAACACTCTACCGCAAATGACTCATTTTCATTCCCGCGTGAACCCGTCCCAAGCTATTGAATGGTTGTACGCCCTGCTTATTCTTCGATTTTTCATTAAGGTATGTTATATCTCGCTGACATTAATTTCCAGAGTGTTTTGAAAAAGTAGTAGAGCAGCGAGCTGGGGTACAACCAGTTAATGCCTCAGGTGAACATGCAATACTAATATTAGCATCAGAGCCTTAGAGGACGGTGGTTTTAGATTCCCTAATTATACCGTAATAATAGTTTCTCCTCATAGAAATCAATTCAAGTTCGGCTTGCAGTAGTACGGTATTGAAGCGGCAGGCCTTCACTTGGGATGAACCGCGAGTCACTGCCCCGTGTAGTTGACTCAATTAAAGGAGAGAAGGTGAATGTGGAGTCAGGTGGACTTAATGACCAAGACCGTACTATAGCATTCATCATTCAGAAGGAAATCCATCGAGTGAACCGGCGTGTACATGAACCAGTCCAACAGTACATATGCGCACACAAACCGACACTTCCGAAATAATCGTGACCAGTAACTTCTCGAGAAAGCTTAATGATGATGTAGTACGACTGTAGTTGGGTTCCTGTCTCATTTACACTATGTATTCTCGGCAGGAGTAGACGCGTCATGTATTGTATTGGAGGAACCTTCTAGTACCGTCCTATGTACTATGTAGGTGTTGCCGAGAGACCACGCAATGGCTTTTCCTAAATCTCCCGTCAGCCGAACCCATCAAAATTGCCTCATGCATAATGTTTTACACAAAGGCCAACGATTCAACTTTCTCACTATCACTCTGAATTGTGATCAAATTCGTACTGCTTCTCGGAAAACAGCGCTCACCTGGGAACCTGAAACTTCCGAGGACTACACCTCATTTCATTCCTTTAAAAGGCTGACACGCAGATGTCGGTTCAGACAAAACGACCATTCCTCCTCCTCCATCCACCTCGGAACGCATACTCCCATTCATACAAGTTGTATAGACTAAACAACGTTGTGCATATAATGTGTATAGTACTCAGTCATAATGACTTATACTTACAATTCATCTTCCCATGATTTCGAGTCTGCTTTCGCATCGACTCCATTTACTTCTATAAGATATTCTAAGTATGTTTTAGACTGGCAGGTGAATCGAATCAACTTTACAAACTGGGCAGTGGGACGGGATCACAACTATATATATATATATTCGGGGAACGACTCCAGAATAAATGTGATGACTGGCATCGTCCATGAGGCTGCTTGAGGCAGAGCCTAGTGTGCACTGTGGTAGGACCGACCCAAATTCCTGTCATAATTCGAGACCTTCACGAGTGGAACGTCTCAAGGTCTCAAGGCTGTACAAAAATGTGAATTGGCATCACCTCGAGCATAGCCTCAGTGATGAGGCATGGGTGACGAAGTAATAGTATTGGAATATAACTTATGAACATGCGGTTCTGTACAAGAGGGGGTGACACTGGACAGCGACTTAAGTATTCAATTCCCTTCCAGAGTCCTCGTTCATACCCTTGCCTGCCCGTGTAATAGTTTAAACCCTTCTATTAATTCAAGTCGCCCAAGGTTTATTCGTGTTCCGTCTTGGTTCCGACATACAGTATATTGAGTTTTGGAGAATATTCCAGTGTCTATGCTAAAAGTTGTTACATAATTCAATGACCACCACTTCATGTTTACCTTCTCCGGTAGTCCCCCAATATTGCAAAGCTGGGTTGAACCATTGTGTAAACCACATTATGAACGGATAGAGGAAGAAAGGGTCAGCTGGTATGGTTTCTCTGATTCCCAATAGGTGTATGCATCGATTCGTCCCAGGTTTGTACGCATGTTGAACAACTTTTTGGTATTCCTATTTCAGGGATATTCGATGTTCGTAAACAGAGCATATTTTTGCCCAGTTATTCGTATCGCAAAGAGGCTTATCATAGAACTAGCAGCCAGGCATTGGTTGGTGAGCAATGAAGAGGTAATGTTCGAGATTTTAGATGTCATGGAAGCACCAAGATAGTTATTTGGGTTCTACCCCATAGAGAATGTCTTCATAACATCACGGAAGAATTGGGTGAGGCGTGGGCTACTTGGCAGGAGTGTAGTTTGGCTGATTACACTGTGTCCAAGGTTCAACCAAACACCCGTCAACAGTCAAATACTAAGGTTAGGGTTCTCGTGTACCTCTCGAATTACGATTGCACGACAACCCGGGGCAAGACACCAACCTGATACGTTCAACTTCGTATTGTAGGCAGCATCTATCCGGAGATTGGATACCCGCGTGGTCTGAAAGTCGACAAGAAAAGAGAAAACTCAATGATAATACGGCTGCCAAATGCGACATTTTGACAAATCCTAGTCCGATTACTGTTGGTGCTGTTATGCACAGGGAAGCTGAATTGACTCAGATTTCGGACTTCTGCCAGCTGCTCTTTTAGTTTCCGCGCCCACTCGAGCTTGGCTTCGTTCTTCTTCTCTCACTTTGAGTTCGGTAGGAGTCTGGGCATCGGACTTTGTGCAGTTATCCTTTCTTCAAACTCAATAAGTCCCGCTAGACTACCGGTGCCAACGACCTACGACAAACAGGACCTGAAATCATGCGTTTAATGGGCTAATTGGGAATCGAATTACTTGTGTGGTGGTCATCAAACCGGTATTGTCGCTCAATTAGATATCAAGAATATTGGTGACAAAGTCTATAAAGTAGTGAGCACTGTTTAGAACCGGTACCGTCAACGAATGGTCCGAAATATAATCCCTTTACGGCCATAACCAAACTTTAATTATACGGAATGATTGATATTTTGACGTATGTATGTTCGGGGGAGTTGGTTGGTAGGATGTGTTTAGACTTGTTTTCCGTAATCTGTTGTGCTGATGTATGCGACATTTTTGAAGAGTCTTAATCCAAATCCAAATCCAAATCTCACTTCTGAAATGCGTAGGAATGCAGCAACCCAAAGAGGTGACAGATTCCACTTTTAACTTATTCATTAGCTTCTGTCGAATAGTTCTATCCCCACCTCGAGTCTGCGTGGGCACAAATGTTGGCATGAATGTAGGGAGTTCAAACGTTCGGGTTTGACTGTGAACAAGGTTCAAGGTTCAAGCATTCCAAATGGAATTTGGTCATCTACCATTCATTACCAACGTACAACAGCAGCGTCCACAAGGCCTTGGGCTTTCTCTGGAAATGGTGCTATTGTTTCTGGGCCCATTGTTTCGGGAATTGCTTCAGGCATGAAAATTTTGGGTGAGATTCCCACTATGGATCCAGAGTCCAGGCTGGGACACATTCGTTTATCAACGCAAGGGATTCCTGGTTCAAGGACAAGAACAAAATTTGTTATATGATACTAAATAGTAGATCAGGTGTGTAGTACTCTTCTTGTTTTATTATTCCACTAACGGGTTGATAAGTGATTACTCAACGTTTAGATTTTACCTCTGAAAGTGAAATACCAAAACCAATTCTTAGCCAGATAGTCGCATTTCGTTGTAGGTGAGGGAATACTATCATAGCTTGTTTTTCAGAAGTAAGGAAGCTAGGAAGGTAGTGGTGCAACGTACGCGGCCATGTCACCGCACACAAGACTACTCTTCCTTTGTTTCCAATCGTAATAAGAACTCAAGGTGTCTGGCTGGTTGATAGGAACTGAGGTGAGGTCTCTGCTGACAGGGATATGTGACGTATATACCTTCCATACTTCCTGCCATGTATTACAATGTTTCAAATTTTGCATCAGAGATGGTTTAACGAATTCTGATGTACACATATGGACTACGGCGATATAAAAGGCCCTGAGGCACCATTATTAAAGTACCTCCACAGGGAGTGAAGCACTAGTGTGTAGTATGCAAGAATTGGTATGGTTGATCAATACATACACAGTACATCACTTAGTGGTTATTTTTGTCCCCTACAAGCGCGTGACCAGCATTTTTTTTTTTTTTTTTTCCAGTTCAGCATTAATATCCCTCTACAAGCAAACTATAGTGCTAAGACGCGGTGGACCTAATATATATATGATAATTAGTGGCCCAATCTACTGGAGAGAATCTACGAATAACAAGTCAATACAGGGATATGGATGTGTCTGATGGTAAGTAGCGTGACCGACGTGGACGATACTGGTCACTTGTTGGTCTCTCGTATCATTGAACCAGCACCAAACGTCGTGAAGGCTCTTCAAAACAGTGGTCAGCCAACGTGAATTATAATTGGGCACATTCTGACTGTCAACGCTTGTTTTAGATTTACGTCAAAACTGTGAAACAGAACGCCTGATAAGGGACAAAGCTGCGCATGCAAGGAGTAGGCTCCTTTCTCAGCCAACAGACGTGACCTACTCTTCGCAATAGATCAAGAAACTACCTACATCCACCGAATCTCCACGTACATCTGCCCATTACATTCTTCCAAAGAGCCTGTCATGTTGAAATAATGTTACTAGTATTCATTATTGAGAATGCTCCGGGCTGTATGGGGCTTACGAGGCATTGAATACAAGCCCTCTTTCGGAACGTTCAATCTTAGAAAATGGATAAAAACGCATTGAAAGATAGAAATTGAGTCAGCGACTCTACCCTTCTCAACACACGACATCGTGAGTGTTCTCTGTTATCATTCTTTGAGAAATCTCCAACCTTGATACACAGGATAAACTTTCTAGCCAGTCATGGTCCATGCAGCTTTCCAAATTTTGAAGATATCAACAAATTGCGACATTCCTGTCCGTAACTCGAAGGATGAGCTCATCCTTGGCCCTCAAATCGTCTGGGAGAGAAAGGAAATCATCGATGGTACTCATGGATCTCTTGTACCAATTGCATTCCCTTATGATTTCACCTCCGATGTTGGCACTACTGGGGCATTGGATATTGTGCTCCAACCTTCCAGTTCTCGTTCATTTTCTGGAAATTATCGTCTTTCTGGTCACATTGATGGCAATAGGGTCTTGGAAAGTGATATATTTACCATTTCCTCCACGAGCGATATAAGTGTTACTGCTAAGGTTGTTTTTACCCAAAACTCATAAAACCCCATTTGCCTGGGCCGGGGACTGTCTTTGGAAATTGGAAGTGGATGGAGATACAGATGAAGACTTGGGAGCTACTACCCGACTCGAGCTCTATTGGATCGCAGGAGATATTCATGACCTCTTCCTTTCTGGTCATGCTGGTATCGCCGTCGACTTCCTACGTGCTGTTATTCCGAACCTCAATTTTGCCGGTGATAAGGGTACGTGTGCCAAACAAGGATACCAATGTCTTATTCTTATTTTCCGATGAATTTGGTTAGATGTGGATCGGCCTGAGGCTTTGGCTCGCTATGATCCTTACAGTGCTACACGTAACACGTTCAACAATTTCTCCAAGGTATATGACTCTGCTGGTGGTGGTACGTATATTAATATACTTCTTGAATTGTTGTCTTACTTTGCGAAACAGGGAGGTCCTTCTTCTTGATCTCGAACACTCCTCAATATGGCGGTGTTTTCCGATATCAATACTTCATTGCTGCCAGGATCGGTGGCCGTCCAGGAAGCTTGGCACCCATTGTCAATTGTTATGATCAAGCAGGGATGGTACAGATTGTTAATTCGTTTGGTACCATTGTTCCCGACCGACCATCCTGGCTTTATATGCAACCTTACGGCTTCATTACTGCGACTTATCTTGTAGGGCTTCCTGGTTTATGCAACAACCCGTTCTATCCGATTACTCGAAGCCCGCAATACCTTGAAAACATCAACGACAGTAGAAGAACACCATTTGGTAACCATGCATTCAACGGAAGGTTGGCTAGATGGAGCCCTACCTCGGACAATATATTTGATGCTTGTGGTGGACCACATGTTGGCGATAACCCTCTATCCTACGTTTCATACGCGATTGACAGGCAGACCACCCTTTATACACCAACATTCCAACCCGGTCAACTCAAGAATATAGTTCAATGTACTGGAGTGACTGGTACATCACCCAATCGTGATGCTGTCGATCCTCTCACCGCAGGAAAGGGTCTTGATATATTGATTCAGAGGGCCACTTCAACCAATCCACACTCCAGGGTTTGTCTTCAGTCTCGATGGGACAACGTTTCATCATGGCTCAGATCGGTGGTTGACGGAGACACTACTGTCGCATTCAGTGATATTCACCATGGCTCTGGTTTTGTTGAGACGCTTTGGCATCTCGCAGGTGTGGAAGGTGTAGGTGATGTGGTACTAGATGCGAAAATCCATACCCCCACTGGTTCCACCGACCTTGACCTTTCTCGAGCGTCTGCTGCCGCCCTGGACAGCTTCCAATGCTACCTTTCGAATGTCCAAATCGATTTGGGAGAGGAAAGCGAGCTTTTGAACACACTCTGGGAACCCGCAACAGTTGCATTCGAATATGCACAATATGCAGTCCAATCGGCTTCCCATATCCCTCAAGGTCGTGTTGTCATCGTCTCTGGGAATACCTTGATCAGTATTACTGCAATCGGCGATTCCACTACCAGAGCTTCTTTGGAACCATTCTTGAAGAAAGTCCTTTCCCATACAACTATTAGCCAACCAATCTCTCTCTCCACTCCCAAAGTTGACTCTACTCGTTTGAATATCCCAGCTTCTCGTCAGGGTACTGAGGTCAATGCTATCAAGGGAATTGGTGTTCCTTTCTCTGTTCGTTGCCAAGTCCCTCATCCAATTTCCCTTGCTTCAGCACATGTCGAGAACCGTGGAGTGTTGTTGAAAGGTTATAAAACTATAGCCGAGACAGGGTCAGAGTTAACAACAATTGAATTTGATTTTGTTACTTGGAAGGTTGGGTCGCATGAGGTTGAGCTGTTGTTCTCTAGGGCGGAAACGTTGACTGAAGGTAGCCACAAAGTTCGCGTGGAAGTTGTGGAGGGTTAAAAAGAAATTGACTGAAACCATATGCCAGGACAAGATACCGATACTCTTATGGTCTATCACTGGTATCGTTTGTTAAGCCCGTCGACCTCAAATGAGAAGCGAGAAGATTAATTACTATATGTCGTTATTGTGTTTGTTAAAAATGTCACAAATTGATTACTGCTACTGGTATCTAACCTTTGTCACTTAGTTCTCCCAATCAGAAAGGTCATGGAGCTTGCCACGATATAGCAGGGGATACTCCAATATTCTTAATTAAAGTAATCGATTTATTTATGACAAGCCAATCTGTCGCTTTTGAGAGCAGAAATATCAACAATTGGTACAAAGTAGAAAATGGAGGTTCGACATTAAACAGGAACATGATTCAACTGATGACAATCTTTACGACACGGGGAGGCCTGGTCTTAGAATCGAGGATATTTGGTTTCTCCTGTCTTTCCCAATGAATACATTATTCTTAGTCCAATTTAAAACGGGTCAGTGGTACCAATTAGGATGATGTTTAACTCACCCTCATCTTTCCTTTCACTCCCTCACTCTTCCTCATTTTCCTCTTCAGTAACCACAATGAATCAGAACCTTCCATCTGATGCATCCACAATTAAGACACCGAGACCCATGTATTCAAGACCATATCCTAGACAGAGTCGATCCGGGGATAAGATACCCTTGTGGTCTGGCGTTAATACGGTTTCTAGTGCCAGTGAAAGTCGATCTGGAAAAAGAAGAGAAGGAGCAGTAACTATGAGTGGAATACCTGCTACGATAGTATCTATAGCGACATTTTTGAAGAATCCGAATCCGAATCCGATTACTACTTCTACTAGTATGCACAGGAATACTGGAACAACTCAAAAATTCTTCTGGACACATTGTCTCACCAATTGTTTCAAACGCCTTAAATAGGTTGGATAAGATTCCGACTTCTATACCTGGGGTCCAGCACAGGACGCATTCGTATACCGTTTATCAATGCAAGATACTCTCGGTTAGAAGACAAGAACGAATTCTGGTATTCGATGAAGAGTGAGCTTCAAGTATGTATACTCTCATTTACTTCGCTCTCGGGACTGCCGTGCGATATTTCAATGCCTGACAAGCGTAAATTTACTATGCTACTCGATCTCAAGGTTGTTAAGCCTGAGGTGGACTACGGAAGTGAGGGTGA